>PVIA01000413.1:0-454022 GCA_004024845.1 Tonatia bakeri
TTCTTTAGCCCCGTGAGACTCATGTAGGATTTCTGACCTCCAGAACTGTAAGACTGTAAATTTATATTATTTTAAGCCACCAAATTCATGGTGATTTGTTATACCAGCAGTGTAAAACTTACTATATACATGTAAATATTCAGTAAATAACTTGAAGGGAATGGATTTTATGTATCTTTTCATATTGGTAGGATACAAAACCATAATGAATATAGCTTCATTTTATTACAGATATCCTAGAGGGAAAGTACAAATTCTTGGGTGGGGAAATGAATAAAATAAAGACTCATAAATCCCACCCTATTTTATAACTCATTTTTATGCCCCAAACTGTCTATACTAGTAACTCAATTTAATCCATAGCATCTACTTACAAATGCTTCTCTAAGGCCAGAGAACAAGCTTCTTAGATTATATGCTAAAGAAAAAATTCTAATCCTGGAATAAATACAGATAGCTATTTCAAAATTAAGATCTGCAAATACTAAATATTGACAAGATTTCTTATAAAAAATGCAGACAATATTGAGCATAATTTTGAAACAGATTTCCCCATATGTAAATAATTATTTTTTCTCTAGAAGCTTATTTTGTGTTTATTATTTCATTCTAGTTCTTGAGTTGAATATTTGACACTTTGTACTTGAAATGGTTTGAGAATTAAAGAAAGTCTATAATCTTTTATGGGAATGGGTTAAGTGAAATGAAAATGTAACATTTTCTTATCTTTTAGCACTGAAGAGGTTTTGGATTATTTTTACAGTAAATACTTTTACACAGAATCTTTTCATTCACAGAAGGCTGTATTATCAGAAATTCAATCATGTCTACCTGAATTAAATCTTGAACTGCTTTATTCAACAGTTTTTTTCCCCTAGTCACAACAAATATAAACAGATTGCACAAATCACCTACTAACTTGTAGAACTAGTCCAAATGTAGACTGGCAATGAAAACAAAATTCTAAGCTTAAATAACAACAGTGATTAAATGCTGAAGTCATTTCACAGGTGCTTTTACATGATAGTCTGAATTACCACAAGGTCACTCCGTGATCACCCATCAGAGTTCACGGAAATGAGAATTGAAATGTGTTCCATTTTGGCAGGAGTGTCACCTGGGATACAGCGTAGTGGACAAAATGCATTTAAATAAACAAATCAAATACTGAGCCCATAGAATTACACATTTTTCTTAAATTGCAGAAAATGGGCTAGACTCCAAATGTCATTATATCTAAATTGACTCTATATACACATGACATAGGTAGTTTGGGAGAATAGCTACTAATACTATTAAGTCCATTGATTTCCTTCTCATGTTTAAAGGTAGAAAAAAGAATTGTCTATGGCAGTGATTTTTCAACCAGTGTGCTGTGAGGACTTTTAAAACATGGAATACTTGACTATTTAGCCAGGGGCACTGGCCTCTTTTCCCTTAGATTGTCAAATTTAAAAAAATATCAAATAAAAAAATTACAGCCATCTGGTGTAAATGAATCAAAATTATACCTACTTTTTGTCAGATTGGCAAAAAATATATTTTCTGATCTGCCACATAATTTTAGTTGTTAGTTTATGTGTGCCATGAGATGAAAAAGGTTGAAAATCATTAGTCTATTTTTTCTTGCATGTAAAATAATAATTTCCAACATCTTTTCAGCATTTAGATTTGGTGAGGTTTGTAGGAGGAGAGTAAGGCTGTTATAAGAGAAAATTAAAAAAATATCCATGCTCGACATTCTTTTTCTTAGTGCCTTCTTTTGGCAATGATCTTATAACAGTCCTGGGTAGTCATATAAAATAAAATAAGTATCCACAACTCTATCTGGTATAGATAAATGAGTCGATAAAATGGTAGATATTGAGGGAATAGGAATATTCTTCCTTATAGTAGAATTGTAACACATGTATAGGAGGAATGATGGAAATAGAGATTGGGGGAAAACGTGACTTCATATGTTCTTAGGAGACCAGTCTCATTAGAAATTTACGCATGAAGGAGTAGCACAGTTTGCCTTCAGGAAGTGTGGAGGAGATTTACGGAGGGACATATATGTCCAGAGAAGGATTTTGGACTTGACTCGAGTTGTTTCCTTCCTGCTCTTCATATTGTATTTGTTCATAAGTTCTGTAAAGTATTTGTTTTACTTTAAGTCAGATAACCTCATTGGACTATTTTATGATGTTTACAAAATGAAACCTAACTTGATAGTTTATGTCAAGTAATTCCATTTTTCTCTAAGAAGGTAGCTTCCTAATATTACATATTTACTAAAGCAATACATGTAAATACAACTCAAGTATTAAATATATCTGTATTTATATAACATGTAAAAGGTAAAATATGTTGCTCTCAAAAAAGTTTAGATCCCTACTGTAACTTCCGCTTTCACATTATAGGTGTGTGCATTTATATTATGTACATAAACCCATTGAAAACACGTGGAACTTCAGACAAAGACGATGAGTACCTATAGGTTTTTTTACCTGGCCATTTCCTACTGAATGCGTGTTATTCTATTTGGGATAAAGCCTGCTTGAATTGCTGAATAATACCATTTCAGTGCAACAGGCTTGAGAGATCAGGCCTGTGGATGGGAATGATGAAGTGTGTTATAAAAAGGATTTAGTAAGTTTCTGGGCAAAAGGATCTCTCCTACCAACTGTTCCACGAACTGCTATCCAAATATACTGAGAGAAACCTATCACCCTCGCGACTGACGGGTGCTATAAAGCTAAGCTGCCCTTTCCCAGTGAATAGAAATAAGCCCCGGTGGAGAACAGAAAGTGAATTCAAAGAGGTAAAGTGTTTTTAGGAAGAGTCTATGAAATTTACATTTGTTGGACAAGTACAATCACAGCGAATGTAATCTATGTTAAAGTCATACACTGGAAGACTTTAATAGGACAGATTCGAAATGATTTTGTAGTTGAATACACTGGTGATAGCCTTGAATAATTTTTTTTCCTGAGAAACAACTAGAATACATTGTATGGCACAAAACCACCTTGTACTGTATATTGAATGAGTCACGTTTATTTTGAATAAGCCACTAAGCCGTTAGTTTCCTGATACTAAAACCTCAGGTTCTCATTTGGAATATGAGTTTGGAAATATGTGCTTAAAATGTTTACCTTGTAAAATGCACTTTATTTTTAGTGTGTAACTATACAATTATGTAATTATTATATTGGGGGTATCCATGTTAAATAGATTTCTTAGAGATTCTTATTGAATAGGAGCATGGAGTGGTGAAATAATGAGGAGAGAGGAGGGCTTGTGGTAAATGTCTCATCGATGAACGTAAAAGCTCTATAAGAACATGGTGAGGAAGGATATCTTTTCATACATTATTTTCAGTGATAATGCCTCAGTGCAACATTTCAATGCTCTTTGGATACAAAGGACAAGTGTGTTTTGGATTTTATGTGTTTATTTGAATTAACTAAAGTATAAAGTGGTTTCTGTATGCAAATAATATGAATGTTGTCCAACTTGAGTTCTTTTATATAAAATCCCAGACAGGATGTTTGTCTAATAAAATTTCAGGTAAATAATTGAACAGGAGACCTATAGTTTTAAATAAAATGTTTAATTTAAAATAATGTAACATTTTTTCTTATTTAAATTGGCGATAAATATCACATACTGCATAATGCTTGAATTAAGTAGTTCTTATTCACGACCCAAGTGGTTTTCTAGAGAATGATATCATTTCATGGAAGCAAGTGAAGCAATTAATTGGATTCTATTTATTAATCCACTTCAGATGTAATGAAAACATAATGGCAAACGAAATATATTTGCACTTTCATCTGTGATTGATGCTGATATTACTGTTCTATTCAAAGTTGCCTCATGTTTTAAACAAATATATGCAAATGTATAATAATAATTTAGATAAAAATCCCCCAAAATCACTAGAGACTTTAAGTAGAAGTAAGAAAATTATTTTTATTTATTTATTCAATCAAAATTTATTTATTTATTGGCCTCATCCTGTGCTTCAGACACTGGAATAAATTTAGAATCAAAAGATTATCAAGATAGCTAATGTCCCTACAATCTGAAAATTTTATTGTAAGTTTCAAACAATCTCCTAACTATATTTGCTCAAATCTATTGACCTATTACATTCAGACTAGATTCTAAATAAAGTGTGACAGGGTTTATTTTACTTGTTTCAACATTTCCAATAAATGTCACATTTGGAAAAGTGCGACTACTGCTCTCTGTCTTTTCTCTCAGTCATTTGTTTTAGAGAATATTTTTATTTATATTCCCATACGTTAACCTTTCCTTTGGAATCTCTGCATATGAGATCAAGTCATCATTGAAGAGAAACAGTTGTATTCCATTCTTTCCCATCCATGTGCCTTGCGTTTCTCTTCTATGCCTTCCTGCCCGAGCTGGAACCTCCATGGGTTATAAGTGGCAAGAGCGAACTTCCTTCCTCTTTCCCGCTCTAAGGGCAAAGCATCCAGACCCTTGCCATTAGGCATGATGTTAGTATGCCGTTAGCTGTGTTAAATGGTTGTTGGTATACCCTGGATTTTGGATATATTTTTAAAGTAGGAATGAATATTCAATTTCATCAAATGATTTTTTTCTACATCTATTGAGGTTATCTTATGGGTTTTTCTTTGATTGTTTTTTAATGTTTATTGAATATTTAATATGGCACAGGCACCACATTAAGAACTTTTTATATGTCATCTTTTTAACTTAGGGAAAACCCAAGAGGGAGCTATGAGGATGTCTGGCTAACATTAGACTAGTTTGAATTTTATCAACGTGGTTTGAACATTCCATACAATTTATATCTGGCCGCATATATTTGCAAGAATTAGCCACCATCTAGAGTTTATGGTATTTTCATTATTACCTTTCATAGCACTTGAGTTAGTGTATCAAACAGCTATGTTAAACTGTACTGGCCATCAATAAATTGATTTTGGTTATCTAATTGTCTTATCTCATCTTACCACAAGTCATATGAATGGGAAACCACATAAGTAACATATAATCAAGATTTGGCTCTGGGTAGTAAACACACAAGACAATAAATATATGATGCACTATAGAGTTATGTAGCTGAAACACACACAAATCCACCAACCAGTGTCACCCCAGCAGACCCATAAAAATGAATTTCTATTGGAAGGAGAGAAAGAAAAAGTCAGGAAAAGTGCAGAAATGAATGCTTCTTATTAGAGACGCCAAAGGGGCATCAGAAGGCTACATGAGTGCACACAACTTGCAGAACAGATGAAATAATCAGAGAAACAGGCCATTCTGGTAATCATATTTACTTACTTTTAGCAAAGGTAAGACCACGGGGGCCTAAGACCCACAGTCAGCGATCATTGCGTGTACCACACTGATTTGGATATAAGAAGAAGAATGCTGATGTGAGGTCGCCTTTCCAAATTACTTATCTTTATCATAGGGTTATTCCAACAAACAAACATTGTCCAAAATTAAATTACTTACTCTTTGTAAACCACATCACTCTTTCTTATTTTATTTATTTATGTATTTATTTATTTATTTAAAACTGTTGGGGTGACATTGGCCAAAAAATTTTTATAGATCTCAAGGGCACAACGCATCATCTGTATATTGCATTTTAACTATGAAAGTGAAAGTTTTCTGCACACTTACCCATGGGTTGTCTCCACATTCAGAAGGTGAATGGAAGTACAAAGTAAGGTCACATTCCTTAATTATAATTAGACACAAACATACCAGCAATAACAATTTTGCTTCCAGTCCCTAATAGACTCTAAAATAAAGGTCATTCAAATTTTAGTAATCAGTCTCTCACAAATTTACACACTATAGCTTGGAAAGTATTCAGACAGATAGTATGCCTCGTTTAGCCTGATTATTCAGCAAAGATGCTAACCTCTATTAGCCCTCTTTGAAACTGATTATATGTAAACAGCAATCTATATTTCACAATACTTATGGGTTCTTAGAGGAAGAACTCAGAACTATATAAAACCAAGAGCAGAGTTTCCTGAAAATTATTAACCCTACAATGTGGAAAGATGTTTTTTTTTCCCCATTTTTATGGTTAATAATAGAATTCAGCATAACCTGGACGGGAATAGCTGTGACTGTGACATTGTTATTTCTCCACGCAGGTCCTCCCCAACCCCCTTTGCATCTCGGGCCCCTCTTCCCGTGCTTTGCTGTGCTTTCCTTCTCATGGGCATGTCTCCTCACCCTCAGAGGCCTGCCCTCGGGCTCCCTGGGACCTGGGGATTTTCATTTCCCTGGTTCGGTCTTGAATACAGGACATCCTCACATTTCAGAGCGGCCCTGCAGAATAAGGGCACTTGGCTTGAAATCAGACCCTTGGGTGGCTTCTCTCTCTTTTTGTCCCTCTTTCCTTACACCCTTGCCAGTTTTTCCTAAGATTACATCTTTAAGTCACATGCACAGCTGTCTGCTTCTCTGGGTTTGCTTTTGAGGACCCTGACAGGGACAAATAATAATTTATAATGTATACACACTGGCCATCACATAAGTCCCAATTCCACCTCAGCTAGAGTCTGTGGATCGCCCACCACCTCGGACTTCAAGGGCACAGTGTGGAGTTTTTGCCCGAACTTCATCTTCCTTGGAATCTATGAGTCTGCACTCTCACTCTGCATGTGCTTCCCCTTCCTGTACATGTGTCACTGAATCAGAGAGTCTTGGATCTTGGATCTTCACTTATCTGCCTGCTTCAAGTGTTGTCTTTGAGTGCAGAGTCTCGCTTGTTTTGTGCAAAGCTTTGTTTCTCTTGCTAAATCACACCAAGTGTTTCCTGCCTGGACATTCCAAACCTCTGCATTTTTGCCTAGACACCTCTTTACTACGCATGATTCACCTTCTGCTGGTCAGAGTAGAGAAGCTGGAGATCTCTTTTTGAAGGAAACAATTTTCTGTGTTTAGCAATGGCAGAAAACGGATCCCCCCCGCTACTGTTCAGAACAGGACCACCTCTTAAACATCTTCCCAGCAGCCTCCTCTCCTGAACATTTTGCCGAAGCCCATATTTCATATTTGAGGCTACAGAAATTGTATGCTCTGACTATCATAGCATTCCTGAAAACCTTTCCTCTCATTACTGTCGCCAAGGATACTGTTGCACAGCCTTCAGTCCTTTCTGGAGCAGAGTCTGTAGAGTCTGAATCAGAATCTTTATAGTCATGTGCTCACCTAGGAATTTGGAGGCTACTTGCCTGTCTCCACCTCATGTCCTTAAGGACGTGACTGCTTGAAATTCTACTTCCTCATATTTGGTTATTGACTGTGCGCTGGTATCAGTGAGGTTCTGAATTCATTAATGTTTCCACAAGACATTTTTAAATCTGCCTCCTCATTTGCCTCTCTCCACTGCCTTCTTATTCTGTCACTTGCCATTCGATTACTGTGACCTTCTTCTCATAGCCCGTGGGGAAGATTATGGAAGACTATTAGGGAGATATAGATTTGGGGTGGCATATATTAGCAAGGCTGAGATGATCGGAAACCCAAATCCGTCTTCATTTCCACCATGCTTAATCCAGTCAGGGACACACAGAAATGAAGATGTCTGAGGCTGTACCACAGGTGCACAGAATTGCCTCCAATATATAATTTAAGAGAAAGGGGACTCTGGAGATGAGATGCTGAAAGGGGAAAAAATTCAGAATAAAAAATTTATCAGACAAAGTTCAAAAATTAGACATTTACATTTAAAGATATGCTTATTTCTCTGTTAGAAGAGAAAACTATACATGTTGGAGTTTTTGGTGATTTTGTTCACATGTATACTTACATTTATTTCATCAAGTAATTTAAAATGTACTTTTAAAGTACATTAAATTTTGTACTTTTAAAGTACAAGTAAATTAAAATAAAGTGGCTTACACAGTTTAAAAAATTTAGAACCTCTAAAATAATTATAAAAATAAGCATGCCTGTAATTGAAAATAGTCATTGTTTTTTTTTTTTTTTTTTATGTTAGGTGTCCAAGAAAGTAACTGATGGAATCAACTCCTAACCTTTCCAATTCCATTTTACTGTTGGTTTGAAATATGTAGATTGTTTGCGTCATCTACTAGGGAGACAAAAATTAAACTCTTGGTAGGAAATGAAGCTGGTAAAAGAGGAATATGGAGGAATGTGTTTATAAAACCATTATCCACCTGAACAAAAGTGGGTTCTAGGACAGACCTTCAGAAGTGACTGGCAGAAAACCAGAATGGCCAGAAGGAGAGCTCTGCGTCTCAGGGTGACACTAGATCTATAATTCAGAGTCGTGCCTCCCCCCTCAACAATACCCAATAAGCTGAAGTGTGGAACCTGAAATGACTCCACGGCGGCCATTCTGCTTCTAAGACATTGCCTGCTTATCAATGTAAGAAGGCAACGAGATAAAGAAAAGAAAAAGAAAGCCAAGAGTGGAGAAAGCAATGTAAGTCACAGTTAGAAAATAAAAACTCTACTTTTCACTTCCGTGTTCAAATGTTCTATATGTGCATCAAAGTGACAAAAACAAATTATTTAGATTTTTGGCTTTAACTGGGACAACCTCTCCATATAGACAGAGGATGGAACAGATGTTTGAAAAATTAAAACTATTCTTCATCTAGAGAAAAAGGATGAATACAGTTGTGCTTTATTTAAAGTATCGCAGGGGTGATACAGGTGTAAATAACAGATACAATATAGATAATAATAAGGAATATGTGTAAATGTAAGACCATTAAGGGACCTCATTCTCTACACAAATGCATTCTGTTTTTTAAGAACAAGCACTTGACATTAAATAGCATCAAAACTGAAACGACAAATAAGGTAATTACAATTAAGAAAATGTGATTGTTGTGAATATCTAGATTACTCCTGATTTCAGATAAATAATTTCAATCAATACTAACAGCAGCAGGTAGATGCTAGTGTTCATTTTTTTAATAAAAGAGAAATAAAAACCCAACCTAAAAGATTTCAAAGGTTATTGATATGTTTTCATATGAGAGACCTTGAACAAATTTCCATTTTTCCCAAATTTTATTGATATATAATTATGATATAGCATTGTGTTAGTTTGCAGTATATAGTACAATGATTTCATACATGTAGTGTGAGGCATCATTTCATTTATTTCTCTCATGACACTCAGCACATAGAAAGGGAGAGGAAAGTAAGCTAGTGTTAATATAGTTGATTATTGGCATAGAAATAACTTGGAAGACATAATATATTTGGAGACTGTGGGAACGTCAAGTAAAAATGAGGATGTAAAAAGTCTATGGGAACAAGTGACTGAGAGATGTAGAAATAAATAGATTTGTATGGGAAGATACTAAGAGTTTGAGATTTGTGCTTATTGATGAATCAAAGATGTAGTCATTCTAATCCATGGCCAAAATAAAGTGAGAATCTGAGCCAGCTGACTAGAGACACTATTATAATGGTACCCCGTGATTTACCACAATACATGCAATATTTATGAAGGGTGTATAAAATAAAATTACAAAATCGAGTTAAAATTACTGAGGAAAGTTCATATAAAGTCACGGAGCTCAGCTGATATAAACATCCCTTACAGAAGAGCCCTTGGGTGGACCAAATCTTACACAGAACTGCATTTTGTAAATCTACTTTTAAAATATATTTAATATTCTTAAACCAATACAGCATGGGTAGTATAAATTCTCTGTTCATCTCTGTTGTTGTACCATCACATCTGATTCAATATTATTAGGAAATCATTATAGCAAAGACAGTTTGGACAACTACTACTAGAAATACGGATAAATCAGTGAATTAAAATTCTGGAAATTATCTACCTATTATTTTTCTTTCAAGCACTAAGATTGATTAGGTATTTTAATACGTACTTATTAAATTAACTATACCTTAACTTTCAAAATGAACACAAATCTTTCACTGAAATTTCTCCAATGTCTGCAAGTAAATTTAATTTTTACTATTAATATAATCATCTGCAGTCGTTTTTCAGGTAGTTATAACATTATTTTAGACTGGCAACTCATAAAAATTTAAACTTATTATAAAAAGAATATTAAGATATTACTCTATCCAGGCCATGGTCTTTAAACAAGACTATATATAACTATTATCATGCACAATTTCAATTTAAAAACAAGTTAAAATATTAATAAAATTAAAATTAATAATAGAAAATAAACAGAAAATCAAAGACAAGTAATCCAAAAGTTTTATTCTTTTTGAAAAGAAGAGTAAAATAGACAAAGCTCTTTTTGAAGAGTATGGAACTGAGGAATAAGACATATACATCAGTACAGAAGAGATTAAAATTATTATAAGAAGACACTGCTTCAAAATTCATGCGGACAAATGTGCTGAGGAAATGAATGGTTTCTTCGTAGAGATATGGATTGACCAGAAGAAATAGAAAACTCAGAGACAGTGCAGGATGGAAATGAAAAATCTGTTGCAGAAGACACAGAATATAGTGGCCTTTCCCACTGTCTTCTGGCTACATTCTTAATAATAGGACACATCACCTGGGGTGAAGGGATCGGCCCCCGCACAGAGCCGGCCCCACCAGCAGTCTGCTTGGAGCTGATGGCCCGTGGACCACTGAAGACTTGGACGTGACATCTCTCTAGAGGGTGTGGGGGTCCGTGACCCCATGTGGCTGCTGGAGAAGGTAGGTAAGACAACCGAGAAGATGGTGGAATGAGTCGCTGGGGGATCAACCTTCATCCTCTCATTTTTGGGATTACACTAAAAAAAAGTTTCTCTTTGAAGCTCTTTGGGAGAAGTCCTTGCTGCCCAGTAACGTCTTTGGAACCATCAATTCTGTTTTCTTCTGGGCTTGGCTTACATCGGTTGCCGGCGTGCAGTGTGTTCTTCCTGTTGTCTTTCTTTCCTCCTTTCCTTCCCATTCCTATTTCTGCCTTATCTTTGCATTTCCCAAATACAGTGTCCATTCTTTCATTCTTTTTTAGGCTCTGTTCTGTAGAGAACTCCGACTAAATTGACAGGGACTTTAAAAAAAGGAAAAATAATAAAGATAATTTAATGCTTTTAAATGCATAATCCCAAACTTTTATTTTTATTTAATAATATAGACAACTTAATGCCCAAGGATAGCTACTAAATAGACAAAGAGACCTGCACCATCTGATATCAAAATATAATATAAAACTCTGTAATCAAATCATTATTATATTGCTTTGCTTCAAATAAATTTTGATAATCTAAGAATATATACACTAGTATATTTGAATGGGTATAGTAAAATAGGTGAAGTATTTAAGTGGAATTAAAAGATATTTCAGTTGATAAATATGATGGTATCGATCATGAAGAAAATAAAGGCAGACTCCTATGTCACAATACAATATTAAATAAAGCCCCAAATGACTCAAGAAACTGATTTTTTAAAACTCACCAGACAGGAGACCCCAAGTGCACTATGGGAGGAAGGAAGACCTTTCTATGTCATGGCCAACAGAAGCAAAAATAGGTCCATGCTGCCATATTAAAAATTAAAGCTTTTTAGGACAAAATGTAAGAAACAGGTTCAACTCACATTATAGACAAAGAGTTATTTATAAAATAGAAACCTTAAAATGGGAATGAAAGCATCTTGAAAATAGGGCAAAGGATATAAAAATTTACAGAAAAAGAAATTTATTGGCAATACACGTGTAAAAATAATCCCCAATTTGTCAGTAGCCAATGAAATGTGAAGTTTCCAAAGATAGCTATACTCATTAACTGACCAGTATTAAGAGGCTCGTGCTTGAAGATAATAAACAAACCACCCAATAACATCTGTCGGTGTCCACGAGTGCTAAGATGAGGAATGTGTCACAGGAGGTGTGTAGCGATGGGATGAGAAGAGAAGTGTGTTTGGCTGTAGATCAGCTAGTCAGTCACAGCCTCTGCCAGTAAGAAGTGCGGGGGGCTGGTGGCCGTGACACATTTCAGTGCTGGGTCCTGGCGTCTCATGATAACCTACAGAGAACAGAAGCCGGCATCCGGAGGACCCTGCCCCCTTTATTCAACACGAGGTCAGCCAATGAAATGTTTCTGCACCCACAGCCTGCACATTCACTGTGTCGAAACTGCACTCTGGCAGCAAAAGGTCACGTGACTCTTGCTTTTGCCAAGACAGAGAGGTATGAGTATTTGTTTCTCGGGAGGGTAAATTCATTACCATTATAATTGAGGTTCCAAAAAAAAAAAAAAGAAAGAAAGAAAGGTCAGGTATAATTTAGTTCACTTAAAAAAAAAAGAAAAGTCAGGTAGCTACCTGAGTGTGAGTCCTTTGTAGAGAGAGCTGTAAATACAAAAATTAAAGGCCCAACCTATCAGCAAGATTGGTGATTTTCTGGAAGAGCAGGGTGATGGGAGCTGGTGATGCTTCTGAGAAGGATGTGGCATGTGTGACCTGGGAGAAGGGGACAGAGGCAGACTCAGGTGTGTCTGTGACACAGGGAGGGGACCTTAAATTTGAGTCCTTGGAGGATTTGAAGCAAAGGAATCGTGAGGCATAGCTTAGATTTATCACTAAGTGGAAAGAACAAATGACAAAACACAGTGTAAAATACGTTACTATTTTTATATAAAAATGTACGAGAAAGTAAATGGAATCTCTCCAAATATGTATGTTTGAGCAGACAGGGAAGTGTGCTGATACATTTATCAAGATGCCAATAGCATCGCCACAGGCCTGTGGGGTTGGTGGGGTTGTGATAGAAAGCCTCATTTATAATTTAGTGTCATTGGTTGCAGTGAGATTGTAACTGTAAAATCATCAAAAGAGGATGAGTATGCAGGAGCTTTAAATACGATCAGTCATAATTATAATGGAACCAAAAATACAGGAAAGCGCAGAATATTAAAAAGATAATTCAGAATCTTGGCTGTACTTGAAAGAACAATATACTGAGATGACTTTTACAACTAAAAGATAAACAATTAGATTTGTATTTAAAGTATTCATATAATGCTAATTATAGTGCACCACCTTGTAGGAAATGTATACTCAACTCTAAAAGTCAACTCCAATCGCGTTTAGAAATTCGGACTTCCAGTTAATTTAAAAGTCTTGAATTTCTGAGATCATTGGTACAAAAGCACCATTTTGTGCTCTGTGGCTTGGCATTAGCGCATAATATTCTTTGTTCTCCCATCAGTAAGATGAGAATGATATTCATCTGTCTCAGGGGATTGATAGAAGGATTAATTAGATAATGTTTGCAAAATATTTTGAAGATTAAAAGTGCTAAGTGTTATGCTTATTGCTTCACTACTAACTCCTCTGGGCTCCTGAAGGACCTAATCTCGTACTTGGCGGGCAACCAACATTGCAGATCATCAAGCCACCGAAATAGCTGCAGTCTTCAGCACACTGAGCCTAAAATAGTTTTCTTTGAAATTATCCCACTAAATAACAAGAAGTCCTTTTACTATAGATCACCCGGTTTAATACCATCTCCCAGAATATCGTTCAATCAGGTCTCGAGTACCTTGAATGATTTCTCCAGTGATTAATTCATTTTGTCTCATAAACATTGCTTTTGCATAATGCCTACGGAAGCATAATCAGATCATTTCAAAGGATTTGTAAGAAAATCTGTGAGTTTTAAAGCTATCGTTTAATAAAATAATGCATTTATTCATTAACCTACTACAGAGATATTTCAAGTAAGATCTTCAAACTTTAATTTAGACAGAAACCTTGTTTTCATTGTCAGTGATAACCATGTCCCCCCGAAACTTCCTAATTCATTCCTATACTCAGGCATCGTTTTTTAGGTGATGGTTTTGGACAATATTTTAGAGTCTACATTAATGACAGGAGACTGCACAAAATTTGGAAAGAATATTTACAAAAGTTGTAAAAATATGATTTATATACTATTTAGTGATCTCCCATGTTATACAATAAAATGGGCTCAAATTTAAAATACATTTGTTTAAGCCAAAAGTAAAACTCTATGAATATCAAAAATTAACTCTGATTGAAGATACTTTCATTATTTTTTCTTAAAATGACAGATATTTAATATAACTACATATTCATTAAAATGCACAACATTTCTGGTACCCTCCTCAATATAGCATTTATTTTCAGAACACCGTTTAATTTATAATTTCTATTTGAGCATCCAAGGTTTACCATTAAAAATATTACTGAAGGGGAGACATAGATACTGATGAGCTCTTCAATGTACCATCTTTCTATCAACTCTTAACTACCTTGTCGTACATTTAACTTAAAATCACACTAAAATTATACTAAAGTTGTAAGTACATGGGAACCTGCCTATCTGTGAGAGGAATATTTTCTCATCAGCAAAACCATTTCTTCTCTCACGTCCCATTGCAGTATCAGGCTTGTTTCGTAACATTTACAGAGCTACTCTTCGTGCATTTGGGATGCAGCATACTTTGACAGTACGCAGTAGACAAGTACATAGTAACAGAATGCCTAACGGTGCTTTAGTCAACAAGGGGCTGCATGTCCGACAGTGGTCCTGTAAGATTGGAATAGGAGCTAAAAAATTCCTGTTGCCTAGTGACACGGTAGCCCTTTTAACCCAGTAGGGCTGTCTGCCCACAAGCAAATCCATGATGACAGAGAGAAACAGAGCAAGCAAACAACTGTGGACATATTTCTGAAAAGAGGGCACCCTCTCAAGAAGAGCCTCAGGCAAGTCTTTCAGGAGATGTTTCAGAAGAAGCACTGTGACCGTAGGAGGTGACAGCTCCAGGTGTCCCACTCCCCCTGGGGACTTCCAGTGGGACGGGCTGTGCCGGTGGGGGACAGCAGCATCGGTACCCTGACCCTGGGTAGCCCTAGGCCAGTGCATGAGTTTGTGTCTCAGTCTTTAACAAGAGTTTAAACAAACTAAACTAGAGAAAAGCATATAGAATAAGGACATAAACAAAGAAACTACGTTTGCAGCTGTCCAAGGTATGTCTTAGGCTATGCCATTATAAAAGAGTTTAAACGTTTAAAAAATTAAAAAATTTATAAAGTCAAAAAGTTACAAGTTAACCTATGTTAATTATATGAAGGTTATTGGAAAGAGAAAAACTACTTTGTCAGTGTAGTGTGGCCTGAGCACTGGGCGGCCGTCAAGCCCGAAGCCGGGTGCACTCCCGCCCAGGCCTCACGCCCCTCCCCACTCACTCACCACGCACCCAGACCAACTTGCAGCCCTGCAAGGTCCACTCACAGTCAGTGTCCTTTACAGTTGTTACATGTTTACCCTTTGAGACCGCATTTTTGCCGTGCCTCTTCTACGTTTAGACACATTTAGATACACAAATAGCATTGTGTTCCAAAGTGTGGCAGTATTCAGTACAGTAACACACTGTACAGGTTTGTAGCTCAGTGGCCCTTGGCTGGGCCTCACCCTCCGACCCAGAAGGCATCCCTGGTGCTGAGTGACACACGACTGCAATTCTGTGTCTTCCCATGCAGTGCATGACTATGCAGGCTGTGCTTTACACACGCAGTGTCTGTTCATAGAACCTGGGCATACCTCGGTGTGTAAAGTGAGATGCAAGAATGCACATCGATTTTTTATGTTAAGTGGAAGTTTTATGGATATTGATCGTGAAAATTTTATAATGGAAAACAAAAGTGACTAGCATAGGAAATTAGGAAATATTTGGATATCATCACATTGCACGACATGCAGATGCACATTGTAACGGCTTCCAAACAAAGTAAGACTTGTGATTTAGGGGTTCATTGTATAGGCTTTTATAGATTTTTAATAAGTTCTACTTTACTTTACTTTTATACTTCACTTTTTTATTTAAATGAGGTCACAGCAAAGGAAAACCGTGGAGAGATGGTTTCAGGGCAGAGTGTTATTGTAGCAATGTGAGGCTGGAAAAAAACAAATCCACTGAAGATTTACTTACAATACATCCAGGATAAAAGACAGAGTCTGTAAACATTACCATTTAAGGAAAAAGAGTAGTAAAAAATCAGTAAAGGAGAATGAAAATTAAGAGCCACTAAGGTAGTGTAAAACTAGGGGCCACGAAGAGGCAAGAAAGGAAAGCCAACTGTGGAAGTGAGTCGTAGTTATCAGTGGCCCAGAAAGGGACACTCGCCTGCTCTACAAGCAGAATTTTAAACTAAACGTACTTGGTGACTTGGGAGTGTGCAATCCGTTTTGAAGCAGAGAAGGAGGAGGGAAAGAGGCTGCTTATGGCATAGGAACAGGAAAAAAATAAAGTGGACTAAAGAATGAATGATCAGGGACGAAAGAGAGACAGTAAGGACGGAGCACTTTGGGAAAGTATGTCCCCCGCCAGGGGTGAGCTAAGACAGTGTGGTCATAGACGTGAGTGACCGAGCGTGATGCTGGTTAATTTTATGGGTCAACTTGACTTGGCCAAGGGGTGCCCAGACAGCTTGTTGAACATCATTTCTGTGTGTGTGTGTGTGTGTGAGTGAGTTGTTTCTGGAAGAAATTTGCAGTTGGTGAACTGAGTACAGCAGATGGCCCTCCCCAGAGTCAGTTGGCTTGACCTTATAGATAGCTCCTAAATAGAACAGAATGAAGGGGAATGTTGTGTTCTATTTCCTGTCACAAGATAGAAAATCAACATCCTGCCACGAGCACCCCGGGCCTCAGGCCGCAGACTCTGACCGGCGTCCACACCATCTGGCATTCCTTGGTCTCGGCCTGCTGATGGCCTACGTGGATTTTCAGTCTCCATAATCCCATCAGCCACCACAAGAACTCATATACACACCTATGCATGTGTGTGTGTATGGGTGGGCAAAAGCAGGTTCACTGTTGCACTGACAGTCATTTGAGTTAATACAGCTATTGTCACAACCTGCATTGTTTTCATGGGAACAACTGCAAACCTATTTTTGCCCACTTCTCTGTGTGTGTAAATTATTTTTTACTTCTTTTTGGTTGGTTGCTTGACTGGTTGATGGTTGCTTGACCTCCAGCCTGGGTTCCCATAAATTCCAGTGTGTGCAGAAGAAAGGCCAATAGGCATGTGCTTATCATAAGAAAGTACAGTTAATCTAAAGTAACACCAGCCCATTTGTGTGTGTGTTATAAGTATGAGAAAAATCAAGGGAAGTGAAGTCATCTTCTTTGTCGAGAAAAAGATTTAAGTGAGACCAAGGAAGGTTCTCAACTCAGAATAATAGCTGATGATTGAGGATTTTACAAATAAAATATTCCAACCAAAGTGTGGGGCAGAGAGGGAGAGGAGCCCATAAAAATAAGAACTTAAAAAATTATGTTGCTGTAAGCTCAGATTTTAACATACTAGGAACCAAGGCAATCGGTTCTGTTTCTTCGGTTCTAGACTCACTAGTTCAATATTGTCAGTGTTGGCAATGAAGTTACAGTTGCTAGGCCCTCATAAACACGTCTGAGTGTTTGAACCCCCACAACTCATAAAGAGTTTGGAAAGGATGGAGGCAGCAGTAAAACCCACTGCTAGGCTCACCATTCCTGCAGAAACGGATCCATACTTACCTGTTCTCACGTGTACGCCTGAGGGTCCACCACTTTGCTGGTGTCCTTGTACCACAGTGACGTTAGACCAACAGAGCTGAGAGCTGGAAGGGGCTTTGTCAGTTTGCTGTTCCAAGACCAGCCACTCCAAAACTCTGGGACTTCAGGCCATAAGCATTTATCATTGCTTACAAGCCTGCAGGTGGGCTGGGTGTTTCTTCTGGTCTTGCCCAGGCTCACTTTCGCCTCTACAAGAAGCTGCGGTGTGGGTGGTTGGCTTATCAGTCTTATCGATTGGGCTTCCTGTTGTATTTTGAAGGCAGCAGTAGTGTGATGACTAGTCTAGGGTGACCTTGGATGGGACCAATAGGCCAGGTGATGTGTTACCCTCCAGCAGAGAAGCCCAGGCTTATTCATGTGGTAGTCAATCAGATTCTGAAAGGGGGAAAAAGAAAACTGTTAGTACAGGAAACTTCCAGAAACATAGGCTAGAACCAACATGTCTTCACTTCTGCCACATTTTGTCCAAGTCACAAAGCTGGGCCAGATTCGAGGGTTAGAGAAACAGCTTCTACTCTTGATGGGAAGGAAGAGCTGCCGCCACAACCAGAAAGGGATAAATAACCAGGCTATACTGGGAAGAAACCCACCGCAGGGATTTTAGGGAGTTAAATGGTAGACGGAGGCATACTACGCATTTTAAAGAGCTTATTGTAGCAAATATTAATTGAAACCAGGCAGTGCCAAACCAGGAGTGGTCTGGTCCACAGAAGCCAGAGAAAGACT
The DNA here is from genome assembly GCA_004024845.1 of Tonatia bakeri. NCBI lineage: Eukaryota > Metazoa > Chordata > Mammalia > Chiroptera > Phyllostomidae > Tonatia > Tonatia bakeri. The sequence goes on from PVIA01000413.1 coordinate 18,285, forward strand.
TGTTCAGAGAAGGTATAAAAGCAGAGCAAGGAAGTGATTGACTGGCGAAAGCTTAAAGCCTCTTTGGCTGTTTGTTATTGCTTGTCCTTAGCATTTTGATTTCATAACCCTGGTGCACTTACAAGCTCTGATTTTCATTTGCCTACACAGGCTCTCAAAGCATTGGAAGTACTTCTGTCTGTTAGTTTCCTTATTTCATTAACTGCCAAGGGGCTGCCCCTGTTCATGAGGGCACACCAACCCTGGGTCAAAGAAGAATGCAAGGGAATAGTCCACTCCACAGTTCTAACAGGTCCAAGGTAGAAAGTCAGCAGAGAGGAAACCGACTGACCTGTGGCTATGTTTGCAGCTGGGACAGGTACCCATGTGGCAAAGCTGTAGAGTGAACCGTGAGCTGGGTTTGAAGGAAGCAAGGTCACCTCCTAGAATATTGCAGTGAAGACAGGAAAATGCCCAAGGAGCAGATGAAACCGATGTCATCCAAAACGCTATGAATTTAACATCAAGAAAAATCAATAAACCGTCTTCTATATTCCCCTCCCCACAGATATGTCTGGTATTTCCAAAAGCCACCAGACACTTAGCATGAAATTCAGCAGGGTTGAAAGTCTAAAATGGAAATATTACCAAGTATAACTGGAGGTATAATCTGATGTGACTGAGAAATGGTTAAAAATAACACAATTTAACTGGAAATGACCAGGTTCCTGTGTCACTGTGCATCAGACAGAATCACGTGTATGACAATACAACGTGAATTCAATGATGGAAAAATAAAGTTCTATGTTTTAATTATCCACATTTCTAATTGTAAAACCTTTATTGCCAAGTTCCACCAAAGTTATTGTAGAAAGGAAACATTCATAACATTGATAAGGAATTTGGGGTAAGAGTCTATTAGAACGAGAGGAAACCAAACTGCCCTATTTTAGAATGTCAAAGCAAGGAATTCACTCTGGAGTTTCAACCTTGGCCAAACACTATCTCAACCCACCCACCACATGACTTAACTTTGGTTGTAGCTAATTCTGTGAACAAAGGGAATCAGACTCAAAAACTGCCTGATAGAGAGCAGAGGTTGTGCTGTGGCTGTACCAAGGCCCCACTGCACTCAGAAATCCAAACAAAGGCAATGGCCTAAAGACTTGTAATGAGGTGTTGTTTAATTACAGAAAACAAATGTGTAATTGGTTAGCCCTCCCCTTCTGTTTCAACTACAATAACAAAGTCCAGTACTGAGGTCTTAAGCCCTGTAGAAATTCATAGTGATGTGTGAATGGCATCTTTTAGCATTTCCCTTTCCTGTGCACGTGGTCTACTTGGGCATCACGGTCAGGCCTCGTGTCTTTCTGCAGGTGCTTAGCCTATTTCCCCAGGTTTCTTACTTCTGTACATTTTGTGCTCCTCTCTGTCATGCAGATCACAATTGTCATCATTTCCCATCTTTCTGTTATTTAAAATATAATCTGATGGCTGCGTTTCACTCTAAGAAAGATCTATTTACATTAATCTAAACTCACTTGTACTTTAAATCGCCTATGTTCTTCCTAATGGAGGCCATTTTCAAATATGTATTGCTGTAAAACTTAAGCCCCTCCCAGGCACACAAGTCCTGATGTGACATTGGCAATAATCCATTTATTTACTCCCCATTTTCTGAAGTTATCAAAATAACCCTAGGATATATAAGCAAAGGAAATATAATTGGCTTGTTTTCCCTTATTTGGCCCAGAGGAATGAAAAACTAACCACTTAGACATAGCATGCAAGCTAGCTTATCTTATAACTCCCAATTTGTGTTATATTTTTTTAACACTCCTTCAAACCCTTTCTATTTTCTGCAGATTTTGCACTATGAGTGACCAAATCACTAGGTCAGTTTTTTTTAAATAAATGCTCCTTAGTCCCAGAGTCATGCAGATAGTCAAAGAAGAATAGGAAGTCAGAAGAACCTCTAAGACAGACTACTCCTGACTTTGAGAATTCCTGTTTGAAGCAAGCATACCCCATATTTCAGAGAACGGAGAAAACAGAGGTTGTTTGTGTTTCTTCTTACAATTTTTTTTAACATCACCAAGGATCATTCCGTGTTTTAATGGCTTGAAGAAAATACTGAGAAGCAGTGAGGTTCTATTATGTTTGGAGAAGGCAGATTTCCAGAAAATTGACTCAACAAACACTCTTACCACAGTCAGAACCCTGGGGGTGTTCGTTCCCCCCAGTCATGGTGGGAGTCTGCCCTAACTCAGATGCACAGACCACAAAGACAAGGAGCAAATAACTCTGGGCCCTGCCAGTGCAGACAAAGGCAATGGCAGAGAGGCCTGGATGGGAGGGAACCTGTGAATTCTAACGACTGCCCCTCATCACACCTCAAAAAGGAGCCACTGGGCGGTTAGAGACCTGTGTTTCCACAACCAGCTGTCATTGCTGCTCCCACTGGTCAGAAAATGGGGACTGTGGTCCCATTTTGATGCCCACGAATGACAGGGTAGTTATATTACGGATCTGAAAGATGTCACTTAAAATATGTTTGTTGAAATGGAACTAGAATTCTATGTATTACACCAAAACATGTGCATATGTTTTATTTATAACTTTGTCTCAGTGGTATTTACACCCTGAATTTTTTGTGGGAGGGGTCCAAACGCCAATGTAATGGCTTAAATTTATTCCTGCAGTGACATGAAGCTATTTATTTCTAACTGTAATGTAAATTAAAATTTGTGTCCCATCACAGTGCTACAGGGGGTCCATCCCTGACAATTAGGTGGGAAAGAAGGAAGCAAGTGGATTTAGCAATCCACAAACTCTATTATCAGTTCTGTTTAAAAACAAGCACTTAGCAGTTGAAAATGAATTGAATGGGGGACTTGCAACTGGAATGGGAAGCGATTACAAAATTCACATCCGAACAATTTTTAACCTTCATGGAATTCCCTCTACCATCAAACATAAATTTCTCATTTGAGGCTTTTGCTCTTTTAATCTTCAGACCCCTCAAGCCCAGTGGGTATACACTGCATCTCTGGGCCCCTCATTTATTCATTGCCCTGCACACATCTCTCCACCCTCATAAGCCTTATCTTCCTCAATTCTTTGTCCTGCTGTAGATTCGAATGAGAAATGACCAAACTCTTTCTCAATACTGTATGTTTTCAAAATGTTGCATGTACCCATTCTTAAAGAAAAACTTATAGTAGATTAGAAAAATAAATATGGGATTTAAAAAAAAAATCCCAAATTCTACTCACCTCTAGATACCTTTGAGAACTACAGAAAATACTAGGGTCCATAGTTTTGCCAAATTTTCAGAGCTTCTCATTATCACACCACAGGGGAAGGGCGTTATTAGTAGTTTCTGCAGTATCGTGTGGGCGGCATACATTCTGTGTTAATGCTTACGGAAAACACCGCAGATGTGAACAACATGAGGACGAACATGGCCATGTGGAAGCCATGCACTGTGAAGGGGCAATGATGATCACAGACATGCCCCTGAGCGTCTTTAAGGACCTGATGTAACGCTCCAGGGAAAGGGGGATTCTGAAAAGGATTCAGGGACAGTGATGTCATGATGGTGTTGTTGACTAAGCGGCTCCAAAGCAAAGTCCCAAGTGTGTGTCTGAAGCTGGCTTGGAAATGCGCAGAGAATAAGGAGCTAGAATAATAACCAAAAGTATGTCACAGTATTGGTAGTCACGGACATCAGCACTGGGTGGAAATAATTTGAATTTGTTCGGTGAGCTTGCTAATGATGGTAAATATTCTTTACCACACATATCTACATATATATATACATATATACATATATATGTACATATGTATATATACATATAGGTATACATATATATGTATGTGTGTAACATAAGCAGGTTCTCTGATTATCTCACTAGTACACAGCTCTTTAGAGACCTCTCCCACCTACATCAGGACATGAAAATTACGTCCAGTCCAGGTCTGGTTGTTGTGGACTGGGAGAGTTCCTCAGAGGATCTGTCCTATCATGATACTCTGGGTAATTTTCACAATCAACCAGGAATAAGCCTTAGGGAGATCTGTTATATCCACCAGTTATCATTGTGTCAGTTGTTTATCCCTCAGCACCAAGCACAGAGAGTCTAAGGACCAGGTCACACGGCTGATTTACGGGGTCCCTGCACTCCGATCGCTGCACTATGTCCTTTCTGCTTTGTAAACGCTGTTGCTCCAAAACAACTGTCACATGCCAGGTCCTTCCCATTTAATTGTTGAAAGTAAGCTGTGCTGAAGTCAATAAACGCAACACTGATTGAATTGATGAGGAGAGTTAGCAGACAGAAAAGGGGAAATTTCATTCTCTACTGACTTTGCAACCCTCATAAGTCCAAATACCTCTGGGCCTTTAATTATTGAATTGTTTGGTTAAAACTTATGTTCATTGTAACATTGGATATAAATTGTCCAATGTATATGTATATGTATGTGTATATATACATATATATTATTAAGGAAGGAAATGTATATTATCTTACAATTGAATTTTTTTTCTGATCGAGCATGATTTGAGTCTCTCTATGGACATTTTTAAAATATTCATTCCAAGTCTGTAGCATGCATTGCACGGGATCAATGTACTAATTATATTGAATTTGTTAATATCTAGTATGGGTTTATTCTAAAAGCGTTGCCTATCAAAGGAAAGTCTAGTCTTTTTCCTTTCAAAATATAAAAAGTATCCTGCAACAAAAACTACATCAAGAACAAAACTTCCTAATACTGAACATGGAATATTTCTGAAGAAGCACATTATGATTTAGTAACTTATTCTTTCTCCATAGAACACCCCCTGTGTACCTATTACTGTCAGACCTGTGTAGACCGCGAGTTCAGGAGACCCAGCAGAGGGTGTGAGCCCCGTGTTGCTTCCACCAGCCCTCGCCATTAATTATGTACTCCATGTGGTTGGTGTATTAGGAATTGTAGAAAGTGCCTTTGCTACACAGACAGAAGAGGATGATTGGAGAAATAAGATGCAAGATGAGAAATCACTGCTACCCCATGAAGTCAAGTGATAAGAACATTGTCCTTGACTGTGTTCAGGGCCACTGTTAAATTGGGCAGAATCAAGAGTGACAGATGACTCTGGGGTTGGTGATCGGTAAGGCACATTCTGTTACATGAACATGCATCAGAATATATTCCATGAAACACAGAGCAAAAAAAATGAGAGGCGCTGTGGGGAGGAAGGAGAAAATATTTTTGAAATATTTGGGAAATAAACTTCCCATAGCTTTAAAACATCAGTAGAAAATATATGAATGTCAATAACAGGAAAAATTTCATGATTGTAACAGAAAATGTAAAGGTCAGTATCCTCAGATAAATTTATGAGAGATATAGAAATAAATCTGAATCTTTAATATTTTGAATAATAAAATTACCACAATTTTAAAAATAGAATTAATAATGATGATTTTTAAAAGAGACAAGAAAGTAGAGTGAAAGCAACAATAAATCACAAGTAGCTTTAATAATATTGTGATTCTAAGTAGTTTTATAGAGAAATTTCCAGCTGTGGAATTCTATAGTTTGTAGTAACAGAAAATTATTTTTGTAGAATCTAAAATCTCTGTAGAAACATTTTTGTTTCAACAAGCATTTTACAAATGTGTGGATCAAATAAACTTCAGGTATTAGTTTACATTCATGTGAAATGCGGATAATTTATACTAGAATCATCTAACATCCTGAAGCTATATTTAAGGGAATTCTGTATTGATCTGCCAGACGACTTTTGTTTTTCTTATAATTGGAATTATTCTTAATAAATGTTTAGACTTGCGTGAACTTTATCTTCTTCCACTTCCCAAAGAACAGCATCTCCAAGTCATTCATTCCAAATTGCTTCCAAATTTGATGAGGCACAATTGAGAATTGCAAGTTTTATGGTGTTAGCTACTTGTGATTTAATAGGAATGTAGTATTCACCAAAAGGCTTAGATTTATGCATTAAAGTAGTATAACCCTAATTAAAGTACTTGGGAAGAAAATGTACATACTTCATTATTGAAAACTATGTCTATGGTATATAAATATCTTGACCTAGAGTAAGGATTTTTCTTTGCAAGTTTAGAGCATCAGTAAAATCAAGATCTTTATATATTTTCAAAACCCCAAAATCCAGAAGAAAATGCACATATTTCTTGAGACAAATGGTCATGTTATCTCCATATGCATGATGGCAATTGTGAACATACCTATTTTATATATTCCAAATGTTTGGTTCCGAAGAAAACAAATAAGGCCAACGTCCCTTTGGGTGAGAAAAAAGGTTGGTGAAGCGTCTAAACTGTGTTCAGATCTTCCATACAAGGACGTAGAATAATAGGAAAGCTCACAGGAGTGTACGAAAATACTAGGATGGCGGGGAGGGAGCCTAAGAGAAAACGGAACTACATCGGGTCTATTAACATCATAAATACTGTTGAAAAGACTTAAGGATTACCGCGGTCATTAGAATTCCTTCCAACTGTTTGACTGTAACTGTTTCAGTGAAAGGTTAGAGTTTACTTGACCAAAACTGATCTCCCAGAAGCTGACTTCCCAGAGGAGAAGTTGGCTCAGGCAGAGCCCCAGAGAATGCTGTCACAGTCTAGTGCCTAAGCATCACTTCTGGCACAGAGCCAACTCAAGATGAGGGCCTTGAGGCTGCCAACGGGAGGCTTGCGCTTCCACCAACAAACACTGCATTGGCAGGATAGGACCAGAGCCAGGATCCTGCCCATTAGGTTGCTCTTGTGTCTTGAGCCTGGTCTTGCTGAGAAGGGCCACTTTATCACTCATGCAGCTGAGAGGATCACGGCCCAGCCTCCCTCTCCTGGAGTGTGACAGTGTTTCCTGTTAGGTTCTGGGAGCATGCCGGGCAACCGTGGGCCCCACATGCCTGCTACTGCTCTTACCTCTGAGCTTTCCCTTGACCACTCACTCTTCCACCAGGCCTGACCCTGGTGCACTGACCCTGTGCTCTTGTTTATGGAACAGCCGGCTCCACTGTCCTGTGTAAGAATAAGCTACATTATATATTTGGAGCAAATGAGGTTTCTTTTTCTTTTTCTTTTTCTTTTTTTTTTTTGGTGGATTTGGTCACTTAGAATTGCCAAAACCGTAGTAGTGTTCTGTGCCTTGCCATTTCTTTTCCTCTCAGTGTTTAGAGATATTTGAAGGGCATTTAATTCTTAGTTCATAACAAAGTATTTTTATTAAAACATCAGGAAGGCTGACAAGATTGATATCATGCTTTCCCCTGCATTCACTGGTCCTTAATATTAGAGAATTAACATCTAAGGACAGCTAAGTAATTACAAGTTTATACTGAGTTGAAAACCTAGTTCATTTTCTTAGAGAGCGATTAGTGATTACTTTAGGCAGCATCACAGCCCACCTACAAGTGTCAGACCTGTAGGGATGTGGCTGAGCCAGAGACGGCAAAGGCCTCCCTGGTCTGTGGCAGGTCAGTCAGGTAGAGGCTGGGGCAGTAGAGAGGGAAAGGGAAGGTGTTCTAGGCAGACACAGAGCAAGTGTAAAAAGACAGGGAGCACGTGACAGTGTGGCAGGTAGCAGGGAACGGCTTCAAGTAGTGTCTTGATTGAAGAGGACAAAGAAGGGTTTTGGGCAACTTGAGGATGGAGCATTTGGTTAAGGCCAGATCATTAGCTAGTGAGCCAAACCAGGGAACTGTGAACGGATCCTGAGAATGGTGAGAACCATTCTAAGGGCAAAGACTCGTAACTGGGTAAGGGAGGGACAGGGGTGGGGATGGCAACGTTATATGAGTTTCGAAAATCTCTCTCTGGCTGTGTTCTGCAGAATCCAGGTTAGATGCAGTTAGGGGGTGCTTCCAGTAGTCCCAATGAGAAACAGCGACAGATTGGCAAGGGCGAGGGTGGGGCAGTGGGACAGAGTTAGTCAGAGTGAGTTATGTACAATGTCCTAGGTAATTGCTGATGATCGAACATGGAGGAGGAGTACCAAAGTGATTCAGGGATGACACGGTTGGATGGATGGTGGGACCATTCACTGAGATTGGGGACCATTCGCTGGAAAAGGAGTAGGGTTTGGGGGAAAAGATGGTGAGTTCAGTTGTGAGTTTATTGGCTTAGAATGCTTTGTGACATTCTTCTAATAGGAAGCATTGCGTGACCAGTGGTACATATCAGGGACCCAGAAGGCTGACTAGACTCATGGGTTACATGCTCTGTTGTTCTGTACTGTTGTTTCTAATGTTCTATACTGTTGTTCCTACCACTTGTTTATGGGAAACATATTTGCAACTCACAGGAACTTGAAACCTGTATAATCTTATTGACTAATGTCACCTCAATAAATTTAAGAAAAAAAAGGAACAACGGTGCATTATTTAAGCAGATGTGTGAGTTCTCTGGGAAGATTTTTATTAGCTCAAGAATGCTCTCACTATTGCCTGGAGAGGCTAGGCCAACTCCTCCTGCCGACAAACCCAGGCTGGAGGTGACACACTCACCTGCTTCCAGAAGCTGCTACATAATATAAATAAGGAAGGCTTGCCAGCTGCGTTACAGAAGAGATCTATGCCTAGGCTAAGACACCAGCAATTACTCAACTCTAGGTTTATTATTTTCTTTGTCGTAAGATGCTTGACTTCGGTTATTCATTCGACATCTTATCCTAAGCAGTGCTTGGCCCACAGATGACAATCCATAAATTTGTTTTTCTTTCTAATACAGGGGTGATTGATGATGTGGATAGAGTGTAGGATGGACTCAAAAAGACCTTTATATTTATCAGTATACTTCCCTTACCCTCTTACTAGGACATAAAGACTGTAGCTTACTTATTTTTATATTCTTATAACACTTAGAACGTTGCTTCTCATATGTAATACGATTCATAAATGATTGTTGAATAAATGCTTGATAAATATTTGTAGAATTGACTTCTAGGCCTGGTCTTCTTCCATAAATATGAAATGAATTCATTTTACATGGTCTTTTAAAATTGCTTTTGTCTGTAAGTTTCTAGTTTGTCCTCAGAGGCGAAGTCCATGATCAATGTGAAGGATTGTTTTTCCGCCCCGTGCAGTGCATCCATTTCTTTGGAATTGGAAGTACAGGAGATTTAGAGGGATTTAGAGATGCCGGGAGAATTGGCAATCAAGTAACTCAGTTTCTTTTCATTTTCATTAAAAGGGGCAAAAGGCCTTAGGAGTTCATGAGACACTGAAATTAATGATGCATCCTAATTACATAAATGTTCAGCCTCTTTTCTTGATTGCAATACTGTACAAAATACAAGGAAAAAAGGATCAGATTGCTTCATGTTAGTCTTTCCATGAAAATAAACATCCTCCCCTCCTTGTCAGTCCTGTTCTTACGGTCTCATTTTAAATTTTCTATTGCTTTTAATATTTTTCTAATTTTCATGGGCTTCTGTGCTTAACCTCATTGCACATAATGTCTTCTCTTCATACCTCATGTTTCTGTATAATATTCTAATGTAATGAGCAGTATTCAGTTCCTTACATCTAAGTCAGTATTAGAACAAAAACAGCATGTGTTGGGTGCTGATACGTGTGAGACTCTGTGTCAAGTAGTACAATCTAGATTAAATATAACTATGTACTATTATACATTTTTTTAATTTGTTAGTTTATGTGTGGAAACTAGTGCTATGCTTAGTTCTCCGAAACCCAACTCCTATCCATTCCCTATGGAACCCAGTTGGATGAATCAACTTGGTTTTTAACGGAATCAAGTTTCATCTCAATGAAAATATCTGGAGAAAGGGAATGACCATGAGGCTAGAGTTTGCTGTTAAATCATAAAGTTTCTAAAGAGGAAAGAGCTTACTATCAATTTTTGCCCTCTTTGCAGGGCTAGTTCTGTTTTTCATTGCTGCTATTATACATTAGCACAAGCACATAGTGTCTTGAAACAATGCAAATGTAATAACTCATTTAAGTTCCAGAAGTCAGAAGTCTAAAGTGGGTCAGCAGGGTCTCATTTCTTCTGCAAGTTTTAGGGAAGCATCAGTTTCCTTCCCTGTTCCTGCTTCCTTGACTGAGAATCCCCTATTACTCCATCTGCTTCTGTCATCACATGTCTTTCTTTGAGTCTGTCCTTCCCTCCAGTAGGATTGCATTAGGCAGACACAGCTAATCTGATGAGCAGACATTTGGTCCCATCCAAAAACGTCCATAGAGGCATGTGGTCCATGCTGACCAATCCATCTGTGCCCAGGAACCATGGCTCACTGAGTGACTGAGGCAAGAAAGATTATTATTGGCAACTCAGCCACCACGCAATATTGGACCGATGAAGCATGGTGGCAGTTTTTGGGTATGATTCCTGTAAACCAGAAGTAAAAGTAAGCATCACGGGCTCGTTGAAACCAAGGATGTTTTCTAAGAGTGGGTATTTAGAACAGGGCCAAATTGTCCAGGACATTTTGGCATGAACCAAAAGTCCTGCAAGGGGTAATCTAGTCTACTCTCTGTATATCAAAGTTCTTAACAGTAAGAAATCTGTAGGGTCTCTTTGGCCATACAAGGTAACCTAGTCTCACGTTCTGGAAATTAGAATGTGGATATTTTGGTGGGTATTCCTAGTGTCTACCACACTGAGAAGCCATTGAAATTCAGATGCCCAAGACAAGGGAAGATTATAAGGAAGTATACCTGGTCACTTCTTTGAATGTTCTCAAAATTATTATTTTGGAGATTACTTTAAAAATTATGCAAATTTTTGCATGCCAGTTGATAATACATGGATCCATATAATCATTACTCCAGGGAACATGTTTTGGTCACTACACTTATGAATAGATTTTGGGGAATACAAATAATTTAGAAAATAATCATTATTCTTAATGTCAAAAATCTTAATTCCGAAAACTGTATAGTCAAATGTTGTGTAAATTGATAGTTTTATAATTTATGTCATAATGTTAGAAACATTCTGCTGTTCTATGAATATATTTTACTTGCAAAAGTTGACAGATGAAGAATTTACATTTACATAAATAATTTGCTAGTAAAATAACAAATAATTTGATATTTTCATTATATTTCTTTTTTCCTCCAGCAAATTAGGAAATATAATATGGTGAATAAACAGAATTCAATTATTATTTTTTTTATTAATGAATAATGGTGCTTCAATTTCCTTATACCTCATTTCTCTCATTTTTGAAGAAACAAAATGGTCAGAGGATTAAATTAGTGTGGTGGCGGATATATATTTATAAAAATATGAAGTCCCATGCAATAGGAAAGGCTCATCATCTTTGACATGGTTTACTAAGCCAGATATATGTAAAATACTCTGAAAATATTGTGAAAAATGCTGTCATTTAGTAACAGTATTTCTAAATGTTGGGTACCAATTAAATACAGTAAGTCTGTTAGAACACAAAGGGAGGAAAGTTTGGTGAAGTACTTAATTTTAAGCATTGGATAAATTCTCATTGATCTCCTCCTCCATGTAGGGACCCGAATAGATGGGGGGGTACAGAGTCAGGGAGTGGAGGATCAATACTATTAAAAAACACAGACATGCTTCCTTCGTCATGGTGCTGGCAGTCGGCGGCCTGTCCTTGGAAGCAGCTCAGGCTCCGAATTCCACTGTAGGCATGTGAAGGCGTCATTGGCCCTGCAGAAACATGTGCGGCAACCTGAAAGCTCCTTACCAAAAGCTCCCAGAATGCTGCTCTTCCCACAGTATTTTATACGTGATAGAAGGGTCTGATGGGAACCCACCCGGGCTTTGGAGCCGTAAAAACTGATTTCCAGTTCTGAATCTTCCACTTACTCTGTGACTTTTGGGAAATTAATTAAGCTCTTTGAGACTGTTATTTCATTTATGAAATGTTTATAACCAAATGGCACAGTTGATATTGAGATAATCTATTTAATGAAACAGATCTAGAGCAGGCTCTTAAATATTCTATGAATCCTTCTCTTTAATAATTAGAAATTTGTGTTCATGAACAGATAGGCTTTGAATAGTGTGGATTTTTTTGTCAACCCATAAAACATAAAATAACCAATATCAATTTCTCATATGTGTCCCATCTTTTTCAGTATTTTAGATGAATGCAAAAGTTTAATTTTATAAGAACACATTATAGGATCTATAGTTATAATCTTGTCTTTTTAAATTCAGGTAGTGATGACAACTGCCAATGAATTGTATTGTTGATATTTATCTTTAAGCCTGTCATTTTAAAAAAGTGGATTGCATGGAGTGCTCAAATATTGATGCATCTGAAAGAATGGAGACAACTGAGATGGCTTCAGCCACTCCAGAAAATTGAATACTCCTGAGTGGTTGTTGTCTTATAGCTTTCCTCCTAATTAAGAAAACTCTTTTTTCTTTAGTGCAGCATAGGTTTTTTTAATGTTTTCATCACCACATAGTGTCTTTTGCTCTGCATTTACTTCATTGTGTGTGTGTGTGTGTGTGTGTGTGTGTGTGATTTCAGACATAAGTCAGGGTCTAAGTAATCACCTTATTTTGAGATGATGGCCTTCCTCTTGCTACACTCTTATTGTTTTATATTGTCATGGAATTAAAAAATAGAACATAGGGGTGACCTCATGGAGTATGGATTGGCATGTTCATGGTTGGCATGTAGTTGGAATAATCTAGTTTAAGGTTGTTTGATCAGGGGCGGGAGGGAAGTCCGAGGAACAACCCAATGCATGCACAAAAGGACTTGGCTCTTTTCTGAGAAAGTAAAATGATGTCATGAAATGTTCCCCAATCATTGAGGGGGTTGGTGGAGGAAGCTGGGGAGGATAAAACCCAGCAGGGAAATAAAAACTTTCTGCAATAAAGGGTATTAGTGGTCAACAGAATAAGAAGAGGGTTGCATTTTATACATCTTTGTATTAACCGCTCCTTCTTCCAGTGTCCCCTGCCCCAGTCTCCAGCAATACCTGTTTCAGCAGCTACTAACAGAATTTAATTGATTTATAATAAAAACCAGCTAAGAAGGTAGGGAAACTACATTTAAAGTTCCTTGAGTTACTAGTTTGTATATGATTTCACTGTGCACTTAATGAAGGAGTTAGACTAAAGGACATTTAGAATCCCCTTAAGTTCTGACACACTTTCTTGAGATTCAAATATGTTGGCTCATTGTATTCTGCAGCATATTGGTCTTATGGCATGAAGTAAGTAAGTAAGGCATGAAGATGCTTGCACTCTTTGGGATTTAAGACACTTTAGACACTTTCAAAGAGAAAACTCTAAAACCAAAATAAACACAGAGCAGAGATGAAAATAAGTTTAAATATTTGAATGAGGGCAATTATATATGCATAATTGTGGATGCCATGTGTGAATCTCTTGTATACCAGGGGCAGTTTAAATATGCTTAATCATACTTAACCCATTTTTTTTTGCTATAAATTGGATTTAAGGTTAAAATAATCTAAAGCATACTGACATTTTGCTTCACCAGCAATTTGCCTCACACTTTCTCTAATACAGTGTATCTCGAACACTGCTTAGACTGGAGATTTTAGTGGATTGATGGTAAGAAATACATTAGGTGGTTTGCTTACACTTAAGAGAGCAAAGAGCCAGGGAAGCAAACAAGAACATCATCAGTCATGCAAAATGTGCTAGAATCCCAATAATCTCCAAGAATGCAGGAGAGGACATGCTCCAGGTAAAATTAAAATATGTAACTTCTGAGAAAGTTCTAAGCAAAAAGCAGATTTGTACTTAAGGTAAAAGCCAGCCAGGAGGTTTAAAGCCCACAGCTGTCTTTTGAGGTCCATCTATTGTAACCATATGATTTAATATAATGCTCACACACTTAACTGACCTAATAAGCTCAGTGTTGTAAACTGTTTTGAAGTTAAGAAACCATGGAGCACAAAAATTATTTTTTTATCCTGTACCCTTTTTTCCCTCCAAGTATTTTGAAGCATAGCAACCTCCCATTTATCTGATACAAGAATTAAAAAAATATCTGATGTTATGTTTTGTGATTTAACTTGAGCTGGGTCCTCAACAAAACAATTGCATTTCTTTGAATAGCAAGTTAGGCCTGTAGGTGTGGGTAGCACATTAAGGCTTTATATGAAACGTGTTTTCTCTATCACAGCCATTAGGTTGTATTCATGGTGCAATTTAGGATATTCCTCCTCCTTATGTGGACATCAGATTCTCCAGCAAAATACAGTCCCTGTAAAACATGAGACAAACACAGAGATTGTCCTTTTGCTAAAGTGAAGGACTGCAGAAAATCTTCGACTCTACATCATCATTAGGGCTGGAATACAGCCTAAGGAGAGAAAGAAAAAAAGTTATACCAACAAGTGCTTACTGACCCCCTCCCCCAGTTTTGATAATAATAATGTCAGTAAATACTTGTGCACACACGCCCTTGCCTTGCTGTTGTAAAATGCCACTTAACTGTCTCCTGGGATTTCATACTACTGATTTCTAGAAAATTGATTATCTGAAATGAAGTTTATTCTAATCAATGGGATTTTAATATCCGATATTCCCAGTGAAGTGAAGGCCATCCCGTTTGCTTCAAGGAATCAATTGTGGGCCAGTTAGCTTTTTCTTCACCATTAAATGTTGGCAGGTGAAGTGTTTACAGTAGAGGGACTGACAATAAAAGAAGGTAGAATTTGATATGACTCTTTCCCCAGCAAATATATTCTGTAATGCACACTTGCAATGATTTCTCTTAGAGCAAGTTCCCTTTCAATGCCCACGTCTGAAACGGTCAGCTTACACTTGGCAAGCCCGTTCAGTCCATTTGCAGGACTTGTTGTTCCACACTCGGTGCCCACAAGTAAGCGCTGTCAAGAGCGGTTTGGCCTCTTCCCACTGGCCACCTACCCACTCTTCACGGGATGGGCATGCATGGCCTGGGATTGCTAAAGACATGGAAACCAGAGGCCTTTACGAAACTCTGGGTCTCATCACAACACGCAAATCACTGTTCTGGAGGCCACAGATTTGCACAAGAGGTTGAACCAAGATGTACACATTAGTAGGAGATTGCTATAGCTTGCACTTACTTGGTGAAATATATATATATACACACACACACACACACACACACACATACACACACATACATACACACATATGTACACGCACATTCTCATTCTTGGAACTGAAAGAATATTATATTTTTGAATATGGCCAACATATACCAAAAGCATAGACATGGGGCTACTGCTGGAAACTGTTATTTTCATAAAGGAAAGAGAATTCGTAAGAAATAAGGGAGGTGTTTATTTATCCCTTTGGCAGAGCAAGCAAAGATCAGCTTTACCTGTGTCCCAGTTTTGAATATGGGAAAGGAAGGGGCTTAAAGCCCTCCTATCTCCCCCTGAAAGTCCCTTGCTTCAAACTCACCCATACTGACAACTGCTCTCCCTGGAGGCAGGGAAAGGGACATTTTCACTGGCCCTGCTCGTGATTTACATACTGAGTGTGAAGAAGCTAAGGAAGTGTCCGGTGGTGGGGGGGTGTAGCGGGGAGGGGCCTGGAGAAGCAGCACCTTTCCTTTCCAACCACAGAAAAGATTACTTACCGGGAACAGTTTGGATCCTGGGTGAATGTTTGGTCCCTCTATCATTTGCCGCCTCAGTCTGTGCAAGAAATCAATTTCCACCCAACCTTCTCCTCCGAGAGAGAGAGAGAGAGAGAGAGAGAGAGAGAGAGAGAGAGAGAGAGAGAGAGAGAGAGAGAGAATATGAATGCTTGCTCTGGGGTCCAGAGGAAGATAGAGCCAAGGGCAGAGGACTCCCGCAGCGCTCTTTACCCACACCGTAGCTCGGGGATGAGCGCAGGGAGGGAGGGAGGGAGGTTCCCCAGGGAAGGTCAGGCATGGCCAAGGGATCTCACCGCCAAAATAGAAATCGTACCTCCCTCCTCCCCCAGGAGAATCAGCAGCCCCTCAGTCACACTAGCCATTTCCTAGGGGTGGTAGGTTTCAGAGAAGAAAGGGAAGTTCCCGAATTGAAAGGCAGAGGCAGAGATTTGGGATTTGGTCCTGGAGAAGGAACGTGACCGTGGAGAGGAAAGGGGAGAAGGAATCCAAATCTTACCTGATTCATCAGGAGATCCTTCGTGCAGTAGCGGGATCTGAAAATGGCCCAAGAATGCGTTCTGCAGCAAAGCCCTGCCTAGCGCACTCGCCCTGGGTGCAGGAATCAGAGGGGATACGGGGCCAGGCCTGCCACCTGCTCCCCAGGGACGGTCCCCAGAACCTCAAAGCCCCAGCTTCTAAAGCCAGCTGAAGCGGAGCTTTTCGGATAGAGGTCGGTTCCTTGAGACTCCGGCAGCAGGTTCGTGGGGGAAATCAGGACCCGGGAGAGCTCCCGCCGCCACCGTTGCGCTTCTAACCACTGTTCCGCGTCCCCTGGTCTGAGCCTCCGGCGCGGCGCCCCCGACAGTGCTCGGGTGATGGCCTCAGCCGCATCTTCAGCCTTGTGATCGCCTCCCGCCGTCCCCCCCACTCCGAAATGCTGGTGATTTGATCGTCCTAAAGTGACCACAGTCGTTCCTGTGGGGGCGGGGTGGGGAGGGCTGGCGGTGCTGGGCTTCTTCACTACTCCCCCCCACAGTTGCGGGAAGCGACAGAGTTCAAGGGAAACCCTAGTGCAAGGCACTGATGGAATAGTATTAAACCTAATCATGATGTTCCTGATGCAGGTAGCGCGTAAGGTGCAGAGAGTGGGGAGATCAGAGCGCGGTTTCCGAGACTGTGCCCCCGCGAATTCTCATTGGATGCTTCCCAGCAGTCTCAGTCATCCCCGCCGCTCCATCTCTCCGGATGGTTACAGCCTCGCTCCCCAGTTCTGTCTAGCTCTCCTGGTCTTCTGCCCATCCCTTTACTCCTCTTTGCAGATTCCTCGGGGTTCCACCTCCTGTCCTCCGGGGTTACCGGGCTTCTGTTTGCCCCCCACTGCCGGCAAACTTGCATTTTGACCACCTAAGGATCATCCTATATAAGTCCCCTTACACCCCCACTCCTCCCCAAATAAAAGGCACCTCTTCCCCATTTTGCTTTCCTTCCTCCGGGGTCCTTGGCTCCCGGTGTAACTGGTTTTTACTTGGTTGCATGCCACCAGGAACTGCTGCTTATTTCAGAGTCCCTCCACCCTGCAGCTCGCCACTTTACCTTGACTGGGGCGATCATGGAGCCTCCGTGTGAATTCTGGACGCATTTTCTCTCTCTGTCATCTCGCTTCCTTCAATGTCCTCCGGTAAGTTATGCTCTTTACACGTTTACTAGAAACTTACTGCTGCTGTTGTTTTTCATGAGCTGTGCTTGCTTCCCAAGTGCCACTCTGTAAAACACTGCTGTGACTTTCAGAACTCAGAGATCTATGTGACCACGGCTAATGAGTGTGTTAGTGGCCATTGCACAGATCTGATCTGCATCCCAGGTGGTGAAGCACCTCCTCGCCTTGTGAATTCTCTGTTTATTTCTGTCATTTGTATCCCAGGCCATAGGAAACAGTACCCCTCCGGCACCCCCCCCCCCCAGGAATGCTTCCTGGCACACACTCTGGTGCCACTTGAAAGGTCACATTTTATGTTTATCTAAGAGTGAGCTTAAAAGAGACCTTCTGACAATCCCAAGTTCTGAGAAAGCTCACTGGCCTCTGGTCATCCGGAGGTTGTTCGGGTCAGTGTTGGTCACTGCCAGGCAGGAGGTGACTGAGGGGGGACTTGTGTGAAGTGTGTTTTGATGGGTTAGCAGAACAGTAAGCATGAAGAGCCACAGTCTGGGGAGGAGTTTGACTTGTCAGTGCACCATCCCCCCCCCCCACAACATACCACATCATGCACGGGCACGTTACTTTGGGCACCGTGTTGCAATTTGGGCATCATGTCTGGGAGCACATTTCTGATTCTGTGAATTTAGCCAGTGAACAGTTAATTGGACAGAGTGCTTGCTTCAGAGGTGAAGCGCTATCTGAAGAAAGCATTGATTATCTCAGTTCTAGTGCATTGAAATTCAGGGGCAGAGTTTATAAGAAAAATGTAATCGCCTCACTCCACCCATGTTCAGCCCCAAGACTCAATTTTTAGTAAATATGTTAATATGTCTGTTTTTTTCCATTCATGAACATTTTTTTTTTTTTTGTGGGCTTAATGGACAGTTAGGGTGGTTACTTCCCCTTTAAGTGTATTGGGAAACATTTTAAATCTTAGCTTTAACTTCACATAATGATAAAGACATCGTATTCATTAAAGGACAAACCCGCATGTATCAGTGATGTCTGAGGAATACTGAGGTTTAAGGGTTTTCCTCTGAGACTGCCCCCCCCCACCACCCATAAGAACAAGTTTCTGGTTTCTGCAACATTTCTCTCTATTGGTATGAATGGAGAGGAGACCTATTGTTCAAGCTTTTTTTCATTTCTTTCTCTATGTATGAAATTCTCGGAAATAACTATTCCCGTCGTCGTTGATGGCTGACACGACAACCCAAGTAATGCTTCTTAAATTCAGAAACCCTGTTAGCTCCCGTTCCAGCCTCAGCCCATCCCCCAGCCTCGGGATCCGGGGGCTTTCCCCTGGGCTCCCGCCCGGAGAACTGGGCTGAGACTGCCCGCCCCACCTGGCACCCCTCACCCCGCACTAGTTTAGTCCCCTTTAGTCTGCCTAGTCCCCTTCCCTGCCTGGCCGTCCCTCCGTCCTGGCAAGTGCCATCAGCGCCCCTGACTTCAGCTGAAGAAACCAGGGCTTGGCGTAATTCGCCGGTTCAAACCCCCTCTTTGGAGCACGGCTGCTGTTGCGCAGGGCGGAGGGAGGGGGAACCAACTTTCGGTGCAGTGAGATCTCTTCTTCTTCAGCTGGTCTTCTTCAGACAGGCGCGAGCGTGGGTAAGTGCATTTTGCTGGATGATAACCTCTCTCTCAGGCCTGGGGAGGGGACATGCCCATCTGATCTGAGAGGCTCCCGCAGCCAAAGGCGTTTCAACCCGAGGACTAGCAACAGGCGAATGCGCCTGGAGATTCTCTGCAGCCCCTGGCAACGCCTAAGCCACCTGGGCTTAGGGAGCACAGAGGTCCAGGTGCCCAGTTGACTGGCTGGCCCCGAGCTTGGTGCTGGGTGTGGGAGTGACCCGCGTGGGTGGGGACTCTGCCCCTCGCTCCTACCCGCTGGCGCAGGCTCTGCACTCAGCCCTGCAGCGAACGCTGCCTGCTGTGGGCTTTTGCAGCCCCGGAGCGCGGGGCGCGCCAGGGGGGTTCGTCCTTGCTGAATGCTCCATTTCCAGCCTTCCTCTGGCTGCACTTGAGCAAAAACCTCATTGCTGTGCCAGAGAACGGGGCTTGGGAGCTGGGGCATCTCTTCTCAAAGCCCTTTCTGCGCTGGTGTTAATTAATTAATTAATTTTTAATGAGCTACCCCTAAGACTAATTCATGAGGGCTCCTTAGCCTGCCTGATTTGTAAAACCCGAATCGCCGCCGTCCGCCGACTTGCTTGGTTGGGTTTAGGATTCCTAAGTGACTTCTCAGGCTCCGGGTTAAAGTACTGCTGACCATTCCTGCCTCCCTTCTCCAACTGGCAGCAATCTGGAGGGCTGTAGGATGGGGGAGTGGATTTCAACTTGGAGCCTGAGCTTGGACCCTGAGGTTGAGGTTCAAAGCCAAGAGTGAGGTTTGGGGGCCCTCGGGCTTATATGATACCCACTTTCCAGCTGGGCTTTTATTTTTGTTTCCCCTTTCCTGGCGGCGCGGTGGGAGGCAGGCGCATCTGGGACTGGAGCCCTGGCCTCCGGCGTCCCCCCGAGGGGGGGTGGTGCCGTCTGGCTGCTGGTTACTGCCGGTTCGTCAGCCAAGCAGCGGCACCGGGTTTTGGCCCATTCTCCTAGTCCCCAGGAGTTGAACCAGAGAGCATTTTCCTGGGCACCAGGTCGAGAAGGTGGTCAGCCCCTTGGAGCAGGGACCTCCTTCCAATGGGAACCCGGCAGGGAAACGCTGGGGAGGCTCTAGGTCTAGAGAGGAGATGTGATGTTCTAGCTGTGTGAGCCACCAACCCGCGGTTTGCAAAGAGGAAGAGGCGACCAGGGTTGCTAAATAACCCTACCATTGCTTACAAGTATTCTAGCCATTCAAATGTGCGGAAGCAAGGAAACCAGCGCCAGGGTATAAAGCTGTCACAGCAGCTTGGAAGGCAGATGATTCGGGTTTGCGGGACTCCTCCTGTGGTGTGCCTTGTAGATGTGTTTGCCATCATGCAGGGAAGCAGGTAAGGACTGAATATCTCTGTTTTATTGCCAATCATATAACCTGTGTCTGACCCCTCCGGTGATCATTTTCCTCTGTTTCAAGCGATGGGGTGTGTGGATTTTCAGGTGGTTCTGCTATGATGCATAACTTCTTGGTATTCACATTCATGGACGTTTTTAACTCCATCGGCATGTTTAACGTACATGAATTCATTTAAATGTCAACTTACATTGATTTAAATGTTCAACAGTGTTCCGGAAATCATGAACTGGGCCAAGGTGAGAGGAAAAATGGGGACGGGGGAGAGTCAGAGGGAGGGATGCATCACCCCAGTGAAGTAAGTAAGATGATGGCATTATCAGCAGTGCCCCCAAACACTCCTGTCCTTAGGGTCACAGACCGTAGTAGATAAAGAACACTTGGAAAACTAGTAAGGGCATCTCGAACTAGCAGTTTAATTCTGACTACTTCATAGGAATGGATATTTTCTATTTTTTTAATTAAACAACATCCTTGGAGTGGGGGTGGATGGGTTGTCAAAGGAGAAGAGTTCGCCCCGAGGCATTGTTATGTATGACTCCAGTGTAGAAACCTCTAGGCTCAAGAAACCATTTGGAAAGTGAAAAATAAAATCTGAACAAATTAAAAAAAAAATAGTGGCACATCTCCCATAAGCATAGCTTTTCTAAAGGATAAGTTTTGCAGATGTATAATTATAGCAGCCAATAGGTATCTTCCATTATCAGACTTAACACAAATGTCCAGTAAAATGACAAAACAGATTTTGAATCTTTTAATAAGTTTGGTTGTTATTATAGATGCTGTTTTGTTATGTTGTACCTACATGGTGAAGGATTCTGGAGTTCCCACACATTGCAGCCAAAAATATTAATAAGACACTATCCTAAAGCTATTTCTTTTATTTCTAGTACTTTCTCTTCTCTAAGAACTTGTATTCTCTAAGATTTTCTCTGAAAATATTTTTAGTACTTACATTTATTGACATGGATGCTTGATCAATATTTTTTCTGCTTGTAAGGATCACTGATAACATCTTGAGGAAGTATGAAAGATAATTGCAACTTTGGGTCATAAAATTGCAAAGTTTTAGTGTTTGGGTTTTTTTTTTTTCAGTTTGATGCAAGAGATAGTTTTTACTTCCCTGAGAAAGTAATTTATCAACAGAGTCCAACTCCTCAAATCTTTTGCATTTTCCCCTCTAGAGTTTTATTGTAGTGAACTTGCTCATTGTGTGTGTGTGTGTGTGTGTGTGTGTGTGTTGTGTGTATCCCCATTTTGGGGCGGGTGGAGAAGGTATTTATTTTAAGCCTACATTGCTTTAATAACGTTTTCCACATGAAAGAGCCATGATGCCATTTGCGACTGATTTCATTTATTTCTTAATGAAATAACATGTGATTCCAGCCTCCTGAGACACTTTCTTTTAATAAACTCAACATTGTAGTGGCAATCTGCATTTTTATAAAGTGCAGTACATCTTGATTTCTTCATACAAAATGATTGCTCTGTTATAGTTAAGCAAGTCAAACCCCAAGTTAGAAGAAATCGTTGGAACTCTACAGAAGCGTGTGCAAGTGCACACACACAGGTGTGTATTATGTGCACATGTGCACATATAAAATTAGCCTTACCCCTAGATGTCTGCACTCCTTCCAGAGAAATGGAATTTCTTTTCAGAATGTTGTAGTTTGTGTTTCTCTCTGCAAGTGCAAAGAGCTCCACTGGCAGGACTTCAGAACTTGGATGTCTGGTCATGAACCTGGGCTTCCGTTCCCTGCATTTCCTGTTCTTTTGATTTGTAAACATTATCTCTAGAATGGTCAGAATTACTGATGAGAGTAAGTGTCTGAAATTTTGGCAATTTATAGAATTGGTTATTGGTATTAAAAGTTCAGACACAGACAGAAATATACTACCAATTTGTGCAAGTTTAGCACAAATTCTCTTTTATTTACAAGCATCACAGAGGAGCTTAGCTGTGGTTGTGACTTTCGATTAATGGGGTCCTCTTTTAAGGTTGTTCATGTTTTCCTCTTCACCCCCAAGCAGCGGGTTATTTTGAAAGGTAGAGTGAGGTGGATCTGACATCCCTCCCCCGATTTCATCTGTACTTCTGCCTCATTAATGTGATGCCAGTGAGAATCCTTGACCACTTTTTATTTATTTTCCTCATCTCTCACCTGGGAAAACCATGTCTACTTTAAAATATCTTTGTACATAAAGTGACATGAGATGAGGATGCTTTAAAAAGGCAAACATTAGGAAAACAAAATATATTCCTAAAAAGATAGCATTTATGTTTGATTTATTTTTGTCTTTTTGGATAAAGTTCTCTGTCTGTGTAAGAAGTAATGTCGACTCAACTGCCCCCCCCACCATTTAATTATTTATTTATTTTTTGAGATTTTGTACTGTTGTTCAATTGTAGTTGTCCCCGTTTCCCCCCATTGCTCTCCCCTGCTGTGCCCCCCCCCACATAGTGTCAAATATTCTTGGAGTCATGGTGTTAATGGGTTTAAATAATAGTTCTTTTACCTTAATATTGTACAGCTGAAAATAAACATCTAAATGATGCGCTCTTCGATGCACGGTAGTTTTTCCTTACAGCCGTCTGCCTTGGCTTCAGTGCGGCTCTGGGAGAAGAGTATCTCTTACAGAAGTAGCGGCTCTCGCTCGGCCCTTCGGTGTCATCAGTTAAAGGCAAGTCTGCCTTCTCCGCAGATTTCTATTATTAACCTGATGATCTCGATCATCAGTTCAATGGAAAACAAGATCAAAATTCTTGTTTTCCACTCAAAAAAACCCTTGATTCCTAACATCATTTATGAAGTATGTTCAGCTCACCAGAGTTAATCCTGTGACATCTGGCATCATCGATGTTTTAGTTTAGCAACTACCTGGGTAGTTTTATTGAGACATTTAGAGTGTGATTTTGACCAGTTTCTCCATGCATTCATTCCTCTATGCTTTTATGATTTTAATGTTTGTATTTCATAAGTTCCAAAGGATAACAGAACCAAAAATAATTTGTGTTTGAATATTATTAGATGCTAACAGATGTTCTTGATTCTTAAAAGAAAGGGATAGTTTAATTATGTTTATTCTATGCTAGAGTCTAGAAATGTTTC
This sequence comes from Tonatia bakeri, assembly GCA_004024845.1. NCBI lineage: Eukaryota > Metazoa > Chordata > Mammalia > Chiroptera > Phyllostomidae > Tonatia > Tonatia bakeri. The sequence goes on from PVIA01000413.1 coordinate 41,677, forward strand.
CCGAAGATGAAATTTCATCATGAACACTAAGGACCTTTCTACAGAAAATGTATCTGGAAGTTCTGGCCTAACTTTTCTTTTTCTTCCTCTTTTTTGCTTAGTGGTACCACTCTAACCACTTACACTAGTCATCAAATATCTTCATCAATAACATTTTTAAAGATTTCATCACTATCATGTCAATGCATATTTGATGAGTTAAGAATATTTATATCCAGTTAATCACTTGCAGACCTATCCAGTTACAGTGTTTCCAAAGATGATTATTTCATAAGCTGTCAACCCGCAATTCTGTGTTTAATGTTTGAAATAAAGTGTTCATGCAGTCAGTTCTCACATATTTCTCAATTTTGTATTCAGAGTAAAAGATCATGAATAACTAGTTGATACTCTAATAATAGAAATAAACCCAGTTATGATTTTCTAATCAATTTCCCCAGATTTAAAGATATAACTGATATATTTTTAATGAATTGAGTATATTAGTAAGTACTATATAATGCAATAAATAGTTTGATTGATCCTTAAAATGTTAGTTTTAACCAAGAAAGTATAAATGCAGATGTGGAAAAATGACATGCCGTCTAATGAATTAAGAAATTACCTAGATTCTTATTCTATATTCACTGCTGTTTCTTAAACACAGTTCATAATTTCTTAAAAATTAATTTTTATTAAGTTTAGAGTCAACAATGCAATTTATTCTGTGACCTATTTTTACTTACATTTGATTTTTAGGAATATTTGTTTGAATGGTTAAACCCTAATTTACTGAAAGGTAAATGCTTTTAAAAGCACCCAAAGCATCACACATTTCCTTTAATAGCTAATGAAGAAGCTACCATGTTAGAGTTCCAAAAAATTAAATCTATAAAATACACATTTATTGATTAAATTACTAAATATGTTAACATTACCTTCAAATATATTGTAGCTCTCTGCTGTCTAAGAATTATTGTCTCATAATGGTGTGTTTCATTTTAATTCCATTATAGATTTATTGTGAAAGAATACTTAATAGATAGACTTATTCTTGCTGATTTCTGTGAATATTAGCCAACCTCATCAGGATTGAGCTGTTTTTTATTAACTTTTCTGAAGTCTTGCATTTCGTTAATTTTAAAGCCATCTCCTGACTATTTCACTATTAAGAAACAATCTCACCTTGAGAAGACCGTAGGTGAGTAAACATACATTTTAGGTTTTCAGTGTCAGAGAGCGGCCAGTATATAAACACACTGCTACTGTATGGATTCATTAAATACCCACTCTTACAGCCAAAAAATATTTTCTTTCGAATATGTCAAAAGGTGACCACAGATATCAGCTAGTTTGGGAAAAAGCGATTACATCAAATTAAAGAATAAGTTTAAAACCTGAAGGCTGGGTTCCCCCAAGTATCATATGCCAAAATCTCATGTTTGAAGGTTAGAATGTGCGCTTTTCAATTTGTAATATCTTTGATATGCACATATCTTTCGAGAATCAATTCTTGTTACTGCTTGTAGATCAGCAGTTCTGTTCTGTGTGCAGAAGCTCCATCTGTTGCGGCCAAAGTAAATACAGAGCGACGTTAATGCAGTGACGGAGGCCCTGGGCAGACAACATAGACACATGGTTTTCATGGCCGTTTTGTGGCGACATTTCTGATGGTTTGAAAACAGTCAGCCCCATGCATCCACATGGAGAGACAGTGGAACAGTGTGCTTCAGAAGTGAGCGCCTCTTAAGTAATAATAAACACAATCTAACTTTTCCAAAGAAAATCATTAAAGGTTGAATAATCATGCAGTAAAATTGTAAAAAAAAAAGTTTCCTTAAGATAGTTGATTCATGCTTTTCTCAACCTTTTCTTTCATATTAATATATAGACCAGGTCTCCCTTGCTCAAAACATTTACCTCTACCTAAGTTGACAATAATGGACTTTCTGATTATTCATTCAGACCTGCCACTAATATACACTGACAACATTAAAAAACATTTGCTACATGGGATAGGTCATATTTGTAACATTATACTATGGAACAATGTGGAAGAGGACTAAGGTTTCCAAAATAGAATACAAGGAACCTGCCGGTAAACAATGAACCTCGGCAACAAGTAGAAAGTATATTTTTTTGTTCCCTATGAATAATTTCATTCCAAATGGAGTTATTAAAAAAAAAACTCGTGAATTTTAACTCAAAACATTTCTTGAAGAAAGAGTTAGGGTGGAATCTGAGTTTTCTGGATTTGTAAGATATACTCTTTTCTACTTACCGAAAGTTTTATCTTGTCGTTCCCAACCGCTGGCTGCAAAACAGCACTTTCATTTTCAAGTGGGAACCAAGAGAAGGGAATTCAGTCATATCTGGGAATTAGAAGTTAAAGATAATAGCTAAGAGAAAAGGAATTCTGGGCAATTTCCTAAGGGGCACCCTACATGCTTTTAAAAATTCATCTTAACACTCTTTTTTTTGGCTAATACTTGTCTTAAGCATCTTTCTCACCCTTGAGTGGGGACGTGGGTTATACATCCCTCTTTATTCTTCAGTAGACCTTTTAAATCTAGGACAGGTTATTATTTTCAAGGGAGGTGCAGCCGTCTTCATATCTGGGCTGATGTTAGTTATGATGGAATAGTAGTGATGGAACTGTGGGGACCAAGCTCCGAGCATCCCAGTTACCTCTTAGGGGGAGCTCCAGCAGGTTTTTGTTTGTTCCACCCATCCATCTGCGAGATGCAGACATTTCAACACATTTCTTGTTTAACCGATTTGAAAGAACAGAATGGCAAATTGTGATCACATGGAGACAGGCCAAAACGAACATGAAAGAGTACTCCTGTCATTAGTACGTTTTAAACCCATCCTTGACAGCCGCTATTTAAGGAAGTCATCTCTGATTTAGAGTAAGAGTTGGCAACTCCAATATAAACTGGGGCAACTATTAAAAAGATTTCTTTGACATCAATGATACTGAGTCAGTAAGATAAGCAAAAGTTTAATTTAGCTTCACATGATTTGTTCATCATAACAGTGATTACAAATTTGACATGTTTTGCGATCTTTTAGGTATAGATTTGCAGAGGCCCAAGATGAACATGGAGATTGATTTGCTCAGGATTTGAAACTACACAATTATTACCTGTTCATTGAAAATTTACATATTACCAAATTTTGGTCTCCTATAAGTCCTATAATACTAATTCCGATAATCATTATTCAGAAGGTAATTTCTGATAAGTTTAGACAACATGATTTTAAAAATTACCCCTAATGTATACAGGATATTCTGGCTATAGCTAATATTAAGTAGTCTCTATATGTGAGATGTAGTAAGGTCCCATTTAATTCAAAATGTGGCTAGTTCTGTTTATATTAAAACACTCTCTAAGAATACAGATGATTTTTTCATATAGGTTAACTTTGATTCTGAAATTTAGTTCTGTATAGCTAAGCTCTTTATCACATTTTGAGTTTGAAGACAATTTGAGCTCTTTTAGAAGTTAAAGTAATATATTGACAAAAGTGATCCTTGAAAATAGCAAATGTTTTCAAATTGCATGTTGGTAAATAATGGGAAAGCGAGGCACTTACATGAAGAAAAAGTTCAGACAAGCTAGAATACCTTACCAACACCAGCCAGTGTGAGGCTAACTACCATGCAAAAAGATGGGTCATTCCAGCATCTCTGGCACCTGAGGGAGATGTTCTAGGATCCATTGCTAACGAGTCATTCTCTGATAAGAAACATGCAAAGTTCTGATACCATTATTGGGTGGTGTTTACCTGCCGTTCTGCAGAAGGCATTGCAGAATGGCAGGTGAAGACTTACCTACTTGATGCAGGACTGGTTTGCTTGTTGTTGATCTCCTTTTTTTGGCGTTTTTAGTTCTTGTGGGTCAATAGCAACCTTAACTCTTTTTGAATGTGGCAGTATGTAAATTATTGGAATAACTATAGACCGGATGGTTTTCCATTCATGAATCTTCTATAGTTTCACCATATGCTTCACTTATCCTCTTTAACACCTGTTTGTATGACCAAATCATGAAGGAATTGCTGGCAGGAATTCTATTGCAGTGACTCCTAAAAACTTATGGAACAGGCACTGAACTGAAGTCCTTTTTTAAAACTTTATGAGTTGTCTCATTTTATCTGCTTATGCTAGCAAGAGATCGTCATTATATTAATCTGTGAGTAATCATACCTTTTCGCTTTCCTTCTTATATTTTTTAAAGTAACTGAGTTCCCTTGTTTCAGCTTACATTCCATAAGTTAAGACTGGCCCTCAACATGAGTCTCCCTGGTCATTTCATGGCTAAACCTGTATCCAGAGGGTCTTCCTCGTTACCGATTTTAGCTGATCAGGCAACACCGTGCCTCTGAATTACAGCTTCGCGTGTCCTAATGAGTATTTCTTAGTCCTCTGAGGAGGCAGTTCTTCGGAGGGATCTTCTCTTGCTTATTCCTGTCAATCCATCTTGTCCCCCCATGAAGGGGAAGTTCAGTGCTACCACCTGAGGGTAGCACTGATGAAAAAGCAACGAAGAGAAGGGGAGCCCCGTTCCTCAGTTCTGTCCAGCACATCGGGCAGATTTCCAAGTTCAGAGTCACTTGGGTTCTCTTTATATTTTCAACATAAAGTATCTCAGCATTTCAACATATGTGGTCATAGGACAAAATATCTTGGCAAGGTTAAAAGTGCACTTATTTCCAATTTATAAGAAAAGCAGTCAGAGACTAATGTTTCAGAAAATATAATTAGATTACAAAACCTAATTTTAAAGTAAAATATGGGGAATGCTTCAGAAAACTTATTTATAACCACACGCAAAGGTAGTACGGACTATCTCTGACCAGCAAAACAGTGAAACGAAAGACAGTTTAAAATCCAGATGAAGATAACCTACATGCAGGACCAGAGCGGAGCTGGTGGTGACAGATATCTGGTATAATAGGGTGACTATGGATGGGCACAGGAACCTGTTCTTTTTTTATTATATTCTGATAATGAGAGTCATTCTAGTTTGTGAGGAGAATAAAGCATTTCTTGTCACTAAGACGATTTTGTCACTTGGAGGAAAATTGAAAGGGAATTTGAGGAAGCAATTGATTAAAAAACATACTCAACAAATCTAGGTAAGTTTAAAGATAATAAAGCTTTGTCTCTGTCTTGATGGACAAAGTCCTCAGTCACAGTTTTGTAAAGCTTTAGAATGCTCCTCGGTGAATGACCCTGGGTGCAAAGCGAAAGTATAATAATGCTAACTAGCTGTTCAGCAAAGGCAGTGCTGTAAATAAAGTTTGCTGATATAATCTAAAAGTAAGGAATAACAGTGAGATGGTGTTGAGAAATCTTGGAAATCGGTAGGCAAATTTACAAGACATCTATTGATCTATAATACAACCAAATCTTACCTTGGAGTTAAGCAGGAATAAAAGGTGAAATGAACTATTTAGTTAGAAGATATATGGAGAAACAGAGAGCAGAGTATGTCTTCTGGAGTCATGCAGAAAGGCAATATTACATTTAAGAAACTTCCAAAGGAAGTCCACTAAAATTATTTTTAAGTTTTTTTAAAAGGTCCGGATTATTTAGGAAAAACTTTTAAAATTTCAAACTAAGAATCTTCAAGTTCTTTTTATCCATTTCTCAGGAAAAGAAAATATTCAAACTTCTTAAAACTAGGAGCGTGTGGTTATAAATATGGTCAATGAATTCCTAAAATTATCTTCTAATCCTGGTTATAGATATCATTTTATTCACAGGATAATAAAGCTTGTAATTATTTAATAATTCCTACAGTAATATCATAATTCCCCTAAATCTAGTATAAGCAACATCTGGCAGAGATTTGTGCCTGCACTTTCCCCAGACTCCAGGGACTAAAACTGATGAATTCACTTATTAGTTTAATAACTTCCACTTTCTTTCCTTGGCTCTCATGATTTTCCTTGATTTTCAATACCTCTAAGTTTAGCTGCTTCCTCCAAATGTCCTTCAAGGAACCCTATTCTCCACTTGTGTCATTGGCCATCTATATTACGTCTTCTCTTGCACAAGGATAGTTAAGGTTATTAACCCAAAGCAAATAAGAAAACAATTTAGAGCATTTCATAATTAAAAATTAGTGCTCACACATAGAAAGGTGATTCAAATGTCCATTTATCTGCTTTTGAGACAAACCAGGTGGATAAAACCCTTTTACTACTGAGTGTTGAGACTAGTGACCACTTGTCCGAAGGTCTTTGGGCACCTGCATCCTTACCTTACTGTTTTCCGGCACTGCCTTCCTTCCTGGTTTGGAACCCTTCATGGCAATTTTCCAAAGACAGTTTGGGAGAACTTTTAGGTATCATATTTGGTTATTGTGCACCTCTCTAAAAAGACCTCATAAATATGATAATTTCAAGAGATCCCCAAAATTCATTTACATTTAGTCAGGATTCACATTATTATGTAGTAATAAACTATCCTTTTAGAAAAACTAATTTCTGAGCAGGAGTGGGAATATGTAACCAAATTAGAAATAGAAAAAGCAGAAATAAAACAATGGTGTTGGGAAAATGGACAGATACGTGCAAAAAAAAAAAAAATGAAACTGGACCACCTTCTTCCACCATAGAAGGATAAACTCAAAATGGGTTAAAAACTTAACTGTTAGACTTGAAACCATAAATATCTTGGGAGAAAACACAGGTAGTAAAATCTTGGACATTTCTCAAAGCAGTATTTTCTTTCTGATGTGTCACTTCAGGCAAGGGAAACCAAAGGAAAAAATATAAACAAATGGTACTGCATCAAATTAAAAGGGCTTTGCACAGCAAAGGAAACCAACAAAATAAAAATTCCACCCATTGTATGGGAGTGCATATTTCCAATGATTGATAAGAAGTTGATACCCAAAATTTATAAAGAACTTATAAAACTCAACACCAAAACAAACAATTAAAGGAATGGGCAAAGGACTTGACACTTCTCCAAAGAGGATATATGGATGTCCAATAGAGGTATGAAAAGATGTCCAATGTCACTAGTCACTAGAGAAATGCAAATTAAAACCACCATGAGTTATCACCTCACATCTGTCAGAATGACTGATATCAATAAAGTCACAAACAGCATGTGCTGGCAAAGATGTGGAGTGAAGGGAACCCTTGTGCACTGTCAGTGGGAATGTAGACCGGTGCAGCCACTGTGCAAAACAGTATGGAGTTTCCTCAAAAAATTTAAAATGGACCCAGTGATTCTGCCTCTGGGAATTTATCCAAAGGAACCCCGAAACACTAATTTGAAAGATGATATGCACCCTTATGTTCACTGCAGTGTTATTTATAATTGCCAAGATTTGGAGACAGCCCAAGTACCCATCAATAGATGAGTGGATAAAAAAGCTGTGGTACATTTACACAATGGAACACCACCCCACCATGCCGTAAAAAGAAGGAAATCTTACCTTTTACAAATGCATGGATGGACCTGGAGATCATTATGTTGAGTGAAATAGGCCAGTCAGAGAAAAACATATACCATATGATCTCACTCATATGTGGAATCTAATAAACAAACTGAACTAGCAAATAAAGTAGAAACAGACTCATAGACACAGAGAACAGATGGACAGCTGTCAGAGGGGAGGGGGTCAGAGGGATGGGTGAAAGAGGTGACCGGATTAAGCAAAACAGAAAACTCACAGACACAGACAACGGTATGGTGATGACCAGAGGGAAGGGGTGGGGGGAGACAGACGAGGTAAGGGGGGAAGTGGTGATGGAAGAAGACTTGAGTTGGGGTGGTGAACACACAGTACAATATTCAGATGATGTGTCATAGAATTATGTATCTGAAACTTGTGTAATTTTATTAACCAATGTCATTCCAATAAATTTGATGAAAATAAATTAAAAAATAGAACCTAAATAGATGAACAAATACCTAATACCAGCATCTTGAAGTAGTTCCCTTACACACAATTTAAGCAAGTCTTTCCATATTCCTATGTGTGGAGATTAGGGAATAGGCCCTTAAAAGCTCCTTAACACATTTGGTAAAGAAAGGAAGAAAACAGTGGATCTGGGTAATTATATATTAGAAAATTACAGAATTTGAGAATAGGACCTTAAATGTCATGCAGTGCAGTCATTTCCTGCTTTTTCTGTAGTGCTCCGTGTCTTACAGAACCATGTGCTTGAGCAGAATTAGGTTCAATTTTATGATTTGAAATTAAACAGGTATATAATTATATGATTCCATACCAGTAGGAAATATACTTTGAAAATCTCCCAATGTCCTTGCCACATGCTAGGCACTATTCTGGCTTCTTTACTTAAGGAAATACAACATTTTATGACAATTAAGTATAGCAAGTGTGAATATATTTGATCAGCGGAGTAAAAATGTGTGTTTAACAAAGATAAGAAATATTTGTTAGTCACAGGGCAATTATACTATTCCATTATACATGATCATAATTCTCAGTTTACGGATGTAAGTAAAATATATTAAAAATGATATAGATGCCACATAAGGAAAACAATATGTGAAAAATATCTATCTTCTTCATCAGAATTGGAAATTATGAGTTGAATCATGTGACGATGTTCAATTTATACAAATACCTGATGGAGATCCAGCATCTCCCAACCCATATTTCAAGCTGTTTCTATTGTATAATGTTATGATAAAGCATTTTTGAAGTGTACCACTTGGAAGACACCCTGTGTTGCTGACAAAGAGGGCATTCTTTAGTCGCCACAGTGAAGTGACCCATACGATTGGGACAACTCACATAGCATGTGGGTGTTAGTCCTTTTGGTTGTGTGGTGGATAAGACTGTGAATTTGATGACCCAAGCCGGTCACGTTATATTCCTGTTTAGACATTCTTTATAGTTGTGAAATCATTTGTGTGTGCCTCTCATATAGAAGTAGCTGAGGATTAAATTATGAATTATAGGGTTATAACTAGAAAGCAAATTAAAGCCATCAATTGCCTTATCCAAACACCAGAGCATTGTGACAGCTACTATAATTAATATATTTTACCTAGCAGTGTGCATTTTGATTGCTTTCTAAAGAGATTTTCCTGACTAAGAGGTTTCACAACCCCAACTTTCTCATTGGTAGAATTTATATATTGTGTAATTATGTGATAGAAATAACAATACTCAAAAAATCGGTGAAGAGGGAAAGTAGAACTCAAATATGTATAGAATTCTTTCTGTAGCATGTATACACTGCATCAGCAGCTGTGTGTAAAGTCCCTTTGCTCTGCCACACTGGGATCACACCTCTTGTTACTTTATTTTTGAATGGTCCTAAAATTAACATATATGGTTTCATAGTTTATGCATAACCTCAACTGTCTTAGTTCCTGCGTGCATATGAATTATGTAGGTGTGCCTATTTATCTCATGCATAATACAGAGGGACACATTTAAATCTTGTAAAGGTACTGGAAGTGATTTAATAATATTCAGTTTAAATAATCAGGAAAGTTGGTTTCTAACTGGATAATGGAAAACAAAATATCAGAATGAACATACACATCTGCTTCCACTCCCCCCCACATCCATCCATCTGTTCACTTACTTATAGAGAGACAGACACACACACTCACAGATATAAAAATGTAAGTATGTATGTATGTATGTGTTCTTAAACCATAGTTTAATTCCATCCCACCTTACCTATGTTATGAAAATAACTCCCTAAATATCTTTAACTCATTTTAAAGTGTCTTTCTAAAGTCACTCAACAATAAAATGCACGTAGTATTAAAATGTATAACGTGACTTTTAATATAATTAAACATTTATTATTTATTTGGAATGTGTTCAATGTTATAAAACATTTAGCAGAAGAAAAGAATTCTTAGTCACAACTTTTGGTTGTGGCCTCTGGGGTCCACACTCCACCGAGAGACACACTTGCGGTGGCCTCACTAGCCTCAAGACGTATTTTCCAGCACACTCAAAAAGACACCGGTGTGAAAGGGATACAGCTTCACCAAAAAGAAATAATTTGGGTTTACTTATTTACTTATGCCATTGTCAAATTTCAAACCATGGTATTCGATTTAAAAGAAAGAAGGATTAGCCCCCTGAACCCCTTCGTTGCCGGAAAGAACCACATGGGGCTGACTAACCTCCTGTGTATTTCGTCTAGGTGTTGAGGGAAAGCTAAGAGGATGACGGCCCTAAGTCCCCAGAGGAAGCATGATATGGCGGAGCAGAGCTGGTGCTGACCTGTTCTCTCTGATGGCTCTATGGGAGTGGATAGCCCTGAGTCTTCATTGCTGGGTTTTAGCGGTCGCTGCTGTCTCGGATCAGCATGCCACAAGCCCCTTCGACTGGCTCCTGTCTGATAAGGGACCCTTCCATCGCTCGCAGGAGTACACAGATTTTGTGGACAGAAGCCGACAGGGATTTAGCACAAGATACAAGATATACAGGTATGAAGCCAAGGGAACGCCGTTGCGGAGATCTCTGCCATGAAGGTTGTATATAAATCAGTTTCTCTAAGGGAAAGTTTCAGAGGGGAAAGGGTTCCTATCAGAGGGTATTGTTTACCATTCACCACAGTAATGTTTTCATGTTATGCAAACCTGTTTCTCATACATATTCTAGAACAATGAGGTAACGGTGACCACTTGGGTTTCCCTTTCAAATTCTAGAATGTGTCGCTGCCATGGAGTAAATTCCAATGAACTTTGAGGTTGAGTTCATCATTGTAAACAGCAAAAATTGTTAAGTGGATTTTCTCAAATGGTGTTTCCTATCTACTTTACACCATACTGTTACCTTCTTTGAGCTTAAATGAGAATGGTATCTTCTACTGGTCCCTGAAAGTTGAGTTTGTTCATAATTTTTTTAGTCTATTAGGTCACTGTGCATTCAGAAGCAGTGGAAATGGCAGTGGAGTAGAAGTAGATATATAGGGCCTAAAAGCAAAGGCCAAGAAAGAAGAGGGGGTTGAGATATATGGCCTTTAATGTTCTCTGCTCTTGGGTGTTTCATTATAAATCAGTTACACAAAAGAGACTGTTATTAAACCCCATAGACCGCCTGCCCCCTGATCGCAGTGAATCTCGTAAATAGAGGACCGTACCAGTGGTTGCCTGAATGGATTAGGCTGCGTCCATCTATGCCACAGGGAATGTCTTACCAGAGTTCTGGTTGGCTTGTTTCTTCAGGACGGAAGGGAACAATTTTCAGTGACTGGTTTGGCACTCAGGGAGAAGCAGCATGGAGCATTGCGTGTGTGCATCTGCACCTATGTAAATGCTGTGATGTGTTTTATTTCATGTTGTGCATGTGCACCAGAGGGCACTGTGCTTCTGGTCTGTATGTAGTCTTCTGCACAGCACTGTGAGAAACATGTAAGTTCTCTCCACAGTGCATACTTACAGGAGACCGAGGGTGCTGAGCTAGCTCAATCAGGACTCACAGAATTGCTGGTGTGTGTGTGTGTGTGTGTGTGTGTGTGTGTGTGTGAGAGAGAGAGAGAGAGAGAGAGAGAGAGAGAGAGAGAATAGGAAATTCCTTAGACCAGGCAGCCAGAGCCCTGCCACAAGTCTACAAAAAGACTGACTCTAATTTTTTTTAGAAAATGAAATGACCGCTATTAAATGGCTGAAATGCAGTAGGGAATAGCATGTTATGATCCCAGCTCTATTCCTTGGCACATGTTTGTTGCGTTAGCTGGCTTTCCCACACAGATTGGGTGAAGGGAACCCCTTGAATTCAAGGTGCAAGAACGTCTTCTAGTGCTTGTTGGAGTTTGGTTAGTCGGTTGACTGGTTATGAGTTGCATACATGGCGTAGCATGTTTTTAGAGGTTCCAGGCTGTGTGAAAGAGGGGCATTAAAATGACTTGGGTCGCCATAGTGAAAAGTAATAAGAAAGAACATCTTGTGATTTGTTTGCGAGGCTCATATGTTCTCTTTACAATGTATGGGACTCTTCTCCTAAGGGCCTTCATTAGTCCCATACTTCTCAACTTTCCCATGTCTTTCCCATACCTTTCCCATACCTTTGCGGCCTGAGCAAACATGTATGGAAGTCGTCTGTTCATGGACAGTGGAATAAGTTGTCCTTGCCTCCAGCCCGGACCAGACTAGGACTTCTTATGCAACCTTCGAAACATTGCCTCATGATGCCGTTACCCTCGAAGGTTGCTATGAAACGAACACTACAAGTATAATTGTGAGGATTCCTTTCATCTTGCCAGTGGGAGATACTTCATTTGTCTAACTAGCATTTTCCAGAATTTCAGAGAATTCAATTTGCCTCTCCATCCAATAGAATGGCTCTGAGATCTTCCTGGAGAAGTTAACTTTATTTTTGACATACCAGGCAACCTCAAATCCAAGGACTGGAATAGCTTTCCATGGTTTCGTGGGTGCTTTTTTTTGTTGTGCTGTTGTTCTTACTTTTGTTTGTCATATTTGCCTTCAAAAATAATTGTTAGATATTTTATATTTCACAGGGGTTTGCCCTCTAGAACAGAATTTGTGTTTAAGACACATAGACAGAAAATTGATATTTTTCCAATCTCAGCACTAGATTTATCATTTTAAAAGACCACCTAATTTTCAAAAGTGATCAGAAAAATTTTACTAGTAGTGCCTGTTGTTACTGTCATAAGCTGTTTCATGCACGGCACTGTGCTGCCATAGTTTCTGAAAGGCATCAGTTAGGAATGTAAAACACATTAAGCCTGTTAAAATAATTATGTCAAATTTCTTTCATTTGTCTTTCTTCATCTATTTCCTTCTCCAGAGTCATATTGTCCTTTTCATCTCAGAGATAGAAGAGCAAGATTATAACTGAACATTAGTAAGATCATTGTAAGGGCTTAAAGAAAAAGAAATGTCATTTTTTGAAGGGTGCATTTTTTGGGGGTCAACTAACAAGGCTTAGGTATATTTGTACTTTTAAATGAATATGTATTAAGAAGCATTATTTTAGATTTTTGTCTGAAACCACATTATGACTCAGGAAGTGGTTATTTTATGAGCAGATCATTGACTTGTAAACTCTAGGATGAGCTTGCTAAGACTTACCTGGTTATTTGGTTAAATATTAAAAGTTGGGTTTTCAGCCATCTTTCTCTCTTAGTTGAAGATTGAAAATAGAACCTAAGCCCAGACATTTAAAGTGTGTTCGCTCTTAGAAAACAGACTCTTCCTGGAGAAATATTTCCCACTGCGCAGTCTAGACTAGGAGCACACTGGGCCCCTTACTACACTGGAGTCTCCTGATCGTGGTTATTATGTTGTAGAAACACACTTAGCGGGACATTCACTAGCAAATGCATTATTTCTTCCAAGCCATGGAAATCCTCATCCTTTTCATAACTTACAGGAGCTCTGGACGAGGGACTCACATCAGTAACACAAATTTACACACAGTCACCTCAAGCCACGGGTCCCACTGATGATGAAGCGCTAACTTCTCTCTACCCATCAGAGGATTGCCAGCAAACCAAAGAGTTAATGGGAAAGAGTGACTGACACTCCCCATTTCTTAGCAAAACCTAGGTATTGGTAGAGCTCTCTTTATATGTTGTAAACACAACAAAACAGTAATGACACCTTTGGGCTGGCACTGTATGATAGTGTGCCTGTCACCTTGTAGGGTGACCATGCTCAGGAAGGAAGAAAGAAACAAATAAAAGATGGTGGAACAAAGAATTGAAGAAGTGTCATTGTGATTGGGTGAAAGAGATTCCCTCTCTATAATCCCAACCCCCTATACACACGAACACTAACATGTACACACAGGCACAGTTGGTCTTCTGCATATGGTATCTGTAAAAAGAAAGGATGGTGAGGAGAGAATACCTTGGAAAGGGAAAGAAATTGGGCAAGATAAGGTAATAATGCAAATCAAATAAAGTGTAGCAATAAGAATAAAATCCACATTAATAACCATTACATATAGAATTAAGGATAAAAATTGTAAAAATGGTTATGAAATTGCTTGGAAATGTGAAAATCTAATTTTCAGAAGAGATAATATTTAACATGAAAGATAGTGACTAGGTTTATTTGAATCACCTAGGTTTATAAACTCAAACAATATGAATAAATCTCAAAAAGAAAGGCCAAGCTAAAGAATGAGTGAAACCTTTAAAATATTAAATAGAAAGGCAAAATTTATATCTATTTAAACTCTGAAAGTAGGAATGGGGGGGAAGCAATGTGGTTAATTCATCTGTCTTCATTCTTCTGTCTTCTGCAAAAGTCACATAAATACTTTAAAAAATATCTAAGATTACTCTGTTTTGAATTCTTAAACATAACTTTTATAACTTCTTACTGTTACTTCAATTGTTTCTTATTTCTTATATGTCACAGGGTGGTGTCTATAGTGAGAAGGAAGCTGTTTTTCTTAGTTGATTTTCTATAAATCATTCTATTAGTTTGCTAGTGTACTTTAGAGTGCAGTGATAAATTAAGAAGAGAGGTGTAGGTAGTGATTTTATACATAAATATACTAAATTTTAGTTAAATACATTTATTCAACTCTACTCAGTTACATCTCTAATTTTGAGATTAAGCCATTTAATAAATTTAAAACTATATTTAATTTTAACTCAATCAAATATACCTATGAATTCATACTTTATACATTAGTGGACATTGGAAATATTTCAGTCACAAATAAAATATAAATATTAATTCAAAGATTTAGGAAATATAACTTTCAGGAAAGGTAGTTCTTAATCGGGATTGCATATAATCTTATGATTATAAGTAAAGGACTTGCCTTGTAACAATAGAATTTGTAAGTAATAATTTTTAGTTTCACAGTGCTTATGTTTGTTGCTATTAAAATGAATATGATCAGGATTGCTAGTCCACAGAATTATTTACAGAAGAGAAAATAACAATTATGATCTTTTTGTCATTCAAACAAGTAATTTATTTGATTATTTTTCTCTCTCTGGTTCCAACTTACCAAGCATTCTAATCCTTCACTGTTATTATGTCTGTGGTCTTTTTCCAAATACAATTACCAAAATTATCAGTATTGTTTCTTCTGTTATCACTGTTGTGGGGCTTCTGGGTTGCTGATATGTTTTTTTTTTAATTGGACGCTATTCCAAAAATGCAAAGTTTAAAATTGGAGGGGAAAAAACCCTAAGTGATAATACCTCTTCACATTTTTTCCACTTTTTTTTCTTGTGGGTGTATTGTGTATATTTAAATGAACACGTATGGAAAAAATGGTCATTTGCATTACACCTCATTGTAAGTAAAGGTCGTAAATAGACATGTGTCCATGGGCTTTGCCTCTCCGTCTCAAGTGATCTATGTTGATGCACAGATGTTCTACAAATATTGGTTGGAAAGATTGCACAAAGGATGTTCCTATATTCTTAATTTTGCTTTAACCTGTTTCTCTAAGTATCACAGTGAAAAAGACACTATGAAAAGTATACCACTGTGGAAAACAGTATGGACTGTTTTCCTCAGAAAACTAAAAATGGATCTGCCTTTTTTCCCAGCAATTCCACTGCTGGGACTATATCCTAAGAATCCTAAAACACCAATCCAAAAGAACATTTGCACCCCAATGTTCATAGCAGCACAATTTACAATAGCTAAGTGCTGGAAGCAACCTAGATGCCCATCAGTAAATGAATGGATCAAAAAACTATGGTACATTTACACAATGGAATTCTATGCAGCAGAAAGAAAGGAGCTCCTACCCTTTGCAACATCATGGATGCAACTGGAAAGCATTATGCTAAGTGAAATAAGCCAGGCAGTGAAAGACAAATACCATATGATCTCACCTTTAACAGGAACCTAAACAACAAAACAAAGAAACAAGCAAAATATAGTCAAAGACACTGTAATAGAGGACAGGCAGAAAGTGACCAGAGGAGAGAGAAGAGAGAATTTCAGGGGAAAAGGGGAAGGGTTTACAGGAACAAAGTTAAAAGACACATGGATAAAAACTAGGGGGAGGGTGATAATGGGAGGGAAGTTGGGAGGGAGAGGAGGGTGGGCTGGATTGGGAGTAAAGGGGAGAAAACTGTACTTGAACAATGATTAAAATAAAATTAAAAAAAGAAAAGTATACTATTTATTAAATCAACAAGCTTAAAAAATATTAACTGTTTTAGTTTAAGGGTAAAAGCCAAAAATTTGATTGTAGGCCAAGGAGAAAATTATAAGCTCTTTGGCTACTATTAAAGAACTATTCAAGGTTCTCTGAATGTTTTAGTGATAGTCAAGAAACAGAAGGTTTCACACTATGTGGCAGTAGTTCACTTATGTAGAGGTTTATGGTTAAGGTACCAGTACCCCAATATACATATATTCTGCTGGCACATGATTACTTTTTGAATGTCTCCACCTGTTTTAGTAATCTTCCTCCCTTTTCCACTAGTGTGCCAGCTGCCTGTTCCCTTCCTTTGTGACAGTGGGCAAAGGCAAAGAAAGTGGCTTCACCATTCACTTGCCTGTCCTTTTCCTAGCAGACCTTAGCCTATTTGCTTAAAATAGATAATAGCAGTGACTAATTAAACTAGCTCTCCTGTTAGCTTCACATCAGCAAAGCTCTGTTTTGCTGTGGCCTTGTGTTCTGTCTTATTTTAAAGAAACACATGACCATTATCCTAAAACATAATAGAAAATTAGATTTAAACAAACACCCCCCAGTGAAAACTGATAAGGTATTTGTTCACAAAATGAACTCTCTCGAAGATTAGCCATTGTATGAAAAGTAATCTTTGGCAGTCATCACTAAATTCATCCCACGTAAGAATACTTTCCATGTTTATTAAAGAAAACCGAGGGATGATAAATTTCTATGCAGTTATTTTTAAGTGAGACTTTTAAAAAATATAATAAAAGATTCTAAGGATTGGAAATGCCCTTAGGATTCACCTACTCAAGCATAGATATTTAAGTCATGCTTTCTAATCAGCATTTCTAATATCATGGTCAAGCGATCATCAACCCTTTCTATAAATGTTCCAGGTAAGTGAGAACTCACCCCATCCCAAGATAACCGAATCCACGTGTGTGCAGGTGTAACTATTAGGAATGCCCTCCTGTGAAGAGTTAGAATTTGTGAGCTTGTACCTTCTAGCACCCGTGCCTGGTTATTGTTCATTCACATCAGAGCTCTCAGGCCTCCCATTCATCCTCTACTTTATGGAAATGATATTTTGGTTCTACCCCAGGCTGTCTGGATGTCAAGGCTGCACTGTCCTCCTGGCGAGAGCACTGTGTGTGTCCGCATCTCATGTACTGTAATACAAAAACCTGGTTGGCCCATTTGACAAATCTGTCAAGATGACTGTAAGAAGTGGCGTCTCTAAAATGTGAGAGTTGAACCAAGATCTGAAGAGTAAGCACGAGCCATTCAAAAGCTGAAAGAAAGATGATCCCACTCAGAGGAGACTGTAGACGCTAATTAGAGAAAGAGCCTGCAAGCCTGGGAGGACCACATACCTGGTGTTCCATGAAGTTAGAAAGACCCAGAAGCTAGATTTTGAGTGCATTTAATGCCAGAGTTGAGTTCGGGTATGATTCTAAATACAAGGAGAGTTTGTTAAAGTTTATGATCAGAGGATCGTGGGAGGATCTGGTTTACTTTTTAAAAGATTATTTGGCACTGTGAAGATAATGGATTAGAGAGCCAGCGACAGTAGCAACCAGGATGACGGCCGGACATGTACAGCGGTCTAATGAAGAAATGCTGAAGAGGTGCACTAGGGTAGTAATAAGATGAAATTAAATGTCTCCACTTTCTCTAGTTCTAATTTGGAACAATATTCCTAACTTCTCAATCCTTAAGGAGCAATCCTGTTAACAAAACATATTCTAAAATATTTGTTAGTCTCTATCGCCTCTTTTGAATACATGTGATTTGATCATTACCTGTGCTTATTAAATGGTTCGTATAAAGTATGCATTTCTTACAGAAATTAAAAGCAAACACTGTAAACTATGTTCACGAATGGATGGACACAACAAATTGTTCCTTGTTGTAGTCCCAAATACCAGGTGTGATCATTATTGAGAGTCATTGGTTAACTGCAGCTCGTGGAAGGTCCACGCTAAGCCTCAACAATTCCATTCTTTTCCTTCCTCTCACGGCAGATGCAGGAGTTGCACAGATACGTTAAAGCAGATGTTGGCTGAGAAGCACAGAGACAGTTCCTGCCTCTAATTAGTCCTACAGAGATGGATGTTTTAACAGCCACTCCATCCCCTCCTCTGAAAACAGGCAGTAGAACTGCTGGCAGAGGCAGAGAGTTCTTGTCTCCTTTAGAAGGTGTCAGTCCTGAAACCCCTGGCTCCTTCAGTGTCAAATTGGAGACACGAAAAGATGGAGCTTTCTGATGACTGCTTGGTCAAAGGGTAATACCTAAAAATCACAGTGTTCAATGTTTGTGAGTGACGTGGATTCTGAGTATAACCAATTTTTGAATGACCCAGAGGGGGAGTAGACTATTTTGAATTCACAAATTGCCAGTTCCATGTTATGGTTTCCGAAGTCACTCGCTTTGGAAATCGGAGAAATATATCTCAGTGGCAATTGGATATTCCATTATTTCCAATTGCAGTAAAGCTCCTCGACTTCCATGTTATGTTTAAGATATAATTTCTGGACTTTAAGTGTGAAAGCTATGTTTAGTGAGACATAATCTGACTTGTCAGTGAATGAGAACTATAGCAAGATGTAGAGAGAAACGTTCTGTTTGGTAGAAATCTGTTGAGATTTGCATATTTGTGATTGGAATTTTTGATTATGTCCAATGCGTCACTCTTTCTATTTGTGTATGTATTTGTGTATGAATGAACTTGAATGTGCTTTGTTCCTGGGTTTGCCTTTAACCTTGAGTATATATTTCTCAATAGCATTATGTGGTTTTTATTTTATACTAAAAATGAATGCCCAGTAGGGCTCATGGTTTTTGTGCAAATTATTATTTTTCAATTCTTTCAGCAATGCAGATAAGCTTTTGAGTGACATTTTAGAGGAAAATGAATAATAATGTAGATTAATATTCACTTAATTTGCATTAGACAGAAAAACAAATACAGTTATGCAGTAAGAAATTCTTGAAAGAAAATGGTTTACTTGCAAGTTTATGCATATGACTGAATTCATTTTTCTGTAATATTTTTTCTCATTGAAAATGAAATCCTCCTCTTTTTCAGTTTAATAATTTATTAAAATGATTGTTTTTAGGCAAGATGTAATAAAATTTCCAAAATTAATTTTTATATGACTTGATCTCTTAAACTTGCATATAAATGAGTGGAACCTATGCACATAGAATATCACATGCACTTAAAATCAGTCAATTAAGCAATAGTCACACTGAGTGTATTATTTAAACAAATTTCCATCACAACTCCAGGAATGTTTTTATTCAAAGTTAATAAGTTCATGAGAATTTGTGAATATACTGTCCTTTTGGAAGTAGCTATTCAAACTAACGTTCTGGGCTGTGGAATAATCCATAATATGTTGTAAGTTATCTATTTTCTGAGACATTTTAGTAATTACCGTGTTATGTACTTCTGTCAGACTTATTACTCAGGTATAAGTTTTATGAGAAAAAAAATCCTGTAAGGCTGTCATCTGAATAGGATCAACATATTTGGTAGTTTACAGCACCATTAATTTGATTTCTTATAAATTATACAGTGAGGTTGAATTGTTTCATTTTATAGATTGGTTTCAAAAGCAGGAACCAAACAAATAAATTCCTTGCTTCATAAAACTAAATGATAGTTTTTTGTCAATACTTCAACATTATCCCTTATAATGGTTGAAGTAGCAAATTCTTGATAAGAGAAAGTTGCATATAATACTGAAATATATTACAATTATTTAATTTAAATGCTAGGTTCTGACCTGTTCTCTGTGCATGTATTCTTCCTTTCCCAAAAAGTGGTACCCTTTGACTTCTATCTTCCGAAATAGGCACGTTCAGCCGATTTTTAAAACCCTTATATAAATCTTAGCTCAATCAAAAATGTAGATGGTGATGGCCCGACATTGTAGGACTGAGCCTCACCCCCGACCCCCATATAGTGCTAATATAAACTTGAACTGCATCTGTTGAGTTCTGAAAGTGGGATTCTGCTTTTTTTTAAGTCAATGACAACCTACGCAGCAGTACCAATACCTAGATGTCTGCTGTGGTTTTCTGTTTGAGTCACGGCATTAATATTTCTTTCTTTCATTATTAAATTCGACTGCTGGGAAAGTAACTAATGAAGAGCCAAAGTGACTGATGCGATGTTTGAGAAGCATTTCTTTCTGCGATTCAGCTGACCTCTGATAAAAGTCAGATCTGAAGTAAACATCTCTATTTGGCTATCAAAGCTGACACGATAAGAAGGAAACACGTACAGCCCAGAGACAACCAAATTTATCTTCCGGTATATTTCCTTCTTGGAGTGCTTTTCATGTGCATACTTCACACGATTGAGATTACATGTTTTTAAAAATTGTACTCGTTTCTGAGTTTTATAATATAACATATTTAATTAGGCAACATACTCTCCCATGAGGTATAGGATGGTAGAATGGTTAAAACTATATGACATAACAATCACAGACATATACATTTAATGTTCCCATAGCAACACCTCTATTTAAAAAAAAATTGAGGGGAATGGGAGTGTAAAGAGATGAGGGATATGTTATTACTTCTCTCAGAAGTAATTGTGAATGTTATCCTCTAGATTCAGATATATATATTTTTTACTACATATTTGCAAACTAGATAATACATATAAACTCTAGGAATTCCCAGATCGTTTTGTAATATTGAAGAAATACATGCTTCTTCATTTTTGAAACTACACAACTCTACATATCAATGACTAAGCACAGAACTTTTTTGCAATACTGACAATGTATTTAAATTTTTGCTGATTAAAAACAAAATGCCTGGCTTTTCATTATTTATTGGCTTTTCATGAAAGCCAGATTTATTGGCTTCCCGTTGAAATGGATACTGTTAGAGAGGAAGATTTTATTGCCGCGATTTTGTTTGAGCCATTTACCTTTCAGAAAGGCATAAATCAACATTGTTTGGACCTAATGGTTATTGATTTGGAAATAATTCTAACAAGTATAGTTCTTTAAGGTCACACCAAGGTTTTGCCAACTTAGCTGTTATACAACATTCCATGTTGCCTCAGCCTCTTTTCGTAGGATCCATTTTATTTTATTTGGCTTCAAGTTCACATTTCCCGCGTGGGGGTGAGAAGGTAGCCCTTTTTCAGAGTACACACCGTTGCCTTGTTAAGTATGTTGCTGCTGACTCATAATAGAAGGAATTGCCATTGGAAGTTCAAAATGTAAATTTCTTTGAACCAAGTAATTTGGCACTCACTTTTTTTTTTTTTTTCCATTCTGGCTGTCTGTCAGCTTTTTTCATTGTTGAAGTAAATTGGTGGCTGGAGATGGGAGATGTAAAAGCATTGTTCTTTCATTTTTAAGAGCTGTGTTAAATGCGTATTTTCAGACAGTCCCTATGTATTTGCCAGCATTTATCTGTTGTTGTAAGTCCTTGGTTTCGTCTGGAAATTGTGTAGTCGTTTCAGCCTCCAAGCATAACTCTCTTTTCTCCTCATCTAAGACATTTTTCCACTGAGTTATTCATTATTTTCTATGTATGTAAATTGTTCTGCAGCACCTGTGACTCATAGTTTGCACCATTTTGTCCTGCCCTTCAGACTGTCACCTTGCTTTCATTATTTTAATTTTTTCCTTTTCCTTTCTGAGCGATCTTTCTCAGTATTGTCCTCCATGCCTTGCTCGGTTATTCAAAGTGTCAGTTCTGTTTCTGGCAGCCTTCAGTCTGGTCTGTATTTCATTGCCCCCACTCTGGTTCCCTGGGAGTCCTCCCCGATCTCATGCACTGTCCTTTTAGTGACATCTCTCTTCTCGCTCTGGCTTCTCTCTCTCCTGCGGGGGTTCCTTTAAGGAGGTTTGCGCTCTTACATACGTCTTTGCATATTATCGGCAGAGGTCCAAAACATCCTTCCAACGTTAGAACAGAAGGAAAGACAGCTTTCTGAAACTAACATCCCTGGAAGTCAAAAGTTTCTTTTCCTTGACCCGTGGTATTTTTCAGAGTTCCTCTGTGGTGGTTTTCCCATGACCTAATAACCTTTAATATCTGAAGACTCTGCTACGCTTGCTGTGGCCGGTCCCTTCTGGTGTGACCAGCAGGCAGAGCCTCTGTCGGGCAGAGTTTCCAGACCTAAGATTCTACCGGGCATTCTCAGGGGTGCACAGTTGGGGTGTTACACTATGTCATTGCGCGGTTCCTGACAATCTGAATGAAAAGTCTGTACGAGTCCCTAAAATTCCTGTGATAACACAGTTCTAACAATTCTCATCCCCGCTCTCCCCAATGATACTGCTGTTCACAAAAGACTCTGTCTCTCGTTTTAGAGTGCCCCTGTGCCAACGGTGGGTGCTTTCCTGAGACTTGGTGTCACTGGGTGGATCTGAAAAGACTGGGACAGGGAAGTATGGGTGATTTTGAGAGCAGACCACAGTAACCAGTCATAATATTTTACACCAGCCTCTCAACTTTGGCTATGTAACAACACATTCGAGAACATAGTGAAGTAATACAGCAGAGCTTAGGATAAAGGTTAAGACTCAAGGATTTTACCCATAAACAAGTTATGTTTCATGGAAAGAGGCAGAAGATAATATACTTTTAAATCTGTAATAAGTTGGAGCAAATCCAAAAATAGAGCGCACGTGTACCTAGTTTAAAAAATCATATATGTGACACTCTCACCAATTAAGAAATCAAAAATAATTTAAAGTTCAGGATGCAGCATCTTTAAAAGAACAGGTTAGGGTTAACAGTGAAACTAGATTAACATAAACTTACTTCGCATTGTTTAAAATTGGGTTATAGTGATTTAAAATTATAAAATTCTCATAGACAACAAAGCTACCATAATAATAATAAAAAATAAGACTCATCTAGCACCGATGACAGAAGCTACACATGTATGTATGCTTCCTCTCCAGCCTGCCCCCGGGGGCAGGACAGTTGAGAAATATGTGGGAAAGGAAGCTTGACAAATTTATTTGTGAATAGGAAAGTATCAGAAAACAGTATTTCATTCTTTTGTAATAACTTAATCTTGAAAATGGTTTAAATGCACTGCATTGGATAAATAAATCTAGCATAAAGCATAAGGAAAACTCAAGCTAAAATGACCCACACATTTTTTTATTAAATTGCCAATATAAAAAAGCGTGATAATTCTTCCTATGGTAAGGGTAATTGATCTGCCCGCTGCTGTTCATAATACTTATGGAGGGAAAAATTTGCACTATTATATGAATCCATTTACCATATTTTACATGTTTGATCAATACCCTGTCTCTGACTTGATGCTAAACAAATAAACAAAGAATTCAAGTCATTATAGTAGATCAGGCTGCCTTTGAA
Organism: Tonatia bakeri; assembly: GCA_004024845.1. NCBI lineage: Eukaryota > Metazoa > Chordata > Mammalia > Chiroptera > Phyllostomidae > Tonatia > Tonatia bakeri. Next base: position 65,140 of record PVIA01000413.1, read on the forward strand.
AGACTGGGTTCCAGTCCTAACACAGAAGTGTGGGATGATACTTGGCTGTGGCCTGAGCTGAAACGTCAGACATGAAAGGGAAGTGTTCCACTTCCGGAAATGAGGAGGTAACCCCCACATGAGAGTATGGAGCAGGTTGAACACTTTAGGACTACCTTTGGTGTCCTACTGATGCCCCAGAAAGGCCCTGTGTGCCTCAGACACTGGCCCACAAGGAGATGGAGCAGACAGAAGCATAAAGAACTGTTCATGTAAACAGGAGATATGCAGAATCAGGGGGCCAGAAAAACCCTTTCCCTCCAAATGCCCGGACCACCACTCACAGTCAGTCAGGTGGGACAACAAGCCTTTCAAAGTTGCTTTTAATACAAAACAATCAGTTGAAACAAAGTAATAATACCCTAGCATTTTAAGTTCTATAATAGCTACTAATGTGGACAAATGATATATATCAAAGGAAGAATTTTTTTTAACATAGAAAGGCTATTTTAATTCAGCTCAAAATGCAAACCTAAAATAAATGCTTAACACTAAAAATACTCAACATCCTGTTTAGTTTTTTGAATGAGGTTCAAGATTTTAAATTCAGTCCTCCCCTCCCCCATCCCAACACCCAACAATGGACTGCAGCTCTTATTTCTGGAAGCCAGGAGGAGAACATGATACTTACAGGGGAAACAAATCAGTTATAAACTCTAGAAACCCTCCCACAGCTCTGGTGCAGCGAGTTTCTAGCTGCCTGTCACATCAGAGAACACTCACAAGGAGCTTGCAGCCGGTGTCCGGAGTGTGTCATTTTTCACGTTCACGTACCCAGACGCAGGCGTCATCTTTCAGTGACAGTTACGTTCATGATTTTTGAAGGCTTAAATAATAACATAGGATCTAATTTTTTATTGTTATTTTCCTGGGGTTTATAGAGTATCTGAACCTTCTGAAAACCACTTGTATTAATCCAGCAACAAGTAATAATCTTTCCAAAGTAAAAGATACAGCCTAACCTCAGACACACATACTTCTGACTGTGTTCCTCACTCAAGTGTGTGCCTCACGTGGCCCGACCTTTGGGTCCAGCCGAGCTGGGCTCTCAGATGTCTTATGCTCACTCTGAAAGTCAAGATGCTTCTCAGAAATTCCTCCTGGCGTCATTATAGATTGTTTTCCAGCGATTGTGTCCCATTATTTTCTTATGAACTCCAGCCTCAGGAAAACATTCAAGCTCCATTTCTCATACAAATTTTGAAAATAAAAATGTAAAAACTACTCAACCACACTTTAAAAATCGTGGGACCATTGCCTGGAGTTGTGGTAGTCATAGGGTATGAGCACACCCAGTGGAATAGAATCACCTCTGAGAACCACGCAGCAAAAGTAGGAAGTTTTATGGAGGGGCAGTTGAGAATATTAGAAATTTTGGAGGTAAAATTTTTTACAAAGATTATAGGATATGGACACAGTGATTCCAGCCTTCATGGAATATTAATAATTAAGACAGGACTTTTTTGTTGTATGAAGTCTAAACAGAACAAATTGGTATTTATTAACATAATCACATATGTAACTAATTTCAAGAAATGGAACAGAGATTTATAACATAGAAAATCATGACTTTTCATAAGTATACCATTACCACACTTTACTGAGGTCATAGAATTCCCTTTGGTGTGATATATATGCACATTTCTATAAACATTGAATAAAATAATGTATAGATTCATTTCCAAGATTAGTTTTTGAAAAGATTACATCTTCAACAGTTCATCAATCATAGATGAACTAAAGAATCTGCTAAAAGCCAAGGTTTCCCTAGAACACTAGTCATCCTTTGTGTCACTTGGAATGGCAATAAGAGAACAAACGTGTTCAGGGACCCTCTACTATTTTTCATAAAAGCCTACTCATTGTAATATTCAAATTGTGTCTCATACCCAAAATAAGACATTCATGATTTAAAAAGGTAGGATGATTGTTGGGAATACTTGTGAAAAACCTGGTTATTAGCCATGTATGGGATCGCAGCCTGAATGATCTTATTTCTCACCACAGTGAGTGCTGGTGAGAGGTGTGTGCAGTCCTCAGTGGAGAAGCTGCAGCAAGAGACAGTAGGGTCATTCGCTCACACTAAGTGAGAATCAGGCAACTGTTGTGCCTGCTGAAGTCAAAGGGCAGGAAACTCGCACCTCTGCGCTCAGGAGGTTTCATTGAACAAGCCTGTTCTGACCTCTTTCTGGTAACAATAGCACAGAAATCTTTAGATGGTGGGAGCGCCGCAATCCCACTGGAAGCCCCATGTTTTGCTAACTCCCTGCGTAGGCTGGCCCATCTCTAAAATCTCAACTGTTTTTGCTGGACCTGTGAATGATATGGCTGATGTTACCTTGAGGAATGGCAGGATTTGTGAGTTCCCTTTCAAAGAATGGTAAGATTTTTTGCCAAGGATGATGGTTTGATGATATCGTCTATAATTGGAGGACTAAAGTTGGTTAGTTGTCTAAACAGAAATTTGTCAAAACCTAACACTTTACCAAAGGTATGTGGACACTTTATATGTTAATTAGAAATACCTGCTGCTGAGATTGTGACCATATCTGGAATATGTGACATGTTTTAGACATAAAAGAATTTGGTTAATCCAGGGTTACCAATGGAATGATGGTTAAACATTTGATTTTCGCCTGCCCTTATGATGAAGGTGATAAGCCTAATTGCATTTACTAGCAAAGGTTTCCTTTTTCCCTTGGGCCATCAGTTTCTGCCTTCTTTCAAGCTCTGACAACCTCCAACCTTTTCCTCACATGTATTAATATACTTGTTAAACACGTACCCTCAGGGATGGGAACACAAGGACCATTGAGAGGATGTGACACATTGAGACTGTTGGAGACAAAATAGTAGTGTCCAAATGATTGACAGGAGATGTCAACTCGAGGGACTGGAGAATTCTTAGAGCAGCTGTGTGTCCGTTGTTCCTTCAAGACACTAACACATGCTCCTTGAATAGCTCTGGTTGTCAAGTCATTACCACCTGCAAAACCATCTGTGTGCTTTTGAGTCTTATTTAAGACTCATATATAGGTTCATTATAAAAATCTACTTTGGCCCCCAAATTTGGTTTGCTTGCAAACATGTGACACCAACACAGCTGATATTTGCAAAGCCTGTCAAGAGCAATATCTTATTTTCAAAGAAAGAATACTTTCAAATGATGTTTGCATATTGACCTGGAAATATTTTTTTAAGTAGGGAATTTCCACCCCCATCCCCGGTAGTTAGCATTGGCCTATACACCAGAATTTTGCATTAATTTTCCAGCATTTTGGGGGGTGACTATTGTTCTTTTTCTAGCTTCTTAAGAAGTTAAACTAAAATGTGTGTGTGTGTCTAAATGTATATGTACACATAGCCTTTAAGACTAGGAACCATACAAAGAAGACATATGAAAAATGGGGGAGGGGAGAGGAGGGTTTGCCATCTTCATTTAGTTAGCATCAAATATCAAAGCTTGGGATAAACTACTTTTGTGTGTAGCGTTATTTCAGGTCTCCATTCATTGTATTTATAATATTTTTATAGTTTAGATGGAACGCTCTTGGATGAATACTTGTATTAGTCATCTTCAAACTCCATTATAAATATCACAGGACAGTTTTTTAATAAGTATCAGTAATAAGTATGAGTATATGATTTAAAGTTAAAATTCCTAAAATTTTATATTTTGTCCTTGTGGAACAAAAGCCACAGAAACATACCAGATTTAGTTTTTTTAGCTCAATTTATTCAGTAAGATATTGGTGAAGATGCAATGAATAAACTTTTGTTTTTGAATATTGGTTTTAGTGTTCAGAAATTAGTTTTAACTTTCTAAATGTAATGCTTTGAAAACATTCAGTTTTTCACTTTCCCTTGTGGTTACAAAGGAACTCATGTAATTAGGGCTCATAATATTTGAAGTTTAACTAAGGGATGAATATTGATTTTAAGATATGCTTTCTCTCTTAGACAAGCAAAGAGTCTTGAGCTTACAAGTGGGTACTTAGATGGAAAATACAGAATAATTCTAATGTTTTCATGAAAATGCTTTACATCAGGTGCACAAATACTTTATAATGTGGTTTGTGTCACCAAAGAATTCATATGATTTAATCTTCCAGAAAAAGTGAAGTCTCAGAGTTCATTTTCAGTATGGACCCATCACGCACGGGTCTGGACTTGACTGCAGTGTAATGAGTATATCAAGGCACCGTTTCAATAAACACCATAGCTGAGTTGTGAAGCCACAGGAAGTGGGATTCCCAGGAGGCTGCCCTGGCCCTGGCCCTGGGTTGGAGGCCCACAAGCCAAAGCAGCACAACGCTAGGTGAGCAGGTAGAAGGCAGACATGAGCCTCGTAGGCGCTCCCAGTGGGTCTCGATGCTTCTCGACCGCATTTATCCAGTTAGCCCCTTCCTGAGCCTTCCGCAGCCCAAACAGATGTGCAGAGAGTCTGTAACCAATAAACAAGCTCCGTGTCTTTCTGTACCTTTCATTGTTCTGCAGATTTTTGTGTAAGAAAGCAGAGGTTTATTTAATTTTAGGGTGAATTATGCCTAAATGGATTGACTTTTTAAAGTTTTAAAATTGGCTAGTTTTTCTTTCAAAAGGGTATAGGAAGAGATGTTCACCATCTTTAATGGTCAGCAAAATGCAGTTAAAAACTACAAGGAGATATGACCTCCTACTTGTTAGGATAACTCATCAGAAAAAATAAGTAACAAGAGTTCGTGAGGACATGGAGAAATTGGTAGAACTATAAAATGGTGCAGCATGAATGTTTCTCAGAAAAAATAAATATGAAACTGGCATTCGATCCAGCAAATTCTTATCAGAGACTTTTAATAGGCCGTGGGCATTCACGAACATCTGTGGACATCTACTGCAAAAATGTTTCAAATATTATGCTCATGTGTGTCTATGTTCTGCTTTTGTTTTTGAAATTTAGTTCCAATGAACTCAGGTTCTTTCTCAAGCACATATGATGTGCAAGATGTTCTTCTTACAGGGGCAGCAGTTTTGTCTAGAATAAATCGAAGTCCCTTCCCTTGTGGTGCTCCTGGCCCAGGGGTGGCCAGACACATGCAGTTGGTCTTAACGTGCAGTGGATGTTTATTAATTAGGTAACAGACTGAAAACTGGGTGACTTACAAATACAGAGAGAGCAAGCCGTGTACACTCACCATAGCCAACAGCTATGTCTTAGGTTTCTATATTGATATAAATATGTACCTGCTACAGTGTGGAAGAAATATGAGCCAACACATATATCAAGATAAAACTTTGAAGAGGTTCATGATTCTTGAGACAGCCTCATCGATATTTGTATTGAGTTGATCATTATTTAATCAGATTTTTTTATTTTGTGCTTGCTATAAATGTCCATTTAAAAGACATTCAGAGATGGCCACCATTGGCTGTAAGTTTAAGAACATATTGAATATGACTGAGACACAGAAGAATAAAATGTAAAATAAATGTAGATAATATACATGAAAAAGAGTATTGAAGACTTTTTCAGACTGAATCATAGTTAGATGTGCATTTATATTGTGCTTACATTCATCTGTTGGGTAGTCTTCTAATTTAAAAGGTAACAGTTATATGAAGATGAAAATGTTGGCTAGTGGGGAAGTGTCTGGTCAGACAAAAAAGAATCTGAGTGAGGTATAAACAGACAGAGCCATGAATCTTCTTCCAGCTCCATTTCTCACCTGTCTGGAGATTTGGGAACAAATTGATTTTCTTACATTTATCCCTTCAAGCACTTAGAGTTTAGCCTTCTCTCACTTTTAATTGGGTTTTCCATCTATACTTTCTAAATTCCAAAATGTGTTTAATCATTGGACCTGCTGTGATTTTGCTGTCCGCCTTTGGTCTTCCACCTTGTAAATGTACACCTTCTAAAAATTCTCCCTGTCATTTTAGCAAAACTTTGGTAGGGAGGGAAATAGACATTTGTTCAGGAGCCCTTATTCCCAGAAGTCTTCATTTTATTTTAACCAGTCCAATAAGACTTTGGCCTCTGGCATTTCACTTGAATAACTTGTGTTAATATGAGAACTACATTTCCTTTCATTGTATCCAGTGCTCATTTTCCTCTCCTCTCCATACGTACTCGACCTTCACAGCGTAAGACTCTGTTATCAGACTTCTGCGGAAACATTACTTCACTTGTCTTTAAGGACAATGTTTTCTGTTGCTGTCTCTTCTAAAACTGATTGTTCCTCTCATTCTCCTTTCCTGATTCCTTAGCCTTTTCATGGCCTTAAAGAGAATGTTAACAGCCCAAGAAATCTGAAAGGAAAAGTGAAAGAAGGAAGGAGAGAAGGAAGGGAGGAAAGAAAGAATATTTGTTACATGTATCTTTTATTATGCACCACATTTACTCTTGAACAAAGGCATAACATTTCCAACATTCCTTGTCTTGTTAAAAAGTTAAATTAATGTCCTAGTCTGCATTAATCTGAGTCGGCATTTGATCTTAGAATATTTCCTAACCACTGATAGTCTACACATTACCGGTTGGGGAGAACTGGGGGAATGTAAATCGGCACACATGATTTATTTTATTTATTTTATTTATTTTATTTATTTTATTTATTTTATTTATTTTTTACCCTGGCTGATGTAGCTCAGTGGATTGAGCATGGGCCGTGAACCAAAGGGTTGCCAGTTTGATTCCCAGTCAGAGCACATGCCTGGGTTGTGGGCCATGTCCCCAGTGGGGGCCATGTGAGAATCAGTCACACATTGATGTTTCTCTTCCTCTCTTTCTCCCACCCTTCCCCTCTGTCTAAAAATAAATCAGTAAAATCTTTAAAAAATAAAATAAAATTTGTATTATTTTTTAAATCCTCACACAAGGATATGTTTATTGCTTTTAGAAAGAGAGAGAGGAAGGTAGAGAGACAGGAAAAAAAGTTAAATTAATGATGTTGATATGGTCCTATTGCCAGGTTTTAAACCTTGTATAAATTAGAGAGTTTAAATGCCTTTAAGAAATAAATGGCATGACCCACAACCGTTATTCCTTGAATCACTTTTCTTTCCACCTTGATTTACCAAAGAACTGGGTAATAAGCCCTGCCTTCAAGGTTACGCTTTCTGGAGAGAGCTTGACCTGCCACAGTCATTTATTGACTCAAAAAATATTCCAGTGTCCTCGATTTCAGGCATGCTGTGGAGGGGTGTTAACATCTGTTATGTAACGTGGTAAGCCCGAACTGCAGTGATCTTCAATTGTAAGGGTCCCCATCATCTGTGGGGCTGGCCCTCAGAGTGGCTGGCAAAATTCAAGCTGTGTCTACATTTTCCCTCAATAAATTACTCTGCTGTTGCTAAAAAAACTTGGTGTATAATGATCAAAGAGATTCTGATGGAGAAACACAGCTCACATTTCAGACTGAAATATTTTAAGATCAGTTGTAATTGGGCATCTAATTTAACTGAAGAAGACCCTCAGTAGTGTTCGGGTGGAATCTTTGATTTTGTACTGATCACTCTTCTCTTTCAGTGCTTTATTTAAAGTGAGCTAGCTAAAAAAAGGTACCTAAGTTAATTACTAGGCAGGACTGTGTTGGTGATTTTCATTTGAATTTTAGAAAACATCTCCCAGAGTCAATTATTTCAGTTTTGGTGGACTTATCCTTTTTTTTTTTTTTTTAGTAAGAGAAATTAGACAAGAGAATCAAAGGCTTTTTGAGGAAACTGCTGGTCCATGATGATAAAAGCATGTTCGTAGCATATAGGATGCACGCTGGTTTTAAATGAACTTGGATACATGTCACAGCAGGACGGCATGGATGCCAGTTCATCTCAGAGCTGCCCCAAGTTCTGGAGAAAGAAGCGAGGCCTAAGCCATACTAAAATGCATTTTACTTTATATCACTTTAGATTGAAATCTGATCTGTCAGGAGACTCATCTAGATAGTTCTGATTCTTGTGGTGCTAAGAAAACACTGGCTTAGCCGAAATAGTCCTGTAGCATGACATGATTTGTGTTAAGCTTATAAAGCAGGGTCCATAGCATATTAAAGGATGGAGATGAATAGATGATACTGTGAAACCTTCTATATTATTCCTCCAGACTGTGGAGTGAGAGGAAGCTGTTGTGGTGAGAGCTGGTGACAGAATTACTGGCAGATGCTGAGTTGAATGCAAATATTCTGTAACCATTTCTACATTTTCACTTCCGACACTGTCTCTGGTATGAACAACTCACAGTTCTACTGAATGCAAGAGTTTATACTTTACAAGATTTGGTTGGTCTGAAGAAATTGTTGGCTCTCTCTAGAGCAGATAGTAACTTGGAGGTCAAATTAAAAAAAAAAAGAAAAAGAAAAACGCAAAATCAGCCTGCCTCAGCACCAGAAACCATCATGTATTAGTTGAATGGCACTAGGCACCTTGGACCTCCTAAGCAACATGATGAAAAGGACACATGGATCTAGTTAACTAGTCTTTAGTCTACCCGAGTGTATTTGGATTAATGTTGTTGCTCCTTCGCCCTTCTTACACAGTCCCTACAGAGTAAGTGGTACAGGAGGATTGCAAACGAAATCCCTAAATCCACCTACAGAATTTGGAAAGCTCAAAGCTGCAGGATACACCAATACGAGTGCACATTTTTGCCTTCTTTCAGAGTACATTATACCCAGCAAACCCTTCCCTTCTGCTGGCTCTCATTCTCCCATTGCGTCTTGCCGGGTGTGTGGTGCCGCGCTAATTTGTGCAGTGAGCCTCCCAGCTGCTTCCTCGTGGTCCCATGGTATCATTAGAGCGCAAACGGCTCATCATTATTCCTGCTAAAAAATGACGTGGCCTGTCTCTGGTTCTGGGAAAATATTCCTTACTCCCACACACTAAGAAAAGGCAGTGCTATTGATCCTGAAGTTCAGGAACTGTGCATGTAAGCCACAGCTTTGCTTCTTAGCCACTTTGATAAATTGAAGAACAATTGCTTGCTTTTTGGTTCATTTGTTTACATTTTTTGGTTTTCTGTGTTAGAAATATACTCAGTAATTTCTGTGCAGGATTTTTAAAAGCCTTCAGGGGCCCTTATGGTTCTGAAGTCATGGCAACTGTTCAGTTGTAATTTTTAGATTAAAACCATCTTGTAAACTGGGGACAATATTGTGAAACTCCCATCCCAATTAGTAAAAGCATTGCTGCTGAGAAAAAGACACCAGAAAATCCAGAAAGAAACTTAGTTTTAATAATGTATTAAGTGCCACCATAAAAACTATGTGCATTATCAGGTAAGGCACTTAATCTTTCTGAGCCTTAATTTGCTCGCCCATAAATTTGAGTTAATAATTTATGTTTTTTGGCAATCTCACAGGGCTTTTGAAGGACTAAATGACATAATGTATATGAAAGAGCCTTGAAAACTATGAAGTGCTTTGTGAATTTAAGGAGATGATATTATTAGCCGGTTCTTACTAGAGATTACATCTTCCTCCTTGGTTAACTGGATTGTCCTTGTTTCTGTGCAAGTGTGAAGGTGTCATTAGTAATAACCATTCTTCTCCAGCCAAGGTAGTAGAGTATTAATAAGTAACATGCCTCGTAAAGTGGTGAGCATCTGTAATGTTATTAAGAAAAAAACAGCCACATCTTTTTAGCATGGTTCTGTTGATCCATCAAACAGAATTATTCTGGAAATATAACTTTTTATTGAATTTCCGCCCTGAGTCATAGGACTTACTCAGTCGATTTATTTTTCTTCCTCCAGCAATAACTTTGTGTACCAGGAATGCTGGGACACAATCCTGCTTTTAATTTTGCTTGCCATGGGCTGAAATGTTGTCCATTAGAATAATCATTTGCAAATATCAAAACTGTAAACAGACTGCAAAATAGCCAGCAATTCGACTTAAAGAGTGTGGATGGTGGGGTTCAGAGTCAAGGGCTCAGTTTTAACTTGCATGCTTTTTCTTATGCTCACATTTGGTCCTTCGTGAAATTACCTGGAGTAATGATCACTATCTTTTAGAGCCTTCGTGGGGATGAAATGAGATGTGGGTAGGTAAATTATCTGGCACATTTTCCATTCCACATGTATTCAGATACATTTCCCTCTTTCTCTTAACAAGCTTTGCTTCAAATACACATTTTTCTCAGATCTAACAAGCTTGGCCTTCAATTTTCACTTTGGCATGGAAATATTTATCCAATTATCTAAGGGAATGGAAACATTGATTCAAGGTCAGTATACATGGTGACAAGAGTGGGTACATTAAAGGGAATTAGTATCAAGTATCCAGTTAATTTTTAAAAAGTGAACTCCAAAATGTTGGAGAAGCTCAATACTTTTCAGTTTATCCACAGAATCATCCATCAGTTCTCAGTATGCTTTTGAAAGTATGTTTCTTATTTCTACTCTGATTCCCTTATGGGATTAATTCTTTATGCAATCAGTGAATCATTCACGTATCAGTTGATACTCAGTGAAAATCTCAGTGAAGGTAGAATGGGATCACTTGGCTCCTGCATCCTAATTATTTGATCTGATGATGTGGCTTCTCCTGTCTCCAGCAGGTTTTGTCAGATTGCATTTTACCTGTTTTCACCCGGCACAATTTAGTGGATTAGCCAAATAGAAATCTCGTAAAGCTTTCTTATTTGTCTAGGATATCATAGCCTAACCCACATCAAGTTCGCTTACAGGCTGTTCATTTCTTTATGTTCATCTTTTCTTAGGCCAATTTGATATTGAACTAGATTTGAGTACTTGTAAAGCATAAGTTGTTGGTTTAGAAGATAATGTGTTCAGGACAGTAGAAAAAAACATTTTAATAATAGAGAAAAAATCGAATCTCTTAAAACTATTAAATGTAAGGACCCCTTTCAAGAAGTCCTTCCAGGAAAGTTCATCTTATCACTTTGTGAACATAGCATCTTTTTCTCTTTTTTTTTGTTCTTTATTATATTATTTTTGGTAGAGTTTTCAAAAGTTGACCTTTCACCTGATTTATAAACTTGTCAAACTTGAGCCTTAAATTTTTATACGTTCTGTTGGATGTAAAGCGGAATCGATGTTTTACTAAGTTTGGCATCAGTGTGTGACCCTCGGGCTTGCTCCCCTGTGAAGGGACCGGGTGTTCTCACAGCAAAGCGTCTTCCCCTGGAGAAACCTTCACGGAGGTTTTAGCGTAGAGCCTGAAAGCATATTTTAAAAAGTAAATTGGGTTTCTAAAATTAATAATTGCTATTAAGTGTAAAGATGATGTAACTAATTTTAATTTACAATAAGGAGGAACTATTTCAAACCATTAGCATTTCAATGTTCATCTGTCTAAAAAGTCTTCCAGTTGATGAATATATGAATACATTAATTGCAATATTTCTGTAATTTTTAAAATGGCCTATAGTTTTACAAATGAAACTTAAGTAACTATATAATTTTTAAATGTAAAAATATATTACTATAATTTCTTTCAGTTAAATTTCCTTTTTTAAGGAAAAATATTGCATATAAATTAAGCTTCACTGTCGTACATAAAATAATCCATGCCTGCATATATGACATCAGTTTTCATTTAAGAATGGTTCATGGACATTTATTCTTAAGACTGCTATTCTAATAAAAAGTGCAATAATCTATTTTTACTATTAACTACTACATGTAGCTCATGCATATTGGACTAATGTAACACAAACATGCCCACTAAAAGTAAACAGTTGTTTCTATTTCCACTCTGTAACACTTCTGACACCAAAGATATGTCCTCCCCACACCCACTGGTTCTCTCAGGAGCCAGCTGGAGCCCTACAGTTCCATTATTGGAGTTAGCACAGGCACCGTGGATGAAGGGTGCAGGCCCAAACACTGTCCCATTGCAGACACCAGTTGCGAGCAGTGCATCCCCAAGTTACCCACACTTGTGTTGGCTTGGCTAGAAATTGGGGGTTCCCCTGCTCCCCTCTCTGGTTCACTAAGTTGCTATAGTGGCTCTCAGAACTGTGGGAAACTGTTCCTTATGTTTACCAGATTGCCATCCAGGATTCGATGAAGAATGCAGATGAACAGCCAGAACAGAGTCAGGTCCAGAAGGGTCCAAGCCCAGAGCTTCTGTCCTTTTGCAGATGGGGAACACCATCCTACCACCCCTGAAAATGTTTGCCAGCCTGGAAGCTCTCCGACCACTGGAGTGTATGGGTTTGAATGGTAGCTTTATCCTGCCGGCTTGTCCAGTTATTAGCTCAGTCACCAGCCCTTCTTCCCTCGCTAGAGGACAGGGGCGGGACTGAAATGTGTAAGCTTCTAATCACGGCTCAGGTTTTCTTGTGACCCACACCCTTCTAGGAGCACACCTAGTCACTTCATCAGAACAAAAGATGCTTGTATTGTCCAGGCAATTCCAAAGAATTTAGGAGCTCTGGGTAAAATGCTCCATCGCTCAGGAAATCGCAAGGATTTTAGGAGTGCTGTGTCACAACTGGAGTCAAGGATCCAATGTGACAGCAGAAGGTGCTCCTAGCACCCCCAGCATGCAGGCGAATACAGGGGTCTTTGGGAATTCCGGGCTTGGTACCAGATGCAGGGACCCATCTGCTGCTCCTTATTTCACTCCTACTGTGACTTAGCGAAGTGCAAGTGGTAAATAATACGTAGATTTCTTTCTGTTCAGTGAAAAAGGAATGTCTATGGGCAAAAAATCTAGATGAATAACAACTTCAAATTGTGATTTCAAAGAGATTTTCATTAATATTAATGATAATTTATAAAAGTAAAGTTTTGTCTTAAAAATATAACATTATTTTGACAACTAGATGCATACATGTAACTCTTACATTCAATTCGGTAGAACTGCTTGGTCTTTTTATTAATTAGGGTACATTCAATTATAATTAATAGAAATCTTGACTCAAAAGTGCTTCACATGAAGGCTTCTCAGACTTTGATATGCTTGAGAATGTCATGGAGACCTTGTCCAGCCCATACGCATTCTTAGGCATCTTTCCAAGTTTCTGACTCAGAAAGTCTGGGATGGGGCCCAGAATTTGCATTTTTATCCATCTCCCTGTGGACTCCAAGTGCTGAGCTTGCTCATCCAGGGACCCTCCCTGAGAAGATCTGACTTAAACAAAAAGGCACATTGTGCAGTTTGCTGGTCAGACACACTCTAAAACCTGATCAAGCGCCAGGTCTGTTTGGTTTTCCCTGGTATTCCACTGACACGTGGGGAATTGTCCTCAGCCAGCTTCATTCAGGGCCCCCACGTGAATGCAGGCAGAAAGCTTCCTTGTTCACATTCAGCAAGAGAGGGACAGCTCCCGAAATCATGAAAGGTAGTCTTTGGTTAGACAACCATCAGACCAGCATGGGTCATGCCCCTGAATCTGAACGTAGAATAGTTGCCAGGGAGTTGCATGGTGTGCTTGGCTTACACTAATGTCACTGGAAAGGAGGTTAGAATTACCTTTTTTTGCGGGGGGCGGTTGTACTAAATAGATTGTTTATGGAGCAAATGGTAAGACCTGCTTTTCGGAGTCACGTGGGCTGCATGGAAATGGGATGAACCCTGAACAACATCAGTTCTGTTATGTTGGCAGAAGGAAGTGACAGGACACTGCTTGGCAACCACTGCCGGACACTACCGCCACGTCCCCATGTTCACCAGGATGTGTGTGTGCACACCCTAACACGTCCCTAGGAAATGGAAGGGAAGAGATGTGCATAATCAAACCGACATAATTGGGAAACAACTCGTAGACCTAATGCATTGGGTAGCTTTCAGAATATCTAGAATTTTCATTGGATTGAATTTTTGTTTTCACAGTTGTTTAATGCATAGCACCCACTAACATTTTTAATACATTAATTAATCTGTAGAATAGATTTTGCCTAACTCACAAATATTTTTGAAAACTGACAATATTTTGAGACTGTTTTGTGTTATTTCAAAATTAAATTATGTGACATGTATATTCCTAATTTAACCTGCATGTGTTACAATGGTGTAGACTCTCTAATCATGTTTAGGATCATTTTCAGATCTGGAATTGTAGGAATCTCCAACACTTTTATAAATTGGAAGCCTGTTACAAATTCAGATAGACAAAATATTCTGTTCTGCATTCTTTTGTCACACCAGATTTTCTAGTCGCATCCTCTCATGGATTTGAGAGGTCTTAGCCCAGTCTATCTTACATATTCTGAAAGGTGGAGACCTTTCAGAATTTAGATGACCAAGGTGCTGGGAAATCCATCCATGCTTATTATCTAAGTCAGTGCAGATAGTGAAGGAGGGGAAATAGCGAGAGAGAGTGGTGGGTGTAAGGCACAGTGGGTTGAATGTGATCAGATTATTGTCATTATTAGGATGTAATGTATTCATCCTCTCTATTTAAATAAATTTGAGGCTGAGAATATTCATCTGTAAGCCAGGGAGCCCATGAATATAAATGACTTCAGATATGCTTTGAAGGGCTGAAAGCGAGTGGCCTTAATTGTGGCTTTTGTTATTGACCCCAGAGAATCTAATGGAGTGATTTTCAGCACAGGTAGACAGGCTGGGAAGGCAGGGGTCAGGGATGGCAGTCCGCGATGCTGAGGATCTCGAGCCTGGGTAAGAGACAGCCTGTGCGCTACTGGCAGAACAGGATATTCCACAGAGGGAGAAAGCCACATGATCTGTTCTTTCCCTGTTCCACTTGCACCTGTGCACACCAAGAGACTGGCTGTGAACAGAGGAACCCCACATACCCATTAACATTCTTCTGCCTTTGAAGCCCCTGGGGACTTCTAAATGAGAACTACTTACCGTCCTCGAGGAGGATTTTCTTCAGCTCCGTGCACAGGCCCGGCCGCTTTCATTTTTCGCTCTAGGCCATTGTAACCTGATGAAGAGGCACAGAGGACCGCAAATTGGCTCCCCTGGGAAGATTTCCTATTTTTAGTCAGGGGCCTTAGTAACTAATAAAAAAAATCCTACCAGGATTTTTTAGAAATACTTTCCCTCTTTGCTTTCTCAGGGCGCTACAGGTATTTTTTTTTTAATATATCATTTATTTTAATTAACAATATTAAGCGGATCATTTTGATTCACATACATCTAGTATGTCCCAAGAGTGCTTCATTATTTAGCTTCTAGCTGAACTGTTCCCTCTGTTAGACTCAGAAGTTATCAGCAAGAAAAACTAAGACAAGTAACTCATAATCTCTAGATGAACAGGCATTAAAACAACGGGAACACTTTGTATTGGAGGGAAGATAATTTTCTTTCTGCTCTTCTAAGTGCTTCTGGCTGGTTTAATAATCAAACTGACATGAGGTAGATTGACCAGAGAAAAGAACCAGATTTATTCCGTATGTACTTGCAGGGGATCCCGTGGAGTGTGGGGCCTGAGGGCACACTGGGGAGGGGAGGCTTCTGTGTTTCTAGAGGAAGGGAAGGGAGCGAGGCCCAGGACGTCCCCACAAGAGTGGGCCAGTCACAGGTGGACGAGAAAGAGCCGCCATGAGGTGGGCCAGCTCTTGCTGGGCCACCAGAAACAATGGGCCACAGGTGGGGGGGTAGTCCAGCAGCAGGTGGTGTTGGGTTCTAGTCTGTCCACCACACTGAAATCTTGTCCTGACGCTAAGGTGGGAGCTCCCTTCCTCTAAGCAGATTTTTCTATAGGATTTCCTTTGAGGAGGTAAAAGTGGGGGGGGGGGACTAAGTTTCTTTCCTGAGACTTTGATCTAAAAAAAAATAACCAGCTTAAAGTAGTATTCAGAGAAGGCATATTTGGGGAGTGGCACACTCTTCTTCCTCTCATCTGCAACCCACCCACTGGTGGCACATGACTAGTCTTGATGTTTTAAGTCACATATGTCAGCAGAGGCACTGAGCAGTTTTGGATCATGAAACCTTCTTGGAAGAGTTCAGTTTTGAAAGAGGCAACTTTTTAGCTAAGTTATTCTTCATACTCTTTTTCCCTGAAGGGGATAGTATAGCCTGTGTATGCTCAAGGTCATGACTTGGCATAAGTGTTAAATTAATGGAGCATTGACCGTGGAATACTGTGTCTGTCCTTTAGAACTGCATATCGCAAAGAAAAATTCATGATTTCTGAATTGTTTTTAACTTCTGTGATATCTGAGAATAGAAGCTTGATTGATAGGGATATTTCAAAATAAGTCAAATTTTGATTTTTGTGGCTTAGAGAATACTTCCTATAATATATGTCACAGGTGATTTAACTTCACCATAAATCAAGTCTCCAGTGATCAGGACATTAATCTTGTGGTATAGTATCATTTCAGCAAAATTTGACAAATTTATATTTTCATTTTCTTTCCTTAGAAAAAGATCATAAAAATCATCTCATACATAAAAAGAATGATTCAGAAAATATTTTTGATGTTATTGTCATTACTCAAATTTTAAAATATTATTTGTTCTCCTTTTTCATGAGACATTTTTCTTAGTAAATTGTGGGGAGAATTTTAGTAATTAAAGTCACTTAATTAAGTTACTGACATAGGTAATTAACTATAGAGTTAATTCTATCATTATAACCGTACTTTGAAAGGATATTCAGTTGCATCCCAAACTTGCAACTCAGGGAATACCACATTTAAATTTAGACTATAATTAGATTAGAGTTTCACTGTATTCTTTTTAAAAAGATTTTATTTATTAATTTTTTTAGAGAGAGGGAAAGAGAGAGAGAAAGTGGGAGAGAAACATCCATGTGAGAGAGAAACATGGATGGGTTGCCTCTCCTACATGCCCCAACTGGGGACCAAGCCCCAAACCCACAAACCAGGCACATGCCCTGACTGGGAGTCCACTGGTAGCCTTTCACTCTGCTGAATATCACCCAACCCACTGAGCCATACCGATCAGGGTAAGTTTCACTGTGTTCTCAGTGCAGAGGGAATTAGGATATGGTGTGATGGAAGTGAGAGGTTCCAAACTCTTTGTTTCCAACCTAGGGGGTGGGCGATGATCAATGATGAAGCAGATAAAGTGAGTCACATGCCTGAGTCATAAGGTATGGGAGGTGGGGACAGAGAGGACAGGGAGTACTGCCATAGTTATGGACAGGTGGAAGAATAGCCACCAAACGTGATGGAGGGAGGCTCACACCTGTTAAAGGACACCAACCACGAACTCCAACTCGACATGGAGATCTGGTGTTGGCAGAAGGTACATAGAGAGGTGGGACTGGGCATTTTGGGGGTTCCCACAGCTTCCAAGTGGTATGCAGTGGGCCACGAGTACCCACTTGCCATGTTAAAGGGATGCAGCCAATGAGAAGTGGGTTGGCAGCTTAGGATAAGACTTTGAGTCCCAGTGAGAAGGTAAAGGTAGAGGAGCAGTCGAACTTCAGTTCGTAGTGACAAGCACAGCAGCTGCTGCGTGTTGGACCGAGGTCTGTTCTCCACCTCCATGTACTTACAGAGTCACTCATCTCCTTGGCTTTGAAGAGAAGTTAAACAGATAGGGAAATGTGGAAACTTTAGGCTTACAGAGTCAGGAGATATGCCTGAAGGGAAATCCTTGCGTGCTGAAAGCAACTATATTTGTTTACCTGATTTTATATTGATTTCATTGTCCTTTCCTACCCACTCACACCCCTCCCTATATCCAGCTTAGCAGATGGGGACATTTAAAAAGACATGACCAGTCAAATATTAGTACAGAATTTAATTACACTGACATTAGATTAATACTAGCATTGCAATATGCTTTGATCAATATGCTTTGAATTTTTTAACATCTTGACCATTAAAAGGATTGTATTCAAGATTTCTTTAGTGATTTTACTAAATCTCCACTTTAAAATAATACGTTTTAAGCATACTACAAGGGCATCTCCTTGAAATGGTGCAATTTTGCAAGCACTTAGGAGTCTTTCTCTTTACAGAAGGCAAAAAATTACCCAGGGCCAGGCTGTGCCTTACCCTGTCTTTTCATCCTATGATTTAGGTGAGTGTCCATAAAGTATATTTCCAAAGTATATGAATCTTTGCATATAAGAAATACTAAGTAAATAACATTTGTGTGGAGATTATAAACATTAATAGTGAGTACAGAATATGGTATTTGAAAAAAAGAAATATGGGTAGCAAAATACACCTTCTTTTTACCTTTAATTAAATTATTTCCTAATCCTTTTTGCTATGTTTTCATTTTAGTATTTCTCTATAGTGAGAGAACTATGATATTTTAACTACCTAATTTCAGAGTTACCTACTCTAACTACCTGTAACTAACATAACTACCTAATTTAGGAGAAGAATAGGGCTCCAATTATTTTAAACATGTTGGTTGAAGCAACCAGCATAGTTTGCAATAATAAAAATTTGGAGATTCTGCCTTTTTGGGCATACACACATGCATATTCTTTGTAGAAAAGAGAATTAGTAATTTGATAAAGAGTGCAAGGAACACATTGCCAGCTGAAATCAGTGTTGTTGGAAATAATGACATTTTAATTGCACTACGCTGTTTAATAATTCTATTTTTATTAAAAAAGGAAATTATATTTGTTCTGAGGACTCCTTAAATACTCCAAAATGATGAGGCTAAATAATAGTAAGTAAAGAGAGAGGGAAATATTTTAAAGTATTAAAAAATGTTACAGAAGTGAAAGCCTCGACACTTTTATAATCACGTACATGTTCCCTGATTTAATTTGTGTCTTTGAATCAAACTCCAAGCTAATTATGATGAGCAGTTTACCTGCAATACTTCAGTTACCTAACTGATAAGAAATTCACAATACAGCAGAATTGATGCTGAATATTTTGTATGGATTAAGGTTGGGTTGAAAAGAATGAAATTCTTGCTATTTAGTAATTTCTCAAGCAAAATGGTAGTTTTAGTTCAGAGGGAAAACTTAAAATAAAATGCTTAAACTATGTTTCCTCTACTTAGTCCCTGTTCCCTTGGCTTAGCTCTAGGGCATGTGGATACATTAAAACACTTCCTAAAACGGAAATTCTGCAGTGAGTGCAAGAACTAGCCATCACATCCAGTTTAGCATAATCAAATGCACATTTTAGCAGCCGTTTTCAGAGTAATACATGCACTCAGGTTTTTTCAGCATGCTTTCAGATTTAATAGTTCTGAGACGTGAGCTATATATAAAAAATTAATCTAAAGTGTATTTTGAATTTCTTCTTTAAGCACATGATTTTACTAGGTAATTATGAGGCAGAACAGAAAGATGTGATTTTTTTAATGGTTAAAGTTTTCTAATGTCTATTGCTTTATTAAAGTATGTATGCATATATGAAGAACTTGCTGCTTTTCATGTATTCTTCGTACATGAATTGCAGAGGTGGATTTCATGTATACTTTACATCACAGATTCTGCTTGTGTATTTGATGAAAAGCATATATCAACAAGGTTTTGTGTTGAGGCCTAAAAGATACAAATGTGCAGTTATTCATATGTTTTCTCCTCATGGAGAACTTTCTTCTCCATCAGACATGGCCTCACTTTAGCAGCCCTCTTAGACTTATTGGAAGGCCATTTTCAATAAGTTGAGTTGACATAACACCTGTTGCTGCCCGGATCTTAAGAGAATTTTGTAGTCACTTTAGGTCCTTTGGCATATACTACATGTATGAATGTGCATACACATCTATGTGAATATGCATTTAAATGCATACATACATACACATGTAAACATATTTCACATTTAATACATATATAATGTTCACTAGAGTTCCTCAGTTAATGTTCAGCTAAATATTACACATTAAGCACAATTGGAATCATGCACTATCTATAATATCCTCAATGTACTGAAAAGCCTACCAAAATACTTGATACTCTCCCTATGAGTAGGTTTTCATTTAAACATATCCCATTCCCAAAACCTTGTGATTTAAGCCAGGTCACAACTACAGAGGAAGTCTCATAAGTAGGAAGATAGCAAGAAACTCAAAAGAACTGGAATCTAGCACAAACATTTCATTGCATTGATAGCCTTTCTAGGACTGCACAGTGTAAAAATTCACAAAGTGTAGGTTAAAAGAAGTCTTAATTACTTTTTTTCTGATTCCTGTATTACTTTATATTGATTGATCGATTGGTTGGTTGATTGGCAGCAGTGAGAATTGAGAGTTCTCTTTCTACAATCCACCGGGGTATTTGTGGCATGGCCGTGGAACCAGGCGTGGCTCTATTAGGAATGGAGGTTTAAAGTTTTTCATTTTTACCCTGGTTGACAAAATATAGAAACTGTGAAAATTGAAAGGAAATACAAACTAATACAGCTTGAGGTCATCTTGCTTTTTCTGTTAAGAAACTTTTGGGACAGATCAAAATGCCATTCTCAGAAAAATCCTTTTCAGCACGGGCCATCCCCTTCTATCCTGCAGTAGAATGTGTCCTGTGTAAGACAGAGGCAGGTGGCTGGGGGGCTCCACCCACCCCACCTTTGAGCTGGATAACTTCGGTCACTTGTTTGAGTCTTTGTGTTTTCCACCCGTAAATTGGGAACGGTAGTATCTACCTTGCAGATATGTTGTGAGAATTAAATGGCATAAGCTCTGTATATACCACTTAGTTCCTGGGTCATAGACAGGGAACTGAACATTTTAGATAAATACAGCATTATTGATATTATTGCCATTATTAGGTCTGCAGTAGTCCATTTCGATATTATTGTTAGATTTTTTTCTATTACTTCAATCTCTTATTTATACTATGGGATAGAACATGGAGATTACAATATAATTTTAAAGCCTGTATTAAGAGGAGTATTAATTATCTGGCACCAAAGCATTTTTGAAGTTAATCTCCTGGAGAGTCTTTTTAATTACAAAGTTTAGGGTATTTGATCAAGGTAATCCCTTGCTCCATTTTTAATGTCATACTGTCTGCTGCGCTAACCAAGTAAAAGGGCCATGCATTGAAAATTAGGGTTACCCACACATCACCATTCCCAGGAAAACATTGCAGAGCTGAAGAGGATGCCTTCTGAAAGCTAATGAGTAGTGTCTGTCCTACGGCAGGTATTGAGTGTAAAGCAGGAAGTTAACTGTCTTTAATGCTTAGAGTGATGAAGGCAGGCATGTTTTGGTCTATGTCATTGACCTTGATAATCTGGCCAACTGTGTTCTGTAACATCAGTGGGTTCAATTTAACTTGCAGCGTAGCTACAACTCAATCATTCCCTGCCTGTGGCTCACCATGGGAAGCCTTAGTTCCTGGGGAAAAAGGTGACTGAAAAGCACATTTCTGTATCTTACACTCCCTAAGAAATCTATAAGGTTTTAAAAATGTCAGCTTGATCTTTTCAAGATTCTATTTCAAGAGAGCTATTTTAAAATCTCTTGTTCTGTAGGGAATATAATTCGTGTTTGTGTTCTAAGAGTTAATCCAAGACTAGCTATCTATCATGATGACAAATTGTTATCATAGTACTGTCAACCCAAATGTTCTTTCTAATTCAAATTCAGATGCTAATTGTGCTGAATATGCTGAGCATTTATATGCCAGCATATGGAATCCCACATATATTTTATTAGGTATCTGCTTAAGGCACTGCTGTGAGACACTATCAAGTTTTAGAAAAGGATAGTCCATATTCTGTTCCTTCCACAAACTGGTCAAATAAGTTTTTTAAAAAAAGATTCATATAGGAATATTTTTATCGGGTGTATAAATATGTTGTTGCTCCTATAAATTAACGAAGCAAGAAAAGATTACTTTGACCCATGACTGCCCATTTCAGTTCACTTCTGGACAGGAAACCTCATAAAAATTTACATAAACTTTATTTTTATTCTCCTTTTTGCATTTTTTTATATCTAATTAGGACATATGCACACTCTTGAGCCTGTTCTTATAAAAAACTCTAAAAATGACCATGCCATTAAAATCACTGGTCAGTTGATTCATTTCAGTTCTAACAGCATCTGTTTCCATATATTAAAGACATATCTTTGAGCAGGTAGGCCAAATGATATGACTTAAGCTTATGGTTTCATTTTCCCAGAAAAGAGAAGAATATCTCTCTCAACTCAAGAAATACGGTTCTTAACCTCAATATGACTGGGTATAGTTAACTGCTACCCAGTTTCCCTTGGTAATCGACATTTGGACATGTTGCCCACCAGTTAGTCTATGCTCTAATGGTGGATGTAGCTTACACATATAAGGGGATGTGGTGGTATATGTTTATCAAATTTCTTCTTGGAAGTAGGAAAATAGTGTCTTTTTTAAGATTCACAAGCCATATGGTTTACGGTTGGATATTTTACCAAAATTAGGATTCTGTTAGGAAGAAGATATGGGAGAATAGAAGGAACGGATAGTAGAGAGTGATCACAAGTAGTTTTAGATTCATTTTCCTTTTTTGGCGAGAATCGTGTCAGGTACAAGCATGTCAGATCTTGTCTGCCCACACAAGTTTACAGCTAATAAAAATGCAATAAAATGCCTAGTATAATACATGCATATTAGTTCATATATTCTGTGTATTTCATATTAAACAAAATTTTTCCTGGCACATGATGTTCATTCTGTCTGGCATATTCTTTTAGCCTCATTTTGCCTTATTCCAACTCCATACATTACATCATTTATTCATTATTGATTCAAGCAGTTATTAAGCATCTATTTCTATGTCTTCTACCCTGTTAAGGGCAATACATGAAGTAGAATTTTGGATGCTTTCTTGACCTCAGCTGATCTGAGTGTGGTCTTAAAGACTCCTGTAGATCTTTGCTGAAGAGTCATTATTCTGTGTACATTTCCCACCTTGTAGGGAAAAGAACCACTTGGCATGGGGCTTCTCTTGCAAATACTCAAGTATCAAGCAAAGTTCCCCCAGTAATTATCGGACCTGTAACGGGAGCTATTATCCTGAAGGCCAACAGAGAGAGGAAGCATTTTTCTCTTTTACTCTCTGACCATTGTATTGAGCACTAGTAGAAGTGAGGCAAAGGCCAAACCAAGGAGTCCATTCTGTTGCATTTATCCAGGTGAGAGGTGAAGGTGAGCTGGACCAAGGTAGTAAGTAGTCTTGGAGGTGATAAGTGGCCAGTTAAAGCACACAGTTGAAGATGTTGATGAAAAGTGAGGAAGATAGAATTGTGAAGGTGGCAGTAGACACTCTTTAAAGGACAGCAATGATGAGGTTATTTAGCAGAGGATGAATTTAAAATAAAGTATGTTAGGGGGGAGGAATCAAAATCTTTGACTTCGATTTATTGAGTTTAATTAGACTTCCAAGTGGAGATACCCAGAATATTGGAGCATGAAACTCAGGGGAGAAATCCATGCTGAAGATACAAATTTCTGAGTCATCATGGTAAAGATGGCATTCAAACCCCTGACACTGGATGAAGTCATCAAGGGAGCTAGTATCAACAGAGAGAAAAAGAGGTCCGTGCTAGGATTCGAAGTGCTCCAGTGCTTAGAGACTGTGGAATGAGGGTAGCCAACACAAGACTGTGCAAAGCAGCTGGTGCTGGCAGGATAATAAGGAGAATGCCGTGTCCTGCAACTCAAGCTCCCTCTAGACATATGAAGTCCCTTCCAGAATGTTCATAAAGTTCAAATTGCAGACCTGCCTTCATCTTTAACCTTCTTGGATGGTTTCTGATGTTCCTTGCCCTTTCTAAATTTTAGTCTCCAAAATTAAACAGCATTCCAAATTCATTCTGACAGTGCAGGGTATAGTGCGCTTATCAATTCCTGTGATAAGCACCCTATAACTCTATTAATGCTGCCTCAGATTAAATTAGCTTCTGCTAGCTTGTCATATTATTTGCTTTGATTAACTGAAAATCCCCAGATCTTTGGCACATGAACTGTTTTCAAGCTGAGGTTCCTCCGTGCTTTAACATTTAGTATTGATTTTTGGAAATTATATCTAGAAATATTCATTTGTCCTTATTAAATGTCATCATTTGGTTTCAGCTGATTTTTCCTTTCAAATTTATTTTTTCATTTTTATTTTTAAAATTCTTTTTATTGAAGAAAAGTCCTTTCAAATTTATTTTGACTCTTAAGTCAGCAAGCAAATAAAATAGTTATGGTTTTATCTAGATGTCACTGAAACCTGGTAAGTACATATTCATTGCCTTCTCCAACTCATCGGCGGTAGTGGTCAGAAGACAGAAGGTGTGTGGCTCCCTATTAGAACCCTGCACACAGAACAATTTTGATTCTTCGCACCATTGCAAAAAGACAATAGTTCTTGTTAGAGGCACTGGTATTTGCAAAACATTTTAAAAAATCAAATTACAATTCCGGATATTAGTCTCACTCTAAAAGAGTAAGAGTGTTTGTTTATGATTGTATAATTAGAGAATAAGGACCTAATGAAAATGTTTTCTCCTTCCGGCACAGTTAAGAAATGGCTTGCCATTATTGACTGAAATGAGTCGTCAGCTCTTTGCTGGGATAGTCATTTAATCCTTACCAGAAGTCTATAAGCTAGATGTTGTGCGCATTTCCGTGTTGCAGGAAAGAGAGAAAGAAAGAAAGCTGAGACTAGAGAAGTGGGGATTGTGCCTCTTTAGCCAGCCATCAACACTTCAAAGATGAAGTCAGTGCATCACACCAGGCAAACGACTGCAGAGTGTGGGCGCCTATCCAGTAGGTTCCCTCAGCTCCTCACAAACTCTGGCTCCCTAACAGACCAGCACAAAGCAGAAACTATAAGGAATCTCCCCACCAGATAGAATTACTAGAGGTATTTGCAGCTGTATACATTTGTGTTTTTGAATATATAGTTATTTAGAAATTTTTAAAAACCCTGAATTCTTACTATCTGAATATTTCAAAACCTGACTTGTTTTTTGGTTTAAAAACATTCTTTGAACACATTCCCATTTCAAAGTGTCTAGATGTACAACATTAATTTTAGTGAGCACATAGCTTCTACTTAAAGGATGACTCACTATGCAATCAATCTCTTATTATCTAACTTTCTAAATTTTAAAAAAGCATTTTAAACAAAGCTGATAAAAATAATGACTGTACAGTTTTAGCCATTATAATACAGTGGTTTGGAATCACATCACCTAGATTCTAATCCAGGGTGCCCCATGAAGTGGTGATATTAATCCCTGGTGAATTATTTAGATCCTGTAAGCTTCAGATTGCTGATGTTTAAAGGGTGTGATAACAGGACTGACGTAGCAGAGTTGAGATGTCCTTAAAGAAAGAGAATGCAGAGACTGAGGAGACTTCTGGCCAAGATGGAGGCATAGGTAGACACACTATGCCTTCTCGCACAACCAAAATTAAGGACAACAAAAATTTAGAAACAAAAAAATAACCACAACAGACAGAAAATTGAACTGTATGGAAGTCCCGACAACCATTCATCCAGACCGTTAAAGAGGGGCAGCAGAGAGGGGTTGTGGCAGGAAAAAGCGGTGGCTGGCCTACCTGGGCGTGCAGAGCACAGGTGGCAGCTAGCAGACCCCGGTGGCAGACCCCAGGTACAGGTGCAGAGAGGCTAAGAGCAGACCCAGTGAGGTGCGCAAGGCAGCTGGCTGTCCACAGTCACACATTTGCGCGCAGATAAACCAGGTGAAAACGGGCAGCAAGACAGACCATGCAACCCGGGGCCCCAGCTCAGGGAAATAAAGCCTAAAAGCACTGATTGAAAACATCTGTGTGGGTTGAGGTGCCAGGAGAGACTCCCAGCCTTACAGGAGAGTGCATTGGAGAGACCCACAGGGTCCTAGAATGCACACAAGCCCACTCACCTGGGAACCAGCACCAGAAGGGCCCAGTTTGCTTGTGGGAAGTGATAGAGGGAACTGAAATCCAACAGAGAATGGAGCAAGCGCCATTGTTCCCTCTCTGACCCCGCCCCCACATACAATGTCACAACGCAGCGACTGGGATGCCCTGCCCTGGTGAACACCTAAGGCTCTGCCCCTCATTACGTAACAGGCACGACCAGACCTCCACCCCCCAAAAAAATGTCTCAAACAGAAGAACAAATCAAAGTGCCAGAGCCAATACTTTTAAGCGACCAAGAGATAGCCAACCTATCATATGCACAGTTCAAAGCACTGGTAATCAGGATGCTCCCAGAATTGGTTGAATTTGGTCACAAATTACATGAAAAAATGAAGGCTACACTAAGTGAAATGAAGAAAAATGCACAGGGAACCAATAGTGATGGAAAGAAAACTGGGTCTCAAATCAATGGAGTGGACCAGAAGGAAGAAATAAACATCCAATCAGAGAAGAATGGAGAAACAAGAATTCAAAAAAAAAAAAAAATGAGGAGAGGCTTAGGAACCCCAGGACATCTTGAAACGTTCCAACATCTGAATTATAGGGGTACCAGAAGGAGAAGAGGAAGAGCAACAAGTGGGAAACTTATTTGGACAAATAATAAAGGAGAACTTCCCCATTCTGGCAAAGGAAATAGACTTCCAGGAAGTCCAGGAAGTTCAGAGAGTCCCAAAGAATTTGGACCCAAGGAGGAACACACCAAGGCACATTATAATTACATTACCCAAGATTAAAGTGAAGGAAAGAATCCTAGAAGCAGCAAGAGATAAAGGGACAATCACCTACAAAGGAGTTCCCATCAGTCAGCTGATTTCTCAAAAGAGACCTTACAGGCAAGAAGAATCTGGAAAGAAGTATTCCAAGTCATGAAAGGCAAGTACCTCCATCCAAGATTGCTCTATCCAGCAAAGCTTTCATTTAGAATGGAAGGGCAGATGAAGCACTTCTCAGATAAGGTCAAGTTAAAGGAGTTCGTCATCACCAAGCCCTTATTATATGAAGTGTTAAAGGGACTTACCTAAGAAAAAGAAGATAAAAATATGGTCAGTAAAAATACAGCAACCTCACAGTTATTAACAACCACACCTAAAACAAAAGCAAAAACAAACTAAGCAAACAGAACAGGAACAGAACCACAGAAATGGAGATAACATGGAGGGTTATCAACAGAGGAGAAGGGGAAAAGGTATAGAGAATAAGTAGCATAGATGGTAGGTAGAAAATAGACAGTGGGAGGGCAAGAATAGTACGGGAAATGTAGAAGCTAAAGAACTTATGACACATGGACATGAACTAAAGGGAGGGAATGTGAACGGGAGGGGGTTTGCAGGGGGGAGGGGAGTAAGGGGGGAGTGGGACAAATGTAATAGCATAATCAATAAAATATATTTAAAAAAGAATGCTAGGAAAAAAACTTAGAGTAATGCCTGGGAAATTATGAACTATTGTTTTTGCACTTACATCTGTGCAAACTATCTCATTATCTTTCCAGTACCCAACTGACACCACACATAGTTAGTGCCAATATTATTGACTGTGTTCCCTCTGCTGCACTTTACATGCTGTAACTGTTTTCTAACTACCAGTTTGTACTTCTTAATCTTTTCACCTCTGGACCTAGAAGGTATTATGCTCAGCGAAATATGTAAGTCAGTGAAAGACAACTATCTTATTATTTATATAGACTAAACCTCTGAAAGGAAAATTCAGGGAACATAAAATACTTATAACTTACTCCACTATGATGTATGTATGCAAAATTTATCCCCAGAAATACTTCGCTGGAGCCCATTAAAACTCTGCAGCAGCAAGTTACATTAAAACTCTGCAGCACCTTTCGTTACATCGCTGTAGATCATAGTTTCGGAGTATCGTTACTTAAATTGGAAATGGCATGGAAAGGTTGATTTTCCTAAAAGAGACATGTAAGCCACTTATGTCCTCAGGTTTCCTTTGGCAAAAGTGAAGTTTTCTTCCTCTTATTTCATATAAAATTTAATAATTTTTTTAGATCCAATTTGGTGGCTACATGTACATGACCCTATACTAATAAAATTCTCAAAAGTTGAGAAAATAGAAGTAATGGGAAAGGAATGAAAAAGGAATTTGGAGTTTCCCACCAATAAAATAAAAAGGAATGACATTCTATCACACTTTCCATGTAAGTAATTAGGTGACCATTTTAGCACATGTGTTCCTGTGATAGTTCCATCTGACAAGTGTGAGGAGGTATCTCATACGGTTTTAATTTGCATGTCCCTTATGACTGGTGACATTGAGCATCTTTTCATGTGTCTGTGGGCCATCTGTGTGTGCTCTTTGGGGCAATGTCTATTCGGGTCCTCTGCATATTTGTTTCACTTATTTGCTTTTGGTGTTAAGTTTTATAATTTCCTTGTATATGTTGCATGTTAATCCCTTATGTGGTATATTATTAGTGAATATTATCTCCCATTCAGTAGAAATGTCCAGTTATTAAAATAGTTACAGAGTTATAAAATACAGTATAGAAAATATAGTCATTAATACAGAGGTTGGCAAAAGTAGGTTCATAGTTGTCTGTATGGAAAACAATACAATAATTAATAAATATAATACAAGAATATACTCTGTGTTTCGTGTGCTCACAACTGTATACCTGCTTTTGCCCCACTCTGTATTGTAATAACTACGTATGGTGTCAGATGGTTACTAGACTTACTAGGGTGATCTTTTCATAAGGTATATAAATATCTAGTCACTGTGTTTTACACTTGAAATGAGTATCATATTGTATGTCAACTGTAATTGAAAAACAAATTTTTAAAAAGTCCCTGAGCCCTCTATCCCTATAATCTGGCTGAACATACCAGTGCTTCTGGGCTCTTCCAAAGGTCTATGATTGACTCTATGAGAACCAAGAGTTTAATTTACTGGCAAGGTAGAAAGCAGCAAACCACACTGATGTACAACATATCAGTTCAGCAGGAAGGGCAGGTGGAATGTGGCCCCTGCACTGACACCCCATTATTAACCCAAGGAGAGGCATGTCCTTAGAAACCGTGTCTAATCGAAACCACCTGCTTGTTTGTCAACACATGGAAAGCAGCAGCCACCTGGAAGTCGTTTTCATTATTTGGGGATTATACAGGTGTCAAAAGTGACAAAAGAGAAATATTGCTAGTGCTCTTGCCCGAGGATATAGGTGGTGCCTCCTTCTTTAGCTCAGACCTCCTTGTGAAGGTTGCTTAATTATCGGTCCATAAATTTATAGAATATTTGTGTTATGAAATGTGCACATTTTACCTTATACATCACAACTGTACTTAGGAAAATGAATTTCTTGTTCTTCGTTGAATTTCTTGTTCTTTATTTCACTCCTCACGCTTTATTTAATAACAAGGATTCTATGTTGGAAATCTTTTAATTGCAATACTGGCTGGAGCCTTGGATGATTAACTACGAAGGGCCTCTGTCTTAGTTTTTTTTTTTTTAATTTACTTACAGAATATGGAAATGAAGTAATGCAAATAAAGTTTGAATTTTAGGAAATGTAATTAAAAAAAAGATTTTATTTATGCATTTATAGAGAGGGAAAGGGAGGGAGAAAGAGAGGGAGAGAAACATCAGTGTGTGGTTGCTTCTTGCGTGCCCCAACTGGGGAGCTGGCCAGCAACCCAGGCATGTGCCCTAGGCTGGGAATTGAAAAGCTTTTTCAGCTTAAACAGCTTGTTAAATGGCAGAGATTGGATTTATCCCCAGGGCTTTTGATTTAAATTTATTTCACTATTCACAGTTTATTTTGCTCACTAACAAAAATATGATTTTACTCTTTAATACTGTAAATGATGTACTAAAGGTAGTAGCAGCAGTGAGTCTTGTATAACTGCCACGTAGTTACGGAAGCATCTAGAACTCAGACAGCAGGTCTTGCTGACTGAGAAATGGCCACACAGATCACCATGCTTCTCCGAGGACAGGTGATGTTAGGACTGGAGCATGGTGCTTTCCTGCCTCCACACAGACTCGTGAGGCCATGCCGTCGCCTTGCAGTCTAAAGGAAGCCAGTAATGTCTTCCATGAATCAGAAGCCAAGTTCTATTGCTGTTGTTTTGATCCCAGAACAAGAAATTTCGGTTCTCCTTAATCTGACGGCCCACTAAAAATTTTTAAAAACACACAAAGGAATTGCTCTGTGAATGACCTCATACATAACGCCCAGTTCGATGTTTTCCCGGTCATCATCAGATGAATAGAGAGGGAAAAATTGTGCCCAGCAATGAGTGTGTGCCAATGTACTAACTTCAAGGACCCCCTTTCATACGCCTCTCCACCTGCACCGCCAAGCAGACACGGATCAATACTGTATCTGTTCTGGGTTGTCAGTCTGCCAATCCAAAGAGGTGAAAGCACTTGAGAAAATTGAGAAGGAGCCTGGGTCCACATGACTGCAGTGAGCTGAACTGACGGCAGGATTTGCACGTGCTAGATTGGGTGTCTGTGGCTCCTTTACACAGCGGGGACTGCAAGGTGCATAAATAACACGGCACATCCATGTGCACCGCATGCAGGCAGACCCACCAAACTGTGCTGGGGCCAACTCAATGGCTGCTGATTTTGTGAAAGGAATATATATGTACATAGAAGGATTGACAACTTTTAAATATTTGAAAGCAGGTGAATTCATTAGAAGGGCCTGTGCATTGTCAGATACAGAACAACTTTGAGTGGCATGCTTTAGAGGGAGAAAAAGGTTAATGAATATGTACTTTGCTTCAGCATTTGCCAAAAGTAGGGTGTCTTTTGCTCAGGAAGATTATTAAGGACTGAGTTCCCCACTCCCTGTCTCCTTTAAAAAAAATTGAAAATTGGCTCAGTGTGGTCTTTTGCAGAAATGTTGAGTTGGGGATTTTTTAAAACTTATTACTCTATTAAGTTGAAGGATGAGTTTGTTTGGACTTGTTAAGTGAGTGTACATGTCCAAGTTTCTCGGCAGCCACTGAATGTGCACTTTGAACCGAAAACAATGTTTTCATTTGTGGTGGTGTTTTAGGAGGGGAATGTAAATCCCGGCTATGTAGACAAGGAAAGATGTGACAGGGTTTCTAAGTATGAAGTCATTAGGAGGAGAAGAGGGGAGGATTAAAAAAAATAAGCTCAAGATTCTTTGCAAGTATGTTCATGCATCTTGGTTTTTCCTTTTCTTCTCATTTTATACTTCAGTGAAAAGGGTAAATGTAACTGGAAGGTTCATTGTAATGCAAGTTTTTAGACATCCTGAAGTAGAAAATATATATGTATTTTAAAGAAAAGAGTTAACATTGAGAGAGAAAATGCATTGTCACTCATGTTCTCTGCCAGGAGTAAATGCAGGTCTTATGCAGCATGTGTATCTATGTTTTGTATGTACACATAATTTTCTGCCACTACCGATTATTTGTGCCTTTGTACTTTAAAATGTATGCAATCTAAGCTTTACTCAGAGGATGTCAGCTTAATATAAAACTTTCTAAAATGGAAATTACCTTATAAAATCTGAAGAAGTTAATTTCCACAAATTATCTGTATGAAAAGAAAGAGAACATTGCAATAGTCTTGGAAATAAGTAATGATCCATACACCTAGGACGTGCAGGATTTCAGTGTGTGCTGAATGAAATTGGGTTGGGACATAAATGAGAATTAGCTGATGGATTTAATGAAAAAATGTGCTATTCACTGCCATTCATTTACATTATTATTATTTGACACAATGAATCTCTGGCAGGAGTTTATGAATATTTTATATGATTTAGGCTAAAAGGCAAGATAGCTAAAAGGAAAACTCAAGGTCATTAGTAGATATGCATGTGACCAAATAAAATGTTAAGGATCCATTAAAGTTAGAGACAGCAATGTCTAAAAATAGAAATAAGACATAAATGGATGTTTTTATCACTTTCACCTTGATTTTATTTTAAAAATAGTAAATGAGAGTCAAGTCCCATAATAAAAACAATGTGGACTCCACTCCTGAACCTCAAGGCTGGCTCAGCAAGCACATAATGGCCGCTAGCCATCCCAGAGGGTGAGGTCACTGGCCTCCTGAGAACTCGGCCTACCCCAGTGCTTTTTATGTGGAGGGGAAGGTCAAGGAGGCTGGGTATTGTCAACACATGGCATGGGGACCAACACTGAAAGTGTTTCAAATAACACATTTGAGTAAACAGATACACAAGGACAGGTCAAGCTTCTTCTATAACTGGGGCGTAGCTAGGCGCTCTGCTGTCATAGGCCGGGTCAGAGGGTGGATCCGTGTAGGAACTGAGACGGGCTCTAGCCATGGTCCTGCCACTCATTCCTGTGGTTCCCATCAAATTATCAAGTTGTTTTGAGACTCATAGTTTTTGTTGGTAAAAAAAGAAAAAGAACTTGACTTACCATTTTATTGTCATAGGTTTGTAACAACATAATGAGGGACATAAAAGATATTTTTATGAGAGATAGGGTGGTGTGATAGAAATAAGTCTAGTTTGAATGCCTGGCTCCTCTATTTCCTAAACATTTGTAACCTTGCACAAGGTAGATTTTGTCTATAATGATAAGTTGTGTTATGTATAAAGCAGATAAGCCGTGGAAACTACCTTTATGGGTTGCCAACATCATGGAAGCGGTGAACCCACAAACTGGGTAGGCCACCCTTCCTCTAGATTTACTTGTATGCTAGTTGATAAGTTTCCTTCTTCATTTAGTTTGAGCTGGAGGTAATTTTATTGATCATAAGAGATCTATTGCTCCTTGTTTAAATGTGTACTTGACTCAAATCTCAGTTCTGGTACATCTTTTGCACTGGAACTGAGGCGTCTTTCTAAGGAATTGTATTCAGTTTCATCAAAAGCGTTAAATACAAGTATTTCCTGGTAGAGATACATAAGATTTATTTTTCAGTCTAGATCTCTCTCCAGAAAGCCATGCCAGTTCTCATATCTGTGTTTGTGGCATCTCCTTCTGGATATCACTGTAAATAGCTATCTCCAAATGAGGATGTTGAAAATGGAGTCATTGATGTCTTTCCAAAAATATTCTGCCTGCTCAGATTTCCTCACAATCACTCAGCTACTTGCTTAACTTTAAAACCTGCGGATTATTCCCAGTATCCCCTCTCTGACCGCATTCAGTCCATTAACAAATACTGTTAACCCTCCAGTTCACCCATTTTGCTCCAACCCATGCCCCAGCCTTAACTCAAGGTACAATATTTGACCTGGACCATTATTAGGCCTCCCAACAGGACTGAGTGAATTCGCTCAGAGTAGCCGGAGTGACTTCTTAGGAATGTCAATTAGATCACATCAATCCTTTGACCAAAGATATTCAGGGATTTTTTTTTCCTGTTGCTCTTGGAACAAATTCTAAGTTGCTGGCCATAACCTGCATACTTCTTGAACTGGCTCCGTCTCTGGACACCTCTCTCATACCCTCCTTCACCCCCTCACTCTCATGCTAGCTTGGTGCGCAGGCACTTTTCCTGCCCGTTCCTTTGTTTATCTCCTCCAGAGTGCACCTCCCTGGCTTTTCTCATACCCTCCTCATTCACAGCTTCCATGTCAGTGCTTAAATGTCAGAAAAGCGTTTCTTAGCTGCTGTATCCAAATCGCATCCCAGGAAACTTTTTATTTTTAAATTGTTTTGCTGGTTTGTTTTTTCCCTTCACTGCACTAATCTCAAGCTGTACTTGTTTTGTTATTGTATTTCTCCACTTATTTACTGCTGTTACCTTGCCTCTCTGCCTAGAATATAAACTCCACAAAGGAAATGTTTCCATGTGAGTGTTGCACAGCTCTCTTTCCACTGCCAAGAACAGTGGCCAGCACGTAGTAGGTCCTGAGTCAGTACCCCCTTCATGAAGAGGGGAACGGGGGTGCACTAACACGTAAGGCACAAACCAAATGTCCAAAACGAGGCACATTGTGACCGAGGAGAGAAGCGTGGGCAGGAGTTATAATGGGACCTGCGCAGGACCAAAACACGGGCGTGTGTGAACCAACCAGGAAAAGGAGAAGCGTCAACCACTCTGACGGGGTGTGACACCCTATGATATCATGTGTGTTTGTCTGCTTTTGTGATTGTGAAGGAGGCTTTAAAATTTTTCTCAGGTAGGTTTTTCCCACTTGCGTTGCTTTTTTCTATGCTTTTCATCCTTGTCGATAATATAAATAAGTTCTTCTATCCCCTTATCTGTTTAATAAGGCTGCTGATTCTGTATTTTAACTTCACACCCCTCACCTGGCTGAATTATTTTATTGTTTGCAGAAGTTTTTGCTTGAATCTTGTGGAGTTGCTAGGTTGAAATCATTTCATCTATAAATATTGCTATTTTTAGTGCCCTCTTTTTTAGAGTTTATACTACTTTCTCTCTTTTATTTAATTATATCGGTGAGAGTACTTAGTGTTGTGTTAGATGGTGAAGTTGGTTATCTCCACATTCTTGACTTGGCAATAAAACTTCTGGTATTAGCTTGTGAATATGAGGCTTCCTTTCCATATGTATTCATGAAAAAATACATTTTAAATATTTGTGCTTGTTATAGAACACACAAATATATAAAATACATATATGTAAATGTGTACACATGCATGTGTATTATATCAACTTATATATGCATTCTATAGATGTGCATGTAGTACACACACTCAATTTTCATCCTTCACAGCGGTTACATCTATAACATTACCACCAGCAGTGAATTTTGTGAATTTTGAGACACACCTCACATAGAGTACAGTCTTCAACATTAAAACAGTTCATCCTAGTAGATTATATCTGCTTTATTTTATAAAATACAAAACAAGGCTCAGAAGTGTTCAAGTGCAGCCTGCAGCTGTCCCCTCCATGGTGTCGGTGTTGGCATTCAACCCCTGCACGCTGTCTGCAGAGCTGGATTGTGCTGGACCACACCGTGGTCCCCTGCCATTGCCATCCTGAGGCCACCACCTCTGTGGGGCATTGAAACAAGGCCGAGCGGCACCTGGCTGGACATCAGGCGAGAAGGTGTCGGTGGGTGGCTCCTGCTGCACTGCTCTGGGCCCGTCCCTAAGCACTGACTGCAGCACGACAGCTGTGTGTTAGCCTGTAGATGAGGTTGCATGTACCACACTGGCAGATAAAGAGTATTAGTGGCATATAGGTGTATAAATCATGTTGAGAAATCACCGTTCTGTTTCACAAAGTGTTTTGTTCACCAAACAGTAATCAGTGTTGTTTCAATGCATTTCTTTCCAGTGTCCTAAGGGGATCGTTTGAATGTTCTCAGATACAGTAACATGGCATATTGCATTTATGAACTTCCTGATACTCTAGGACCTCCCCAGCTTCCTAGAATACCCTTCTTACTCATCATAGGTTGTTGTTGTTGTTGTTTAATGGAGTCCTGGAGTTTATTTTCTGATGTTTTATTTAGATTTTAATTGACATTAAAACACAGTTTAGCATGTGAAATATTTATGCCGTGTTTGTTTTGTCTGTATTGATTTACAGCGGCTTCATAAAGACAATTTGGTTAGAAATCTATTTTCTGGAGGAGTTGCAATGACATGTACAATTATTTGCTCTTTACAACAGTTTGTTTTTGGGTATAATTCATGATCTAGGCACTGGAATTACCTCATAAACAATCATTAGATGGGGAACTGATGGCTGTTTAATGATGAGTCACAGTCTTCTTGGGGTGTCTTGGGTATAAAACACTATCTAACAGCAACTGCAGGAAAGAATCATCACCCAGATGCCTCTGTCCCCTCGGCCTGGGGTGCTTTCTTGTTGGCATTCCCGCTGGCGCAGGTCTTGATCTTGTGGCAGCAGCCCCTTCCCAAACCATGTGGGGCGATGGCATCAGCATCACAGGCTGCCCTTTCTGTCTCCAGCCAGCCAGAGCACAGTCAGGTCAGGAGGCTGCCAACCAAATGAGGGCAGATGCTGGCACCAGCTAGAGTGGCACCTGACGCCCCTCAGCCTCTCACGTGCAGTGACTGCTGAATGTCTTCGCGGTCTGGACGCCTGGGGTGCCCTCTCTGAGCCTCCCAGGACTGCATGCACTCCTTTGAGGCTCTCCTCTGCGCCTGAGACAGGTGGTTGCTGACACGACAGGTGGCCCTTATCACCCCAGGTGGAAGTTGTGTGAGAGCCGGCAGTGGTTGGAGGAGTGGTGGCTCCAGTCTGCGGTGTGTGTACCTTCTGGATGGGGTCCTGGGGAAGGAAGACCCTGGAGCTTCTTATGTCGCTGCAGATGCCTGATGTGGGGGCCAGGTGTGCACAGACATGATTCTAAGGTGGTGATGCTTGAGCAGCCTCTGGAAGCCTCGGAGCTGAGTTGATGTCCAGAGCTGTTGAACTTGATCATGGTTCTGACAGTTCATGTGACTGGACTGACTGGTCAGTGGCTGGTCCACTTGGTGCCGAAGATGGAGGCCACACCGGGGAGGGCACACGGCCTCCCTCCTTTCCTAGGCCAGCTCCTCCCTGGCTCCTGAGAACCCTCCATCCCATTCCCCATAAATCTATTTATCTTTAAACACAGTTTTTCTTTGGGAGGGCTTTAAAAAAAAGGCAAAAGTAGAAAGATCTGTATACGATAGTAATTCCCTCTGAATTCACTGTTGTGTGTTTTATCAGAGTAGTTTTCTCTCCTCAAATTTTTCAGCTTTTTTTAAAATGACTTATTTAATAAAGCTTTCAGCAAAATTAAAACTATCAATGGAATTGTAAAAATAAATCCACTTTTGGAAACAAGAAGTTCAACTGTCTTCTGTACTCCTTATAAATATGGGCACTTTTCTTATTTCAAAATATTTGTCTACTTGGTGTGGTTATAATATTATAGCAATTTTTTAAGTGGGCTGAATTTATTGCTTTTTAAAATTCCTTGACCACTTTCCTTACTCATGATTGATGTAGATTTTATAGAACCTAAATGTGTCCTGATAGACGTCCATTCACATCTGCAGGTGAGTGATCCTCTAAACTCCTGCAGCTCCAACGGGCCAAAATAGCTGAAGAAACAGCTCAGGTGGTGTGAATGAACTATTACAGGCCTGAGATTGTTTGTGAGTTGCTTGTGGATTACATCATCTGCATGTTTTTCTTTTTCCCAGGTAAAGAGGCCGCTTACTTTCTTACTTTGGGCCCCCTGGATTTATTTATCCCACTCTCTTATGACACGAGTCATTTCTTATTTAAATTCTCTCAGCAAGACCTGTAGCAAGAACAGAAATAATAAGTGACTGTATGTGAATTTACTTACTTTTTCAGGAGGCTGAGTGTGTGTGTGTAGGATTACATATGTCTGTATATGTTTTTATTCACTCACTCGCAGGGCTGAAATCCTACTTAACATAATCCGTTTGTAAACCCCTCTCTTCCGTCCCAGTCTTCTCTTTCTTCCTATCAGGCGTCATTATGTGCTGCTCTGGACATCTCAAACTGAACATATATAAATCTGACTCATCGTATGTACCTCCTTCTTCACTATCTATTTAGCCTCCTGAGCCAGAACCTGGGATCCTTGCTGATCCCTCTCATCACCAGTGTCACTGGTGGGGCCCAAGTGGAAAGTAGAAAGTAGTGTGAAGTAGAAAATGGCCCCCATTCCTCAAGACTCTTTCCTTTAATTCCTAGACCCCTATCTCAAATTTGTTAATGTTTTAAAACAAAACATCTTCCTGCCATATATGTAAAAGATGTAAGAGATTTAAAAATTCTGTGATGTCTCTTTTGTGCGTGGCGGCCTTTAGACTTAGGACCTATGTACCCAGCATGCAGGGGCCGAGCGCTGGTCCTGTTGATGCCTCCTCTGGGCGTTTCTAATGCCTGGTCTTCACCTTCCCTAGTTCGGGGGCCCATTTTGATCTGCCACAGGACATGCCCAGAGGTGTCTGCGCCGCGGGATCTCACCTCTTTGCAGCGCCGTCAGAGGTCTTTAATTAATATGCTCCTTGGTTCCTGTTCTCTTCTGACTGCAAGGTCTTTGATGGCTCCCCCAAGCCTCCCCCCTCCCCCCACCGACCTTGGGTTCCTTTGGTGAGCCTCCTCTTCCTCTGTCTCCTTGCCTTTCACTGTGCCTTCTGTGCCTCAGTCAAACGGAACTGCCCGTTATTCTCTGAAGAAGGCTTTTCCTCCACATTTGTAAAGATTTTCATACACTTTCGTCTTCCTTAAGATGTTCCTGATCTCTCACCCACTGCCCAGATATGTTTCATATCTCAGTGGCTCATACCCTGACTGTGCACCCAGAGTTAGGTACGCTTTCTTTATGCCCCTTGGATATCGTGTGGATATATGACATCACCCAGGTGACATTCGGATGACTTGTTTATGTCCTCGCCCCTTTCTCTGGATGGCAGCTCCCTCAGGGAACCCCGGATTCCTTTTCTTAGGACCGCAGCACTCCATGTACTGCCTGGTTGTTCCTGAAAACACAGGTGGGAAGAGAGTGAACCCTGAGCTTTCCTCTGAGGCAGGTGCGAGCCTGGAAAAGAAATCAACGCCATTGCCTTTCTACTCTCCCGTTTAAGATTGTCATAGGGGCCCTGACTGGCGTAGCTCAGTGGGTTGAGTGCAGGCTACAAACCAAAGGGTTACAGGTTCGATTCCCACTCAGGACACATGCCTGGATTGTGGGCCAGGTCCCTCATGGGGGCCACGTGAAAGGCAACCACACATTGATGTTTCTCTCTTTCTCTTTCCCCTCCCTTTCCCTCTCTAAAAATAAATAAAATCTTAAAAAAAAAGTTTGTCATAGGGGAAATAGATTTTTGTCCCAGGTGAAAAATAAGGTTCTTTGATAAAGTTGTACTTTGAAAAGTTTATGTGCATAAGCCCCATACAATAAAAGCCAATGAAAGCATGCACAAGTAACTCATTTTTTAAAAATTGAAGTTCAATGTTAGATATGCTTTATAACATTGACCATGCTAGTTATCCTTCAATCTTGTTTGGTTTTCATTTTGTCTACATATAGTTTCTCAGGCAAATCTGTTCCGAAGCAGGATAGAGGTTCT
Source organism: Tonatia bakeri (assembly GCA_004024845.1). NCBI lineage: Eukaryota > Metazoa > Chordata > Mammalia > Chiroptera > Phyllostomidae > Tonatia > Tonatia bakeri. Next base: position 103,908 of record PVIA01000413.1, read on the forward strand.
ATGACCACATCTCACCATTTGTTGGGAGAGCCCTACCTTGTAGCCTGCTTCACTGGTATCATCATTCCCAGTATTTCCTCTCAATATCCAAAGTATTCTGGTGTGCAAAATAATTACACAGGGAAACACTGGTGACTTAAGTAGAGTGTCACACCGAACTTCCAAGGACACTTTACAGGGGTTGGATATGTATCTCTGTTTATTTCATAATGTGTAGGTAGAAATTGCCTTTGAAAAGAGTTTGCTAAATGCCCTCCAGGCAAAATCACCCTCAGTTAAGAATGCCATGTTTAGGAGCACGTTAGGAGAGACAAGTAGATAGGAATCTGTAACCTAGTGATTGGGACTTGCAAAGTCTCTTCTGGGACAGTGGTCCCATGCATCTCAGCTGAAGAAGAAGCAGGGGTCACAAGGACCTGGGCTTCTAGGGAGGGGAGGGAACCTGGGGACAGAGAAATGAAGCTGGACTGCTAGGCCATGACCAAGTTTTTAGGTGACTTATATATGAAAATTTCGGGGTTTTGTTGTACAGGTAGAAAACACAACTGAGAACAAGAGGCAAGATTTCTTAAGAGGATGTTCAAGTTAGAGAGATCCGGTCCCACTAAACTAAGTCAGTATCAGTGGGAATGAAGAGCAGGGGCCCATCTGAGAGACAGTCTTTATGGGGTAGTGGCAACATCCACGTGGCAGGGGCACTGAGGAAAAAGTTGAGGTTTCCGGGCATGGTGGTTGGTTGGTGGTGTGTAATCCACTGTCTTTTTAAAGAGAAGGGAATATAATTAGGTGCAGAGACACACATTCATCTAAGTACCTAAGTACCAAACAAGGAGAATAGAAATGGTGATAACCAGTTTCCCTTGAATTATTCTTGTAGTATTCATGTTTTCATTATAGCTGCTTAAAATCAAAGGGTGTACATTTGAGTAACTCACCATGGCCATTCTGTGTACCAGTAATGGTGAGATTTTAATCAAACCAGATCGCATCTGTCCATGTGACGTGATGCCGCTGACACACTTGCAGTATCCTCTCACTGGCAGAACACCACGGTTTTACAGCAAAAGCCACAGCTTTCCTTAGCCTCTAATCGGGGGCATTAGCACTGCCTTTTTTTGGCTCACAATGTTATCATGGCCATGTTTCACATCGTGCTGAGGAATACTAAGAAGGAGCCACCTTTGCCTCTTCGTTCTGTGCATTTGGAATTCCTAATTACAGGCAGATTTCATGCCTCCCCTGCTGCACTTCTTCCCTCGCCTGGTACGCAACACACCTGATTATAAAAAGCCCAGCCATACGACGTGTGGAATGGATTCAAAACAAAACGTGATCCCTGGTGAGAGGCCGCGTATATCACTTGAGTTAAAATGTTTAGCAAATGAAGATTTTTTTTTTCCTTTAGTGTGGTTGTTCATGCACAGCAAAGATATAATGCATCTTTTCTGAGTAACAACCATCCATCCATGTGTCTGCTCTAAGGGCATGATGCCACAAAAATGCCTTGTATGCAGAGTTCTAACTTTCCCAGTTTGGGGGTGGGGTGGGGGAGGGAGAGAGGGAACATCTGTTACAGTATAATTACCCTTGGGAGGAAGTCATCACACTATTTATACCATAGCGTGAGCGTGACGAAGACAGTACCCAGGTTTGCAGGTCTGGAGACGAGGCGGGGCGGTGCAGAGAGATTTGGGACTCTGACAGGAGAGAAGAATTGTGTGTTACATGGGGTGCACAGTATAAATTAGGCAAAAAGTCTCTGAGACGTTGCACAAAAACTTATTTTGGCATTCACGAACATTTTATACCACCTTTCTTTCCACTAGAAAAGGAGCATTTGTATGGGTTTCCTTTGGGTAAAAGCTGTAATATACATACTCTACATTTTTAATTGTTGAATTTAACCATTCTCATTTCATGTAGCACTTAGACCTTAATTTTCTCAGCAGAGACACAGTGGCTATTTTAGAAGACATCTCCTTGTTTCATGCTAACCCTTGTCATTGCCAAATACTTAGCATCAACAGACCTCGAGTATATTCATTTGCTCTTCTACACTTGATGCTCAGGAAAAGTGCTCATATATTGTAAGCTTCCCCCAGTGGACTAGGCTCGCCCAGACAGATGAACGTTTACTGAGTTCTGAGGATGCAGTTTACCGTTTTAAAAGTCTAAATCAAATTTTGTTTGGTCAAAATGATAGATGAAACATATCATAGAAATGCTCTGTTCTTCCAAACTTTTATTTTTTTCACAAAGAAAACAGAATTCTACATATTTTTTTGTCCTTTTCAAATGATTCAGTCTGAGCAATTATCACTAAAATTTGGAGCAGTGTGCAATGACTTATTTTTGAACATGTTCTCTTGGTTTTGAAGAAAAGTGAAGATTTCTTTTTAACATGTAATAAGAAAGGAATTTCCTTATAAAATGTAAGAAGTTTATAAACCTTTATGTCTAGCTTATTCAAAGAATATTCAAATCACTCTTTGTAAAACTTTCAACCATTTCAACATATTAAAGGTAAATTACTTTCATTTTTTACTATATAACTTATTCATTACACTGATATATTTATCTGAGAAATGACAGTTAGAAAAGTGAAAAACTAAGAACTTCAAAGAGTATTTTTGTTCAGTTTATATCTATTTCATAAGAAATAACTGATCTTTTTAAAAATTCTTCAACACAGCTACGTGAATGTATGCTAGCACACAAGTAGCTAGAAATTAAGAGAACTTATTTCTGTGACATTTTTTAATAGATGCTAACAGGTTGAAGAGCCTAGAATAGCAGTGCTGTTTTCAATAAGGCAAAAATTATATTTTTCCTTCACAGTTGGCATCTTTCCAGCCAGGTAGTATATTTTAGTAGTTTTCAATATCTGTATATTTTATAAATGCCACAAAATACCATGCTATTATAAGCTACTTCTTTTCCAAGTGTTTTGACGGAATTCCTTTCTTACTGATTTGTGCGTATCTCTATAAACTACTGATAACATCAACTGGTAAAATAGATAAACAGTTTCAGAAATTGTAAGTATGTTCAAGTTTCAAGCGAAATATCTGCCCTAATGTTTTGACATATTGGCCAGGTTTCCAGTGTAAATTGCTCCCACGGACTGAATGCTCGATTCTTAATGAGCATTTCATTCCTTAAGTGGAGTGGCATTCTTTAGCTACTTTGGAGCTGCAGCACAAATTCCAATGCCAAGAAGTAGGTCTCTATTGTGATAGGTATTGGCAGGTAAGTCCTTTCCCGGTGGTGGCAAACCACCCAGCGCCTGCCTGCTAGGTCACTTGCTAAGCTGAATCCAAAGGTGACCCCATCTTCTAAACTGTCAAGGAAGGCCAGCGATTCATTTACCTGAAGCATAGCTAGCTACTTTCATCATTATTTTTTTGAGTTACTGATTTTAAAGAAGGGGACACTGATTTGTTTCTCCACCCCTCCATGCATTTACTGGCTGGTTCTTGCATGTATGCTGTTGGGGGATTCACCCTGCAGCTTTGGTGTGTTGGGAGGACGCCATTTAAAAGGAAACCCGGTTTCACAGTGTTTGCAGCAGCGGGAAGTTCATTTCCCTCTCTCTCAGACAAGCCAGGCGTACATGGTCACTAGTGACCTCTTTCCTCTGGTCTCTGACGCTGCCATCCCACTGCGGAGAAGGTCAAGCCCCCCACTTGTCCTTCGTACTCCTGCAGTTCAGGCTGCGGGGAACATGATTCCAGGTGTTAGGAGGAAAGAAGGGAGGTCACAGAGAGGGTGCTGCTGGCAGTTTGTCCCTTTTCAGAGTTTTTCTGGGAGTCCAGCTCCCCAACACTGAGTCTATGCAGTGACTCCTTCTAGCTCAGAAGTGGGTGTTTTGGTTGGACACTTTGCCACCAGAATGTATCTAAGGAGTTCTGCAGAGTGTTGTGTAAAATTAATAATGTTTTTCTCTCTCCTCTTGTGCTCTAGTCTTAGCTTCCAATGACCTTGGAAGCTCTAAAGCTGGATGAACACAATGCTTCAGATCAAAGGTGTCTTTTAGATACGACTTTAGGTTAAAGTCCCAATTTGGTCCACTCCTTTTTCTCTGTTGAAACATTGCTGTTTCAACTCATCCTCTTACTAATGATGGCATTTCGAAGCTTCCATAGAAACCTTGAATTCATGACTTCATTCTTTACTTTTTTGTGTGTGTGATCTAGCTACTCGGCCGCATACTGTAAAAGACAAAAGGAACATTTTTCTTATATATGTAGTTCTTGCCATGGTAACCAAAAAGCTCTAAGGAAACAAATTAGGCATGGCATGCAGTAGTCATCTTAGGGAACATGCCCACAAGCCTTCAGTGATCCTAAGGTCATGAGCAAACAAAAAATAAGACTAAAATTTCTAGCTTTCTCAGGTAAAATGAAAAATTCACCCTACTGTGTGCCAGTTTCTGGAAATTGAAAACTCAGGAAAAAAAGTATTTGTAAATTTGTTTTAGGCAAATATTTATCGAATGCTTGTTCTGTGCTAAGACACTAGAAAGTGAAATATATTCAAGGTGTGTTTTTCCCCCAGAAATTCAGAGACTAGGAGATAAAGACATGAATATGTTTCATTCTTATCTCTAATGGCAAGTTATGGACAAGTCTTGTCTTAAAGCGTTTTTCCTAGTCTGATTTTTAAGAACTATTTTGTTGATTTTGATTGTTTTTCTCCTTATGTGAGGAGGAAGGAGTGAAGTTAAGTTTGGACACACACACACTTGAACAGCTTAAAATTGTGTAAAACACAAGCCTAGTGCCCTTCTTTTTCTTAATTGCATTTTAACTCAAACCCGTGCTAATGCAGTGAAGAGGAGGCTGCTTTAATACATTTTGCATGCCGATCCCCATGGCTTGCAGACTGTTGCATGAGATCTTGGCCCTCTTCAGACATAGCTCTAAGGCCCTGCCAGTATTTTCCAAGTGTAGTTGTGTTATGCATAGGAATAAATAGGCGCATGTTTCTCATTCTATGTTTTGGCAATATTCTCCTACCCTGATCGAAATACTGCCCTTGCGACTTTTCCCTAGGATGTTCCATTCAGGGACCCATGCAAAAAATTGTTTTATGTCAAATCCTTTCAGCACAAGTTGATGGTTATTCTTACCAATCTATGACTATCTATCCCTGCTCTTGGAAGCCTATTAAGATGATAGAACTGCTGGAAATGCCACATTGTAAGAACTCTTTTATAGTTCTAATATCTGGTACTCTGAAATACCATTTCTATTTTATGTAATCTTTCCCTAACATTTTCATTTTATCTCATCTTTGACTTAGCTCCTGGTTGTGACAGTTTATTTAAATATGGACAGTCTTTCAAGTAAACTGGCTATTTCTGCTGTTGTTGCTGTTAATCATTTCTAGGGAAGATACATATTTCCCTATTTAGAATCAGTTTTAGAATTGTAAGACACTTGGGAATGATTTCCAGTGAATGTTGTAAAGGAGAAGAAAACCTTCATTTAACTTAATAGATTATCCTTTCACTGTTTACTGTTTTGAGGAGACAAATGGTAAAAGAGCCTGCAGAATTTAAAGATTATTGTTTTTCGGAGAGTCAGTGTTTTTCTCAGAAATTTCATGACATGCTTTCCAAATTAAGCTACCTTGCTTTATCAATAATTTCTAAACAATGTGCTTGCAAATTTTGCATATTTTTTCATATTTTCTAATTATAAATTAACATTTTTTATTTTAAGCCATTCTGCAGTATAAATAAAAATGTTGTGTGTGTGTGTGTGTGTGTGTGTGTATGTATGTAACTAACACATGGTGTATTTCCAGACAAAAATATATTAAAAGACTAAAAATAAGGAAGGGGGGACAGAGGAAGAAATAACAAGATTTTCCTAAATCCATCTTTTTAACTCTGATTCTTGGTTTTACTCTCATTCTGAGTGCCATTGCTTCATTTTCATGGATAAACCAGCATTTTTAGAATTTTTAAAGTTTAGAGAGTCTGGATTTAGAATTCTTTAATACATCCTCCAGAGAAAAATCTAAGTGTCTTTTTTCTGGAATGACTGAAGCACCCAACCGCAGGGTGATTGGTGGAGAGGAAAGTAGACTTTCAGACCTGTGAGTCCAAATGCTTACCACTTCCAAAGCGAATTTGACATTGAACATTCGTATCGAGGAACGAAGGTTATGATTAAAATACTGTGTGGGTTAATGGGCTTATTTAAATGATCTGAAACTCATACCATGATTTAGAAAATCATTAATCATTTGTGACAATTCTTACACCATGTATGTAGTGTGCATTCAGTACAATTCTATTAAAACAAATGACAGAGCTCTCCCAGTGCCCACTGCTTTTGTTTTAAATTAGTATTTTTATCACCCTGTCATCACAGTCTCTTTCGAATTTCTACTCCTGTAAGGTCATTGATGACATATAGGTTAACGTAATGCTAAATTGTTCAAGTATTTGAACTTTATCCCGTGACGAGTAATCATTTACTACCATGCCAATTACTATCATTATTGAGCTAGACTATTTATTATGTTAAATTGTTCAACTACTTCATAACTCAGAGGGTCATGGGTGGTTGACCATCAGTGAATGTTTGATATTGTATGGACGTATTGATTCATTTGTGGTCTCACTTTCATCAAATTTTCAAGATGAATGGAAGAGGAAATCAGGATTATTAAAAAAAAAGTATTTTCAGTGTTCTCTGAGAGCCCCAGGGTGATTATATTTATTTGACAAGGCTTTACTTATTACAGCAGTTTTCTCAATAAAGTTAAGAAGAAGATACAGAGATTTCCTGGATACCTTCAGTTCCCATGCGTGTGTCACATGCCCCATTGTCAACATCAGTCACCGAAAGGGCACAGTTCTTTTAATGGTAAGGGTGAACCCGCAGTGACAAATCGTATCCACCCCAAGTCCATGGTTTACCTTATGGTCACTGTCGGTATTGTTCATTCTGTGGATTTGGACACATGCATAATGACAGATCCATTGTTCTAATGTCATACAGAGCATTTCCCTGCTCTGAAATTCCTGCAGCCTGCCTATTTATCTCTCCCAACCCCTGTTCCTGGCAACAATTGGTCTTTTTACTGTCTCCATGGTTTTGCCTTTTCCAAAATGTCATATAGCTGGAATCACATAGTGGGCAGCCTATCAGTCTGGCTTCTGTGACTTAGTGATAGGGATTTAAGGTTCCCCCATGTCTTTTCATGGCTTGATAGTGCACTTCTTTTTAGCACTGAATATTTCATTGCCTGGAAGTCACAGTTTATCCATTCACCTATTGAGTGATATCTTGGTTGCTTCCAACTTTTGACAGTTATGAATAAAACTGCTGTCAACATCTGGGTGCAGGTATTTTTGTGGACATATGTTCATTTTCAGCTCCTTCCGGGACATGGCCAAGAGTGTGACTGCGGAATTTTGATTTTTACTAATGAGTGAAATAACTATTGAGTAAAAAACAAAACAAAAACCGTGAACTGAAGACAGTAGTTGTCTTAGTCTGTTTGGGCTGCTAGAACAAAATACAACAGATTGAGTGGCTATCGACAACAGAAATTAGTTTCTAGCAGGTCTGAAGTCTGAGATCAGGGGGCCGGGATGGTTGGGCGAGGGCCCTCTTCTGGGTTGAAGACTTCTCATTGCATGTCATATTGCAGAAAGGGTGAGGGATGTCTCTAAGTCATTTTTTATAAGGACATCAATCCTATTCATGAGGGCTCATCCTTAATGACCCAGTCACTTCCTCGAGGTTGCACCTCCCAACACCATCGTGTTGTGCATCAGATTTTGACAAATGAATTTGAAGGGGGTGGTGAAGGAGACATAGATATTTAGACAATAGCAGTAGCAGGAATTGTTATTTATATTTGCATCTACCAGTTTCTCTTACTATAATCAGTCAGTGATTAACACATCTGCCTGTTCATCCTAACAAGCCATCCTTGATTCATGATAGACTTTCCCCCTAAAACACAGTTAAAGAGCACAGTTCAACCACATACAAGGGCTCTCCCATCCCTACTGGATCAAGTCCATGATCCTTTTCTGCACGTGTGGGGAGGAGGTTGGCAGACAGGAAGTGGTCACTTCTCATCCTGGAAGAACCCACTGTGAATGAAATCATCACACGAGGAACATTTCCACCACCATTGCTGTTTGGGTGGACAAAGAGGAGCTGTTTTTCACAGGTGTTTATTCACTATAACATCATGCATATCTTTGCCTGACCCTTTCCTTTTAATGTTCCCAAGTTGATTCCTGAACCACCGCTGTGTTTGCCCACAGGTCCCTGGTCCAGCGAGTGAGACGTGATGGGTGGGAATATTTCTGAGAGATGAATGTGCATCCCTGGTGTCACCAGGGTTCCTACCAGACACAGAGGGAAGGATTCCATGCTGTTTTTCTCAGTCTGGGATGACAGTCCTTCCCAGAGATGTTCTCAATTTTAATGATGATACAGGACTCTCTGCAGAGCAGCTGAAGTGTCCCAGGAAGCATTAGGAGGAAAGTGGGCAAAGCACTTCAAACATTTTTGTAAAACTTTACAAGGGCCACTGTCCCCAAGTGGGCGAGGCACATTGGTCGGTTGGTGGACACATTTTTTCCCCAGATTCCAGGCCTGCCGCCTACTCTCTGCATTGGCAGGGTAGAAAATCTTGCTTTTCAATTTTTTTTTTATTCAGGATCATCTATACCCTGCCTTATAAACTGAAAATAGATAAAGGGAAATATCATGCTTCCTAATGTATACTTGCTTACACACAAAAAAGGTGTTTGCTTTAATCAGGTGTCACGCCTTGAACTATGAGCAAGAACCAACCCATTTCTAGGCAAGAACGGTAACTCTCTCTGAGCCCTTCGAGAAATGAAGGTGGCAGTATGATGTCATTCTTCTTAGTGAAAGCTCCTTACTAACCATTTCTAAGTCTAAAATTACGTTATATTGCATTTGAAATTGATGAACAGTCATTGTTTCCATGGAATTCTGGAAGAGTATCTATAATATAAGACGAGCAAGCAAGACAGAGTTCAACAGGAGCAAATAACACCCCTGCAAATGTGCTGTAAACTGGTTTATAAAAATATGCTTGCATTCAGAAGCCGTTCAGCCTTCTTTCGGGTAAGTGTGTCTTACGTTTCGATAGGCAGTGTTCGCATATTCCGGTTTTGAAAATTTGTGTTAATAAGATCGACGTGCATAATATTGCAGCCAGTCAAAGTGCTGGCGTAAGTTGCATTACTCTCTCTCCTGGACGTTGACAGGGTTAGTGGGCATTAGCTTTCCCTGTGCTCGAGGTTCCCTCCTCACTCAGTCAACTGTATGTGCGTACAATGTACTTTTCTTTCCATATCTGATGTAAAACTCTCAACTTCCTCTAGTAATTTTCACCTCTTCTAAAACTAACGGAAACAACACGTTACTTGCAGAGCTAGCCTCAGTTTACCATTGTTAGTTGCCTGTCAGCTCAGATACTACAGCAAAAGAAGAGAGGTTGTTCACACCGTGTTCACAAATTTCTATCAGCTCGTTGGATGCAGACTTCATTACTTAAATCACTAACATGTCAAAGTTAAATTTACATTAGTTTTCGAAAACATCAGATCACATTTCTTAGAGTTACTTATCTCTGAATTCTCGGACCAAGGGTTTATGATATAGAAAACAGAGTGAGTCCACTTGGAGCTATCAATATAAAATCAAAGAACTGATGGCAAAATAGGCAACAATGTTCATGTAGCAGAAATAAATCCAATCATAATTAAAACACATAATAAAAAAATCTGAGCATGCCTTTGATATGTCCAAACCCAAAGTCAACAAAAGCTAAGTTGATAGGTATATGGAATTGAAGGGTCCCTCTCCACTTAGTTTAATTCTTTTGTCTTTGATCAGAGTGGGGGTGTGGGGCAGGGTGCGGGTAAGTCCTGGCTTCCTTTGGTGGTTTAGGAATCTACCACATGGGTATATGGTCTGCAACATTAAACCTGTGGTCCAGAGAGAATGATTTCTCACTTGGATCAATGTCTTCTTTCAAAATTCTTGATGCCGTTATGAGTACAACTCAATAAATATCCTATTTAACTCTTGGTTTTTGCTGACACTTATGAAATCCTAAAGTTATTTTATCAAATAACCATTGTGCTTATTGTGCATATTTTGCTAGGTACAGCCATTTGCAAAAGATGAAAGAGGAGGGGGAGGAGGGAAGGAGGGAAGAAAAGAAGGAAGGAGACAGAGGAAGGAAATTCTTTTAGTAGTTATTTTCCAATTTACTGAAATATTATTTACTTTGTGAACATGTTGTAGAGAAAACACATTTTGTTAAAGCTTCCTACATGTGGCTTTGGCTCCACCAGCTTTGATTTACTTTCATAATTTCAGGAACCCATTTTCCTAAAACTTAAGTTGCCTTTGTAAATAACATGCACAGTGATATTTGTCTTGAGCTAACAGCCTCGTTAAATATGCATGGACCTTGATAGGAATCACATTTTCTTTAGTGGAAAACAGTTCTCTCCATCCGGTAGTTGCATGAGCTTTGGGTTTTTCCTTGTGATATTTTATTTTCCTTGATGTTAATGTAGATCTATGTGGCTTTCATTTAGAATTCATACAGTATTCATCCCATAATATAGTTTATTAAAAACAAAAACAAGTAAATAAAAACTAGGTAATTATTCTGACTTTATTGCTAAAAAAAAACCCAGATGTGAATGTGGAATTCTTGCTTGGAGCCTAACCATAGCATCAAAAAGATGTCATTATAACACAGGTGGATCTCCCAGTAGCCTGTGGCTACAACTGTGAGTATAGTGTCAACAGAAGTTGGGCATTTTGGTGTGCCACTAGAGTTGCAGAACGTTCAATTCAGAGAACAGGGGAAAGTAATTATGAAATCAGTGAATACTGTAGCCTGAAGGTATCTTAGTGGTTACCGTTTCGTTGTAATGCTGGGAAACAGAGAAGGTAAGCCACTTGCCTTGTATATATTACATAGCTGGATTCCAAAATGCCAGACTTCCCACTGTGATGAGCTATTGCCTTATGACATAGTCTTGGGACTCCTGGGGATCAGTGGGTAGTTCCGTTGCTTGCCAGGTGTCACTTCTGGAGGAAGAGAAGTTTTCTGCTCTCCCTGTCCCTGCCATTTGTCTACAAAAATATCAATGGGGAAAACCCTTAATGGACAAGGTTAAGGGCCCTGGCTCCTCAAGGATCGTAAAGTCTTGTTTATAATGAAGGACTGCCATATTTTTCATCTGCTGAAATTGTTTTCTTGGGACTATCCTGAGTTCACTTGGACAATATTTGGTGATTTCAATTCACATTTATAAGAAAATGGAGTCACATATCATTTGAAATATCCAAATATTTGTTTGGAAAGAAGATTTCACCCAAGTTTCAGAACATGAGAAGCACATTTAAATTCTTTCGTACTAGTCATCTGACCTAAATGTCTTCATTAACAATCTGAGGTTCTGGTCTTTATTATTACAATAAGCATTTCTTCTAAACATCTACATGTCAGTAAAATCCATCCTACTATATTACTGTGCTACTTTGGGTATGGTGCGTCGAAACCAGGAAGTTAACCTGGAAATGAGACACTCACTGGGGTCCTTATGGAGACCTATAAATGTTTGAAGACTGCCGGGTAGAATCAGTAAGTAAATTAATTATGTGTTCCTCAGAGGACAGAACTGGGTTCAATGAGTTAAAGTTAGAAAGAAGTGGAATGGATTTCAGAAAGAGCACACAATATAGATCGGGTTCTGTTATGAAGAGTTGATTTCTTTCCCAGTAAATCATTAAAATAGACATTGATGATCAATTGCTCTGGATGTTGTTCAGGTCATTCCTATACCAGGAAATAATTTTGAAGATAAAAATTTAAGTCCATTTTCAACCCTATGATCATTTTACAAACTGAGTAGTAAAATAGGAAAATATTTTGCCTTAAATGTGATGTCATAATTTGACTATTAGAAATGCGTATTTGGCCCTGGCTGGCATAGCTCAGTGGATTGAGCACGGGCTGCAAACCAAAGCATCGCAAGTTCGATTCCCAGTCAGGGCACATGCCTGGGTTTCAGGCCAGGTCCCCAGTGGGGGCCACATGAGAAGCAATCACACATTGATGTTTCTCTCTCTCCTTCTTTCTCCCTTCTTCTCTCTAAAAATAAATAAATAAAATCTTAAAAAAAATGTGTATTTGGTTCAACTTTATTAAAATGTGTCTATGCTGCATTGATTTTATGAACTTTATTTTGGTTCATCCACTCTTTTGATATCAAATAAACTGGAGATTTGGCCTCCCACTGTGCAGCTATTTCACTAAGTTTAAGGTCATTACCACTTGTGATCCACACACCTATAGTGTCCATGCAGTTACTTTAGAAGAAGGACCTCAGAAAACTGTGTGTCCTTGAAGCATCAGTTCACCACTTCATAGTCGTGTACTGGAGAAGAATTGTCAATGTTTTCTGTACTTCAGTTTCTTCACCTATAAATTATAGAAGAACAAAGCCACCTTAACCGTTGCTAAGAATTCGATGAAATGGTTCAAATCAATTAGCAGGGGGTCAGGCTTATAATTGCATCCAGAAATGTTGGTTATAGGATTTTGGTAACATCTGCTCTTTTGTAAATGTTGTTATTATATTATCAATGAATATCCTTACATGTTGTTTGTGGGTAAGGGCAGTTAAAAAAAAACTTTATATCTAAAAATCAAAAATTCCACATTATTTTTTTTACCAAAAGGTGTAACATACTTTTTGTTTTTTAAAAAAATGGGTGTATTGATACAGAGATGGATGACAAAGTGGAGGAAATCACCGGAGGGCCCTCACAATGCAATGCACCCAGATTAATTAATGGTGGCCTTAATTAAATGTCTTGCTAAATCAAGAGCTGCATTTTCTATTGTGTTTCTCTTATGTTTTAAATCAGATATAAAGTATTTTAAAAAGGGATTATCTGCTTCATTTTTCTAAACTGCCCTTGGAGGAATCCTAATAGACTAAACCACAATGAAAGCTACTCTTGTCTTTGCTGTGTGTAGAAACGTGACTTTAATTCCTGTTGGTGATTGTCAAAGTGGAAATAGGAAAAATGTGAATAGGGCAAAATGAATGGAATGACTCTGTTGTTCCCAGAAGGGCAGTTGTCCTATTGGCATCCTCCCAGGAGACACGACTCAGGGCTGTAGCCCCAAGTTCAAGCTTGGCCACTCTTCCCGCCGATGAAGAGGCATGGGCCAAGGAGAGTGGGTGGATATGGGCCCACACTTGGAGCATGGGGGTAAGGGGATCCCATTGGCCAGCTGCAGTGGTTGATAAGAAATAGGAACAGATAACATTTGGCTACCAGTCACTAAGCCATTTCGGCCAAGTATGAGATCCTTGGCAGTGGCTTTCGCACTTAATTAACGATGGGCTTTTCAGTGGGACAGTTTGTTCTTTCCCACCCATGGACCAATGTGTACTTCCCACTTCCAGAAGTAAAAGAACAATAGGATGAAAGAAGAGACAGCATTATGCTTGCAAATCATTTGTTTAAATAATATTTTTAAGGAAGTTGTAAGAAAATCAAGACTTTTATTATCCCTTTACTACTCAAAACAACACAAATTTTTTAAAATTGAATTTGTTGAATTTACTTAAATTCAATACTCAAAACAACTTAAATTATTTAAATTGAATTTTTAAAATAAAATTATATAGGTTTCGGGAGTACGGTTCTATAATACATCATCCGTATGTATATTGTATTGAGTTCACCCCCACCAAGTCAAGTCTCCTTCTGTCTCCTTTTATCCCCACTTTACCCTCTTCTACCTCCCCCCACACCCCTTTCCCTCTGGAAGTCATCAAACTTTGGCAAATGTTTCAAAAGTAGTTTGTTGGTCTTTTTTTTTTTTTTAAGTCAGATTGTGGAAACAGAATGAATTATTGTACTTTCCAGCGATTTATCAAAGCCCAGTTTTTCCCCTAAATAACTTCTCATTTATTACTGATAATATTCAAGAATAATTTAGGGGAAAAACATGTTTGTGTTCAGTGGCTTGTGGTGAAGTCGCTCCTGAAATACAGCTTCGCTCTGTGTCGGAGATTGAAAGCGACTTTAATTGCCCTTAAACTGGGAATGGTTGTGGAACAGCTGTTTGCACTTATGTACTGTCCACCTAGAGTTCCTATCTGGGACGGCAGTAGCCTGGTGTTCCAGAGGCTGTGCCTTCCTGTGAGCACACTGCTTATTTGTTTATTGAGGATTCAGCTTGTAAAACTGTGCACATTTCTCCCAAAAAGGCCGCGAATGTGTCGCTCAGCCGTTTCACACGTCGACGCTGCGTCGCTGCCGAGGGATGTTCTCTTACGATTCCTTGCAGGTAGCTGAAGGCTTTTCATTTGCAGTAATTATGCAGCTGTCGCCCGGTTCTGTCCTGCCTGTCATGTTTGTCTCGCTTTCTTGTCTAATCTCAGTGACATGAGTCCTAACATTCAGCCACACAGACCAGTTAAATAACCAGTCAGCTCAGATGAGGAACAAACTCTCGTGTAAACTTGCTATATCCCTTTCAACACATCCCTCAGATACATGCGATTTTACCTTTTAAATATTAATGCATTTGTTGTTATTTCACTCAGTTGGGTAAATCTTACCATATTAAAAAAAAAAACCACTATAGCACATTACATCCTCAAGAGAAAAGTCAGCAGTAGTTAGAGGTCTTTTTCTTCCTTTTGCAAATATTAGGATTCTGAGAGATCACCTCTATTGTCCGCAGTGAGCACTAAGTGTGCCAACTACACTTTAAAGTTCCATCATCATTTTGGTGATGGCAGAATTTCCTTCGTAGTTCTCTTCACTTAGCAAACCTTCCTGTCATTGCTTTTGGTTCGTCCATTTGTACCATTCACATGGCCTTCCTCACCACCCCACGCCTCAGCTTCTGATTTTCTTTCGTGCTCCTGATTCACCTGTGCTGCCTGGCGCTCTTGCCTTCATCTTACCTATTGTCTTGATAGACACGCAGGAAAATAAGACACTGCCGATTTTCTTGGTCCGATTTTCTACAGGATCTCACCAGCTTGCCCTGAGGAGGACAGCAGACACTGGACGATGCCCTTTCTCCCTACTTAATGAACTGGACAACCAGTTTTATCCGCCATGTTTCATGACACTGCACTCAGAGAGGCCCAAACAATCATACTTTTCCTTTCTTTTGTTTTTAAATTGTGGTAAATTACTTGTAACCTGTGGCCCACAGCTCAGTATCACAATATATATGTTTAAAGTAATTTGTAAAGTAAAAACCCACATGCAAAGGAAAGTTTGTGGTCGGTTACAATAGGAATGAATGGTTGCAAGGATACATTGGTGAATTTTTGAAATAACTGTTTTAAACTCAAATTGAAAAGAATGACTAAAGCGCTCAAGCAATAACCCACATATTCCCAGAACTGGGTATTATGTCCACAAGTTGGCAAAGAATTCCAATTAAATGTTGGAGACAACGAAAGAAATAACCCTTCACATGTGCTGTGACATTTCCCCCCTAATATCACCCATATTCTTAGCTATCTCTTATTATCTGATGATACAAAATGAGATTTAATTTAAGATTTGGGGTCAGCCTTTCAGAGCTTTAATTTAAGAAATTTTATCTTGCTCTACTTTTCAAAACCTTTGTGTCTCTCACGTTTGAAAGCTCTCTGTAACTTTGGGAAAAATCTTTTCAGAAGAAAAACCTGAGAATATTGAATACGCATCTCAAGGTCTGTTTCATTTCCTATTACGAGATGTAGGGACAAGTTATGAGAGGACGGGCCCTGCATTGAAGGCATTTTCAACACCAGGGAAAGGCCTGTCTCTCATTTCAGCCCTCTGCGGTAGAGTAGATGCATTTCAGAGATCACCATAAACATAAACTGATTTGTTTTCAAATACCTCTTTGGAAACACACAAATGCAGAGTTACAAATTCTACATTTTGACTTCTCTTCATTTTGATGTCATTCCAAGATTTATTTTAGCTCTTTGAAATATATCTATATTCCCCTTTACAATACCCTTACATTATAGTCCACTTTCAACTGTGTAGGAATTCTTTGGCCTGATTATTATAGTGAACTTTGCCATAACACCGTTTATAAAAGATCATCATTTCTATTAATTCCTGGCATCATTTCAAATGTAGTTAGTTACTTTAACATAAAAATGCTTTTATTTTTAAGTATTTCCATCCACAAGGTGACCTTGGAGACAGTTATCATATATCCAGGGGTTTTCGCAGTCTTGACTTTTAAATAAATACTCTGTCCAATTCAGAGACCTTATGCTTTGAATTTACATTCAGAAAATAGAATCACCATGCCCCTAGGCATGGGAGCAGTCAGTTGACTTGCACCGTCCTTACAAGTTTTGGTTTTCCAGTCTTTACAAACTCTTTTTGATCTGTGAGAATGAACTTGACACAGTTGTATCTCTGCTCTCTCATGCTCTCTTTATCCCAGCTCTGTCTTTACATTGTCACCAGTGTTTTGTATTTTTACTTTATCTAAAAGATCAAATCAACATCTTTTTATATAAAGAAGGTGTTTTTAAAAAATAAAATTATCGTGATTTAAACTTTCTCACAGGATAAAGCAATCTTTATTTATTCTATATCTACTCAAGATAACAGCAAAAGCAATGGTGACATCTGGTTAATGATATTTTTCAGATTCCACGATTAACTCATTATGAACATTACTCTTTGACCCCTCCAAACAGTACCATTTTATTTCTATTTTATTTGTATTGTGTTTGGTCCTCAAACTCTTAATCAACTCCACTCTGCTGTTATGCACTGTTTTGTGGGGTTTTTTTTTTCAGATTTTATTACATGTGATACCCCTTTCGGTTCTGTCTCCTTTCCAGTGGCCTGGGACTAATCTCTGATCCATCAGCATTCACTGCACTCCCACTGGTCCATGTCTGCTCAGGACTTTCTTTAGCCTTGGATCCCTTCTTCACATTTCTCACATCTGAACTCCTGGTCAGGCTTCAAGGCAGAGTATAAGTGCCAAGTCTTCTATGAAGCCTTCCCTGATAAGGAAAACAAATGTCCCATCTTTTCAAGCTAAAAAAAAAAGTATGTTAAGTACTAACACATGAGTCTTGGTGCTTACTGATGGAGTCCATTGCTGTTCTTATTAGAATTCTTATTGTGCCCTACAATCAGGAACACGTGCAGGGTAATCGAACATGCTCGGATTTTAAAGTGAAAGCTAGAAGGGTTTTAGTTCTGGCTCTAGCACAGAGAACTGGTTTTTGCCAAGCGACTAAGCTGTGAAGGAAATGGGAAATGATTGCTTCCCACTCTCCCTGAATTAAACCATGGAACCCTCCAGTAAGGTTAAGGAATCAGTGTTCATTAGCAGGTACTTTCTGGATTTTTATTGACTTGAATTATGTTGTTTGTGTTGAAAACTCCATATCCTTTTTGTAGTTCATCATGGACTAATCTAGTAATTGAATCCATTCTTACCTTGTGCATTTGGGTTGACCTGGAGAGGGAAAAATGGAGACTAAGTAATGTTAAGTTTGGGAAAAGATGAGCGGTAAGGAGCCTTGTGTGATAAGGTGGAGGCTTCTGGAACTTTCTAAGAGGACTCTTCTGTCATCACACAATTTAGTGAGAGAAGCCAGGGTGAGGGTCTGGGGGGTGAGAAGACTGAGGACATGGTAACCACGGGAGAAAGTATGAGAATTAGACATAAAAAGTTCATAATACTGCTTTACGTTGCCCATAGCAGATACTCTTGACTTTTAGAGGATCTATTTTAGTGAATGATTAAGTGCCAGGCATTGTGCTACGCATTTTGCATATCCTATCACATTCCTTGGAAAAAGGAATTTGGGTTGGTAATTATATCAAAATGGTATTGCAATGATCTTTAGGCATATATAAAAATATGTTAGCCTTGGAAACACATTTTAGTATTTGAGTTTGTATCTTGACTACAATTCGTGTTCTCAGAATGTCTGTGTGTGTCTATAAAAATAATCTGAGCTGTCAAAGCTTTTCTTGGTATATGGGAAGGCAAGAGACAGTAGGAACTTTTCTGCATAGTCAACTGTGAATGATTTGCATTCAGTTTATCATCTTCTTCCTCATAACTTTTCCCATTGTGAGCTGTTTTACTTGGTGTTATTCTAAATAGGAATTGGTTCTTGTTAAAACACCTGTGTTCTCAAAAAACAAAAATGTGAGCACTAATATGCTAAGAAAAAAGTAACAAATAAGAAGGAATATATGGAAAACCAGAGAGTGGTCACATGCTCCACCTGCAGACTCTGGAGGGATTTGTATAAAACTGGGCACAGTTTCAAAACCACTACAATAGAACATTACAGTAGAATGTGTTAGATTAATTTCAGGTGTGTTCTGTTTTTAGTTCTGAAAACTTATTTTAACATACAATTTTTATTTTCATAACTGGAACTGACAATAATATTTTCAGATTAGCAAATTACAGACAATGAAAGACACTCTCATAGGCATAATTATATTTTAAGGAACATGAGGTACCTTCCCTTTATAGAAATAATCTACTAATTATTAAATGACTGGAAAGTAAAAATGGATTTCCCTTCAAATGATTCTTTGACAAGATCTCATTTTAAGCAAAATTTTCTACCCCATTTATATTATTTTATAGTAAAATGTACAGTAAAACACAGAATAAGATTTGTAAAATAAAAATCTAATCATTGAGTTCAATACTGGTGACACCAGTCATTTTAAACATTCTTACAAAATTGTTTTTTATGATAACTGTAAGAAAAATATTTTCCTTTTTAAAGGTATGTTTGGATCATACCACCACCACCCATCTCCAGGAGTCTTTCACCTATCACACTGAAGTTCCACACCCATCAGATCACATCTCCATCGCTCCATCTCCCAGCCCCTGAGAAACACATTTCTATGTTCTATCTCTGTGAATAGGACTCCTCGAGGTACCTCAAAGAAGTGGAGTCACACAGTAATTGTCTTTCGTGACTGGCTTATTTCCTTTAGCACAAGGTCCAGGTTCATCCATATTGTAGCCATGTGTCCAGAGTTCCTATATAAGGCTGAATAATAGCCCCTTGTATGTTTGTATTACATTTGGCTTATTGGTTCATTTACCTGTGGACACTTGGGTTACTTCCACATATTAGCTGTTATGAATAATGCTGCTATGAATACAAATAGACACATACTTCTTTGAGATCTTGCTTTCAGTTCTTTGGAGTATATGCCCAAAAGCAGAATTGCTGGATCATATTATAATTCTATTTTCAGTTTTTTGAGGATCTGCCATATTGTTTTTCACAATGGCTGTTTGCTATATATTTTCACCAAGAGCACACAGAGTTCAAAATTCCTTCACATCCTCAACAACACTTGCGTTCCCCTCCCTCCCTCCCTCCCTCCCTCCCTCCCTCCCTTCTTTCCTTCCATTTTTTCTGAGAGTAGACATCCTAGTAGGTATGAGACAATATCTCATTGTGGTTTTCCTTTATGTTTTCCTAATATTTAGTGGTGTTGAACATCTTTTCATATATATGCTTGTTGGATATTTATTTGTCTTCTAAGGAGAAATCCATTCAAGTGCCTTGATTGTTTTATAATGAGGTTCTTTTTATTTACTTGGTTTTGCTGAGTTAAAGGAGTTCTTTATATATGCTGGACATTGCCCTCTTATCAGATATATGATTTGCAAATATTCTTGAGTACCTCCCTTTCCATAGGTTGCTTTTTTACTCTATTGATTTTGCCCTTTGATGAAAGAGTTTATAATTTTGATATAGTTCAATTTGTCTTTTTTTACTTTTGTCACGTAGGTCAAAGAATCAATTGTTTGTTTTCATGGATTCTCTCTATTGTATTATTTTATGTTATTACTTTTTTCTTTATGTTTGTCTTTTTTCTTGCTTTTGTTTCTTTATCTTGGTTTTCTACTAGAGGTATATATCTATTTTTCAGTCTTCTTTTTCTTGGCTTCTATAATGTAAGCATCTGAGATCTTAAGTTTCATGTTTAGAACTACCTTAACTGTTTCTAAGGATTACCGATACAGAGCATTATTCAGTTTTACATATTTTATTTTCTTACATTTGTGTTCTAGTTTTTCCACTTTTGATTCTGAAGAATTTTAATTTTCATGCCAGTTCCTCATGTCTTAAGAAATTTTAGTCCAGCATATTTAATTATTTCCATATTAGAGACTTTTCATAATTTTGCTATAAATGGAAACTGTTTTGTATTTAATTATCTTTTTGTTACTATTTCAAAGCACAGATGTAAGAAAAAAGAAAAGAAACTATTTCTAAGTACAGAAAGCTTTTCTTTAGAGATGAGCAATGCCTAGCATTATTGATGAGTATAATCTACACTTGAAAAACATTTTAATTACAAAAAGAAAAATTAGAGTTTGAACTGAAGGAGTAAATATCATCATACCATGATAATAACTAGCTTAAATAATTATATGACATTTCTTTTATCCACTAACATTTATTAAGTGCTTGGATGTATAAGGCTACTTGTATAGACAGAGGATGAAAGGAATATAACATAATTTTGGGATAGTCCAGACTTTTCTCCTAGATTTGACTAATAACATTATTCTCATTTTTCGGGACTATTTAAAAGTCTTTAATAGGAGGTTCAGTTCATCACAGTGCATTTAATTTTTAAAAAAAACTATAAATGTTTTAATATAAATACATGATTTAACTTCTAATTTGTATTCTTGACTATTAGTCTTTGAGTTTTGCAATGTAATTTAACCAAGCTTAACTAGGGCTTGGCTTTCACATCTGTCAGGTGACAAAATGCACTGCACAGGACCCGTAGCATTCTGCGCTCAGGAGAGACTGGGGGTTCAAGGAGCCTGCGCCCCTCAGCACCATACGGCTTTCCTGGAAGTGATTTATGCAGGGAGAAATTAGTACTGTCAGTAGTAATTTTAACTATTAAGCAAGGCTGTAAAAATTGAGCAATGATACAGATTGAGGTAATATATTAATTTATAATAGAGCTTTTTATTTAAATGCCCTAAAATGTTTTATGAATGTTATACATAGGAATTACCCCATTTACTTTTGAGACACAACATTTATGTAAACCATTTATCCTGGTCTGTTCCCTTTACTCACTCTGACCATAACTGTGACTATCTGTGCAAAGGTAAGTGAGCTTTAGCACAAAATAAAAAATTAAAAAACTAACCCTGATCTACCCAGAGAGACTGCAGAGATGTTTGCTGCTTCGCAAACTTGATCCGCTAGGTCAAGGTCATCAAGGTCATTTTGCCTAAAAACAGTACACCTCTTCTATCCCCCACTTTAGGTTTCATTCCAAAAGAATCTATTACGTTGAAGAGGTAATATATGTGTTCCACAAGACCACATAACAAACAAACCACATTTTTTTTCTTTTCTTCAAACAGAAAGTTATGACTGATTGTGGTGGTCTTTGTTTTTACAGGGTATCAGGTGAATGCTGCAGAGCAAACCATATTTTATTGTTAAAGTATGTACTTACGATACGATGCTATAGGAGAATTTACAATGTAGAAGTCCTTGACAAATATTATTAATCACATGGTAGAGATTAGTATAATTTTGAGAAGTTTAAGAGTACGGTTTTTCCTACAGAATTATACAAGTTTAAAAGAGGAAATCATAAAGAAAAAAAATAAGACACTTGAATTTCTTAAGTCCATATGTGGGATTTTATAGCATAGAATATTGAGGTCATTTAGTGCAAAATATTTTAGTGCACGGATGTGTGAATATAGAATTCTTCTTCTGTACCTGTTCCCATTTGATAAAATATTTTTATCAGTTTGTTTCATGCACAGTGTTACTTGTTTATTAGTTGACTACGTACTTTCCTAACTTTTATGCAAATGGTTATTTGAATTACTGACTCATGGGGAAAAATTAAATTATCTGTGATTTTCTTTTGATTGTTAATTTTTTTCATTATAGAGTTAGCCGCTTTTACAAACACTGATGGGGGAGAGAAGGTGCTTAATTGTGTCTGGATCTGTAATTAGAAGAACTGAGTCATCTTCTGTTGATGGGGCAAATTACTGGCAATTTTCCAATTTGCCAGATTTTCACATATATCACATGAATAATTGAATAATGAGAATGAGCCAAATCCAGGGTAGTTCATTTTAGCTGGGTGAATTCAGCACCATCTGGGCTTCTGGCTTTACTAACTTTTAATTGACCTTGTTCTTTCAGAAGAGTGCTAATACTCAATTTATTAAATAGTTATTCAAGTTCCAACCAGAACGAGTGAGGCCACTTGTTAGAATACTTAATTGCTGCGTTAGTCTAAAATGCAGAAATGAAATTAATGCCTGGATTTTGGTATTAAAAGCTCATTTTTTCAGTGTCCATTTAATAATTACATAAGACCGTAGCCCAATTTCTTCACATGTAACTTATGTTTTCTCACTCCTTTTTAGTATTTTTTCTGTCTCGCTTAGTGGTCGCTTTCCAGGTAGAATACATCGGCTCCCCCCAAAGCATGGCCACCTCCCCCTTCACAGCCAGGCTAACCACGTCTGAAAGAGTTCTGTTGTATACACCACGGCAGTTAAGTCACCCACAGAAGACTCATTACACTGTGGGACTTTTGTTTATGGGGACCTTCCAACGGGAATACATCTAACAGTTGGTTGGAGACAGGGTTGGGGGCGCAGATAACAGAGCAGTGTCTGAATGTGTTATTGGTATCTTTGAAGCCTGTGGGAGATATTTAACAGATTTGTTTATACACATCCCAAGCATAGAAGACAGAAATACTAAGTGCACATTAGATACCATGTTGCAATTTGTAATGCATAGATTCTGATGATTATAGAGAAAAAGGCAGCATTGCCAATTTACGTCTCACCAGCTTTGTGTTTATAAAAAGGTGTTATTGCGACTCAAGCCTGATTCCAGCTGAAAGATTATAATCTGGGGAATGAATGATCTATACCTTGCAAAATTAAGATTATAGATTTTTCTGAATATTTGTTTTGTCACAAAACACCAGCCTCCTTACTGACCACACATGGATGTAGGAAACAAAATTAATAGCAAGTTGAAATGAATTATGCATGTCTTAAAACCTCTGACCTACTATAGCATTTTTAATTCCCTTAACTACATGGAGAAAATCATAACATTTAAAAAGATCTTCCTTTAAGACATTATAAAACATGTATCTTGTGAAATTGAGTTACTATTTAAACCTAATTTTATTATGCAAAATTTTCATAGAAAGATTAACAGTCTGTTTCAAAAGTGTAACTTTAAAAAAATACCTTGGTCTTGCCTTTTTACCTTATGTTACTTGAAATGAAGCAGTTAATTTATTACAAGCTCAGATACTTAATTGGTTAGGTACCTTGTTATAATTCGTGGATCATAAATGTTTGATTCAACGTTTAATGTCGGGGTTGTATCACCATAAGGAAATCTCAATGAAGTGATTGCGTAAATGTTTAAAGAAAGTATCAAAATATATTTTCATGATCCGATAAATACAATTTTGGCATTTATTCTCCCTTGGGGGCATTTACCTTATTAGTCTATGCCTGGACCTAGAAGAAAAATTTGCAGATTCTTTGAGTTAGTTTTATGTATAAGTTATTTTGTAAATTTTTCTCATTAATTCCACTCAAACTTGTTACCTTGGTCAATATTCATAGGTATTTGCAGCATGGACAACCTGAGACCCAATCTGTGACTTCACAAGGGTGCACGTACCAAAATTCACTGTGACATAAACAATGTACCCTGAACCATTTTAGTTGTGGCACAAATTTTTTCAAATATATTTTATTGATTATGCTACTACAGTTGTCCTATTTCCCCCTTTTCACTCCCCTCCACCCTGCACACCCTCTCCCACCCACACTCCCTCCCTTTAATTCATGTCCATGTGTCATAAGTTCTTTAGCATCTACATTTCTCATACTATTCTTACCCCCATCCCTGTCTATTTTCTACCTACCATCTATGCTACTTATTCTCTGTACCTTTTCCCTCTCTCCTCCTCCCACTCCTCTGTTTCTAACCCTCCATGTGATCTCCATTTCTGTGGTTCTGTTCCTGTTCTAGTCGTTTGCTTAGTTTGTTTTTGCTTTTGTTTTAGGTGTGGTTGTTAATAACTGTGAGGTTGCTGTCTTTTTACTGTTCATATTTTTATCTTCTTTTTCTTAGGTAAGTCCCTTTAACATTTCATATAATAAGGGCTTGATGATGATGACCTCCTTTAAGTTGACCTCATCTGAGCAGCACTTTATCTGCCCTTCCATTCTAAATGAAAGCTTAGCTGGATAGAGCAATCTGGGATGTAGGTCCTTGCCTTCCATGATTTGGAATACTTCTTCCGAGCCCCTTCTTGCCTGTGGAATGAATTTTACTTCTTCCAAAGTTCTGCAGAGCCAGTGTTACTAGATGTGTGCTCAGCAATGAGATGATTGTCCACCAGTGAGGTTAACAACCTGCCAACATTCGTAGAACTTCAAGTTCTGTGGACTGAGTTGCTGAGAATGGGATTTCAAACCTGAGATATCTGACTCCCGAGGCTTTTTCTTTTTAAAAAGACTAGCTTTACCTCCCCAAAATATTTAGATTCCTAAATGAAATGCAATATTTTCCATTTTGTAACCAAGATAAAGAATCACTTTTTAAATTAACAATGTAAAAACAGAGACCTTACATGCGTTTATTTCTTTTTGTAGAGAGAACCAGAGTGGGGATTTTATTTTAGCTCAGTGTGTCTGTCTTTGTTTTCTCTGCACTGATCAATAATTACCAAATGTGTATAATTATATGTATGTAATTGACGAAAAATTGTGGTAAGTGGTAACAGATGTTAGGCCGTATTTCCAAAATCTAGAAAGAAATGAATTTTCTTGTTACATAGTCCCCTCTCTCTTCAACTTAAAAAGTCATTCATTGACAGCATGTATGTGTACTTTCTACATTGAAACTTTCACTAACATCTGTTCAAACAATGGCTTGATTTAAACGGGGATACTATAAATGATATATCTATGATGGTACAGGCATGTGGCACCTTTATATTTTCACTAAATTAATTACCTTTGGGAATAATGGCAGTGACTATGATAATGGAATTCTGCATTGTTTTGATTAAAATGGAAATAATACCCTATCTACAGAAAATGATGTAAAATTGTGGACCATATAATGAAATAACTTTCAGGCGTTTCGTAACCCTGAAAATGTAACACACTTTAAGAACCGGAGGTATACGCCACCAGCCCCACCAGACCATTCTTTACATGTTTCTGATAACTCTGTCTCCACTTCATTTCACTTTCTGCTCTCATCAGGAGGCAGAGCCACTGCGAACTCCACCGCCTCCCAGGGAGGGGCACTGCTTTGGGCAATCTTGCTAATCTGTGTCCTGTAATCTACTCTGTTTGGCAGTTTATTCAAAATGCACCACTCATGACTGGTGCTCCTCAGACATCCTGCATGTAAGCATTTTACACAACTCCTATCTGTCATTGAGCTTTTTACATGCACAGGTTTATTCTGCTAAATCCCTTGCCTCTAACAAAAATACCTTCCAAAGCTTTGAACCCTCAGTACTCTTAGATTTTTTTAAGAAAAGGTGGTACTGGTATATCAAGTGTCAGGAGGCCAAAGAAAGCTCATTCTCTTGGCTGCCTGCTGCTTGGCCTTCAGCTGCTTTAGAAACACTCGCTTCAGGAGCAGTCATCCGGGCCATTAGGAACCTTTGCCTTTTCCTGGCCAGACAGAAAACAGCATCGTTTGTGAGCCATGGGAGCTACACAGAAAGACTGTTAAAAGAGCCAGCTTTACATCTACCAGTTACACATCATAAAATTAGGGAAAACTAGTATTGATTATTGGTGGCCATTCTTAAGATCAGTATGGTTTTACAGATGTGATTAGGAAGTTACTGGTACTAAAGATTGGCAAGTCAGTTTATGATGCTTCCGCTGGATTTCTTCACAGTCAGTTAGTACTTGGGTATTATGTTGTGTTTTAATATCCTGTGGCATCTGCCAATTTCAATGAATATGGATAGAATTAAAATTTAAGCCAACCAATGTAGTACTGTGAAAGGCAATGTAATAATAGCCTCTGGGGCTTAGGCAAGCAACTTTATTTAGTGTGAATTAGCAGATAAAGATAAATCATTTCAGCAACAGCATCATCTAATTTTGTCACTGTTTTTATTCGGCTTTTTCTTGGTATTGAGTCCAAAATATTCTATGCCGACAGTGGTAGCTTCTACATTTGTGGGGGGGGAGGGGGCGTGGAATCAAGTATACATGTGTAATTTTAAAGAAATCATGGTAGTTAATATATTTTAAATATATTGAATACAATTACGTATTCACATAGAATTTAAATACAAATAAAAAGACAATGGCAGGGTGGCAAAATAATGATGTAATTGATACCACTCTTGTTTTCCAATCTCCTGCGTGAGGTGTGTAGGGATAAATGATAATAAATATTGTTGTAGAAGAGTCAACATTATGTGGACACACAGAATAATAGATGCTTGCAAGTCCGAATTTTGAGCAGGCAAGCATACAACTCTAATCAACTAATAGAGGCTCCTGAGTGCCAACAAAAACATTTTCAAAGTAATGCTCTGGCTGAGCTGGTTATAGCCCATTTGTGTGTTTTACAAAATAGCGGCGCTTCTGAGAGGGCCAAGTTACATTAAACTCTAATGATTATGCCTATTTCATCTGAAATGCCCAAAGTTATGAGAGGAAGATACTTGTATCCTGTGAAGGCTGCGGCAGAAGGCAGCATTATTTGGAAACAATGGTGTCCTTACTTAATAGAAGCGTGTTGCGTCTGGTCGGACCGATACCTTGGATGCTGCAGGGGATGTGCTCTCCTTGTGATAACCATCCTTTCAATTCAGCACACCACTGCTTCCTTTGCCCCAACTCTAATAAATGCCTGGTCTAGTTACAAGGGAGGGGAACCTTATCCCCAGGAAGGGAAACGCTGCAGGCAGGAGTTTGTGGTACCTGCACCATCATTCCTTATTGTTTTCTCAAGTTACCCCAACGTCAAAATGCTGTATGTGTGTCACAGCATACCAGATTAGATTGCAAGCAATGAACCAACTAAGAAGCTCATAATCCGGGTAGTTTTACGTGACAAAATTTCTTTTTAGTTCATGCCTGCGTGCGTCCCATCGAGCTGCGGGGCTGGGGTGGGGGTTGGGTATCAAGGTCCCAGAATGAGGGATCGGGCTTAGCCAACAAGCTCATCATTCACTGGTCAAAGTAAGCCACTTGGGTACACTAACTTGAAAGGACATCGATAAATGCTACCTTATCCTATGCTGGGGTGGAGCGCGGCGGGGGCAGGGGACGAGGCACTAAGTATTTGTATCTAATTACTAGTACTTCCAGTGTGGTACTTAACCGTGCAGACATGAGTTCTTCAAGTGTTCTTATCACCACTTCTCAGGACTCATTCAATATTTTCTCCATGGGTTTTCACCAAAATGTATAGAGATTATAACAATGGTCGCGTATCATGATACAAACCAAGTGGGGTGAATGGAAATGAGAGATCTCAGATCTCAAATCAGTATCTATGTTTTCTACACAAATTACACTTGTTGGATATACACAGTGAAAGTGTAATATTTTACTTCATTCTTTCTATGAAAATAGTAAAAACTGGCCAAGAGAAGAATTTTAGATGAACCATTAGCTCTTGAAATTAAGATAACAATTTGCTGTAGTTACTAACAGTACTGATTTTAATTCTCGGATTTAGTTAGTTGATTGATTGATTAGTTTTACTCTTAGTCTGGTGATACTCCCAAAGAGTTTTCCCTTTAGATTTGGTTGTTGCATGACAGAGAACAAATGACTCAGTGGGGATAGCAAGGTGTTCTGTCCAATTAAAATTTCAGGTGAATCCAGACCACCAACTTCACGGAGTCTAGCGGACTAGGGTAATAACAAGTCCCCCCGATGATGAAGGAGTCTGGGGAGGCAGGCCCCGTCTTAGGTTCTTCACAGCCGTACAAGGTCGGTGAGTGTAAGGGGAGAGTGAGCACATCCACAGTGAGTTAGATTAGTAGCATTTACACCCAATGGCAGCGATAAATGGGCTAGAGGAGTTGTGCTACATAAGCTTTTGCACACTTGTGTTTTTGCACATCAAAATATTTTAAAGTCTTTGAATTGCAATGAATTGATTCTCATTTTATCTTGTTGAGTGTAATCCTTGAGCCCTGAGGTCAGAGGTTTTCTTACATTCATCTATATTGCTAGCAAGATTTCTGGTAACAATAGACAGTAAACAGTAAACTATGAATAACTTTTTTTTTGTTAAATTAGTGTTATTAACTCATCTCAGAAAATGACAAATTTGTTAAAACTATTTTACAACCATATCTGCCACTTTTCTAATTTGGCACACCCAACTTAAAAGTCACTTTGCAGCTTGGGAAATTGGTAATCAGGTTGTATTTGGGTTTCAAAATATGTTTTCAACAATAATTATTGTAAAAAATAGTTTCTCTTTCAATCATGTTTTTTAAAAAAATTCTTTACAACTGTATAATGTCCTTGAGATATTACAAGTTTCCATGCTAAATGAATAAACAAAGGGATCATTAGAGTGATGAAAATAAATCCATTCTCTTTTTTCAATTTCCCATAGAAAATGAAAAATATTGCATTAGTTTTTTTCCTTTTTTAATAACTCTATATTCATATTCTATGCACAGTGGAATCATTTTTTTTTATGAGTACATCTTTTCTTAGGGGGAAAAATCAGTAGAAACTGTTTACTTTAAGTGGCTTATTTTTTTCCTCTACATGACTGGGTTTTAGAATATTTACTCCAATTAAATAAATCACAATATTGCTTCTTCTCCTCATGGCACGTGACATATTATTACAAGCAAGAGGTGCTGTAATGTAGTGACCCCAGCTAAACTACCAAGTGAACTTTTCAAATGAAAACATCCAGATAGATTATGTACTTATGAATAAAAAATAAATTTGCTTTTCAGGGAGTTTGGCCGCTGGAAAGTAAATAACCTTGCAGTTGAGAGAAGAAATTTCCTTGGCTCCCCTCTGCCTCTTGCCCCTGAATTCTTCCGCAACATAAGACTTTTGGGACGTCGACCCACCCTTCAGCAAATCACAGAAAACCTTATCAAGAAATATGGGACACATTTCTTGCTATCTGCTACTCTGGGAGGTACGACTCTTTGAAAATACTTGTGCCTGTGTGTGCTTGTGCATAAAACTGTATAAATTCAAAAAAGTGTTGATTTATCCAGATAGCTGCAGTGCGAATGATTCTAGAATTCACTTATTAAGTCATTCAACACACCTATTAAGTTATTACTAAATGCCTCGTATGGTGTTCACAGTAGTGTCGTGTGAGGTGGATGAGTATCAGTTTGTGCCTGGAAGCAATTTACAATTTACTAGCATTCATTAAATACAGGCATTGTTATTACACACTCTAATTCAACGTAATATGCCAAATTGGATTTAAAAAATGAGTGATAAGTAGTCCAATCACAGATGGGAGTTCCTACCTTAGGTTACAGAAAGCAGAAATGATTTTCTGGAGTAAATATTGAATGTCTAAAATCACATTTTTAGCACCATTTTAGTATTTCTGATTATAGTTGATATATGATATGGACAGAATGATAAATATTAATTATGATGCATAATGTGAAAGTAGAGATTGATACTATAACTTGTCCCTCAATCAATTTAAGGATTTGCAAAAATTCAGAAAGCTATGGTTTAATAATATCATTGGATCCATATTTTATTATGGAGGTGTATAATTCAGCATTTTCAATGCATTTAAATGATATTTTGGGAGGTAATATCTAACAGGAAAAATATATGGCATTTGCCCAAAAAGTTAAGGATATCCCAGAATGTTATATATTTTATTTCATGTATTACTTTATACAATGTGCAACCATTCTATTGAGAAGTAGATGTTATTCTTTCCCAGAATGAAGGGCATCGAACAGAGCTGGATAGAAAAGCATGAGAACCATGAGTTTCTCAGCAAGTTTTGGGAAGTCGGGCAGGCTGATCTGTCCCCAAGGCGAGGTGACGGGAGAGACCACCTGTCCTTTGCCCCCGACCCCCACTCTTAGGTGACGAGTCTCCTCTCCCCTCTTCCCACTCGTCTGGTCTATCGGTGGATCAGGCCTGTCTTTTCCTCCAGAACACAGCTCACACCAAACTCTCTCCCGACCTCCACTCCAGTGTCCCCAGACCAAGTCAGCATCACGTTCCTTCCAGAACACTCCTCGAGCCCACCCTCCACTCAGGTTTTACCAAAACTCGAGTCAGGTCCAACCCTTTCCTGCTTTAATGAAAGCCTATGGCTGTGCACTTAAAATCCGAACGCCTGGCCGGGGCTGATCGAACGCCCTAATGGCGGCCTGCATCTCACACTCATCGTCACTCCCTCCTCACGCTCGGGTTTCTTCAGCCACCACGATTGTTCTGCTCTGATGTTACTTTGAGAAAGAGGCCTTTCCTGGACATCCTGCCGGCACTAGTGCCCGGCAGACCCCCAATGTTCTCTACTCTTTCATGATCTTTGTAGCATTATTAGTATGTGGAATGTTTTGTATATTTGTTTCCTGGTGCGTTGTCTGTCATTCCTGTGGATTTTCCTGAAAAATAGGGACCTTGCCTGTGCTTGTCACCACGTTCCCCCTGTAGTTAAACAGTGCAGGGCACAGGGTCTCATTAAATAGTTGTTAAATGGATAAATAAGTGAAACCACACTTTGCTGGGAGGCCGAGGGTGTCCAGTTCACTGAGTAAATATCAGGAGTATAATGCATGCAGAGGATAATTGAGATGTAATTTAGGAGGCGGGCTGAATGAAGGAAGCATGCCCAGGGCATCAGATGTATCAGTTAAACAGATAAAGACTCAAGGTTGGAGAGAACGCCACAGGCGAGACAGGTGAGACAAGCCTGGGCAGGCTGGGAAAGGGCAGCTCCCAGGCATATTGAGAAGCGTTGGTCTGCGTGTCACCTGAGGAGGTCAGGTGAAAGGTGCAGGTGGCTCAGGCAGGAGAGGCTGGCCAGGGATGCACGCCATCTCTCCGTTCCCTTCCTCCACAGAGAAGTGACGCTGAAGTAGTAAGACTGAGACATCAGACGAACCTGGCCTTGAATCCTGACCACCCCCTCCTTTTAAATTTGTTTTTATTTGACCAATTGTGAGACTTCAACACCTGTGGAGTCACTTTAATGCTTTTTCAGTTTCTTTAGTAGAAAGGGACACCTACAGGACAGGGTCACAGGAGGATTTGTGTCAATGGAGAGGATGTTGCCCTTGGCATAGCATGTGGCGTCATTGAAACGTGATGCATTTATGGTATTGTTGTCATAGTGGTATGGATAGCCAAAACAGTCACAGACTATCTGAGTAATTAGGATTGTAGATTCTCTGAAAGCTGTGTGTATTGGGCTTAGTAGTATCAGTCATAACTAACACAATAAAAACTAAAGTAGCAGTGAAAAATTATTTTCATAATGTCTTGTTTAAAAAGTCCAGTGGGTTTGAAATTACCACTCTCAACAACGTGTGGTACCTAGAAGAATTTCAGGGCATAAACTAAGGATACTCTCCAAATAACAAAGGAAGGGGCAGAGGGCAGGCAGGGAGATCAAAAAGTCGAGAAGATTCTCATGGACATGCTTTGTTCTTTAGTCACAAAATTATGGTGACTTTGACTCGTTTTGTTGTTTTGGTATTATGGATGCCACATTTTTGGTGTAAGATTAGCTTTTGTCTTGTAGGTTGTATGTGGCATTTAATCACTTCTTCAGGTTCACCCGTCCAGCGGTCACAGTATGCTGTCTCGAAGTTGCTTTGCTTCAGTTATTTAAAAGTCTCATTCAAGCCTTTTTTAAAGGGAGTGGGTCCCTCACTCACCTTCTCCTCTCTGAGTTTTCCAATGATTTAGTGCTCCTAGTATTTTCTGCTGGAGGTATTTTCCTTTTCTAAATGTTACTTATATTTCTCTTCTGGAGTCTGTTGGGTGAAATTAATAATTTAACTAAAATGCATGAAATTATTTAAGTAGCTCAAGGATATAAACTATTTGCAATTAAAATGTGTACCAGGTTGATTTCCTGCAGTTTTAAAATGATTGCTGTTGTAATTACACGAAAGCATTTTTGTCGCTCTAAGTATATTTTACTTCACAAATTTTACCTGACTGAATATGCAATTGTGTTACTCCATTTAAAAAAAAATTCAGGTTGGTGTTATTTAACCTAATTCTCCCTCACTCTTTAGTTAGCTAACATTAAGAAATAAGTCTAATACTAACACACTGTGGATGCAACGTATACAGCAAATTTTTATTTTATTTTATTTTTTTATTGTTGTGCAATTACAGTTGTCCTCATCACCGCCCCATTACTCTCCCCTACCCTATCACAAAAAAGCCAGTTATTTTTTACTAAGGGCTTCCAAAGTAATTAGATTTTCAACTAAATTTACACATTTGAAAAACCTTGAATTTGAAAAATAGTCACTATCAATGTTAGCATGATGAAAAGGAAATAAGTTTAAAAAATGTCTTTTTCCCCAAGAGTTATTTAGTACATCATATAATTGACTTAGACATAAAACTTTGGATAGCAGATTTGAAGCCTTAAATGGGGTATTTTATGATAGATAAAGCCACTGATTGAATTATCTTCCTATAGGGGCAAATAAATTATTAAAAACCTTCTCCAATATATATCGTTTTTCCCATTTATTTCATCTTATAGCTTCCAGACTATTTATCAATACAGAGATTCAGCTTGCTCCTCTTTGGAAAATGATATCTAAACTCCATCACTGCTTAAATATCTGAAATAAGCTACTCAATTTGCGGAATCAATGGTGAAACAGATTGCACTCTGGGGACATATCGATTTCTAGCTAAGGAATATATTTCATGACTGTTTTTATAATAAATTTTATTACAATAAATAAATGACAAATACTGAAATAAAAGTATATCTGTGTATTGAATATAGACATACAAAAGAGAAAAAAACTTAGTTAATAGGGAAGAATAAAGGACTGGAAGTTTTGGGGCTTACTAGGGAGAGGAAGGGTGTCCGCTAAAAAGCACAAAGGAAGATAGAGACCAGAAAATTCACTGAAGGTTTTATAAAAATGTTACGATAAATATTTCTGATGATCTTCAACGTGACCTCATCTGCAGAATTACACAGACGTGTCCAACCACTCACTCATGGTCATAGTTCCAAGCCACCTACCGTCTCGGAATTCCTGCAGGGACCTTGGCTCTCTCAACCCTAAGGCAGTGAAGAGCAAGTTCAAGTGTGCAGTCTCTCCTCACAGCACATGCTTAAGAGGAAGGGGAGGAAGAGGCAGGCTACTCGGGCTGGGCCCTTCCCTGCTCCAGCTTGACACCCCCCTGCACCTCAGTGGGTGGAGTCAGGAATGCAGGGACAATGGGAAAGTTTGGGGGAACCACTTCCCTGGAAGAGGGGTGCAGGGAAGAAAGGCACTCTTTTTCTGATAGAAATAGTTTTTGGAAAATGGACCAAATTTTTTTTTAGGAGCCTACAGATAATATACCGATTTATTCACTTACAACTTTAGAAAATATGTTTCATTTTCAGCAACCCAAAGACAAGTCCAGCTGGACCACTGGTTTTGAATGTACAGAGATTTAAAATCCATAATTAATATTTAGGGAAAATCATTATAATTTTCTTACTATGTGATTTGAATGTTTTCCCTGGAAAGCACTTCTTATAAGTAGATTTTATGGTGACCATATTGCTCAGCTTCAGCATTTCATTGGATATTCCATTTTGTTTACATATAGATATTTTCTTCACTGATAAAATGAAAAAAACATGCATGATTAATGACCAGAGTAGTATTTATTTAAAATAAAGGAGGCAACCTCAGTGACAACATAGTGTATAAGTAAGTGGGCCTGCACAATAGTTTATTTAGTCTGAAATTATTATCATATGTTGCTTGTGTATGTAACCCTTTCAAAGAAAGACCAGAGTTCAGAAGTCAGGTAGTAAGAGATCATGTGGACTGAATATCAATTAGATATTTTTTCTATTTTCTTACATCTCCCAAAGTATCAGAGATGTAAATCTTCTCACTTAATTTCAGAAATACTTAATTCTCACTTATCTCTATGTAAATTAAATTCCGTATAAAGAATTCACAGATCGTTTTTAAATCTCATGTATCACCTTTCAAAATCGATTAATGGGTATCTTTCTCATTTTCACTTGGTTTCTTCTTAGGAAGTACACTTTTATTTTAGGTTAAGAGTAACATAATAAAGACAGCAAGTCTGTCAAAATATGTGCAGCTAATTTCTTAAGCAAATATAAATACTTACTGGAAATGCATGGAAATGCTTTCTGTAGTAGGATGCGTATTCTGTTTTAAGAAAAAGAACTGAGAGGAAAAGAAATATTTTCTGAAGCTTCATATCCCAGAGAATCACTGAAATAACGGGACTCCTGGGGAACAAGCCGGAGACACTGGTGTTTAAGTGTGTACTCACGTTACTTAAGGACACACTACTGAATTACACCAGTTCCTCTCTCTGTCTCTCTCTGTCCCTCTGTCTCTGTCTTGCTTTCTTTCTCTGACTCTTCCCCATCTATCTCTCTTGTGTTCTCTAGTAAACAAAATGAAAATTTGGAAATGAAAGCAATGCTGTCAATTAACTTTTAATTATTTCTAAAGCAGTTACAGACTAAAATGACTTGAAACCATTTATGTAAATAATAGTATGATATCAAAGAAGAAAAGGTGATTAAAATTGCTGTGTCAGTTCCTAATGAGATTCCTGTGAACTAAATAAAAAGGTACATGCTCAGTTTTAGCAGGTTATAAATTTGGTTATAGACTTTTTATTCCTCATCCTCACACTTGGCTAAGGTAGATAAAACCCCTGTCCACTTGTCTGACAAACACGTGCTGAGGGTTACAGTAGTTCACACACCCAAGACCTTCCTTAAAGGAATGCACAGGTCACTGATACAGACAGACATCGGAGCTCGCAACGCATCTTACTGTGATTCAGAGCCTCACTGCTCGAGTGCGGTCCGTGGTCGCACGGTGTCAGCGTCCCCTTGCAGCTTCTTCGAGATGCAGAATCTCAGATTCCGTCTAAGATTCATGAATCAGAAGCTACATGGTAACAAGAACTCCAGGTGATTTATATGCACATTGAGTCAGAAAAGCACTGTTTTGAGTTTCTCTAAAAATTCAGTGTTCTTAAGTGTTCCAGGAAATTTCCCTTCTGAGAATTAATCTCACCAAAATAATAGCAAGACTCTATTAACTGTACATAACAAAAATGTTCACTGTAGCATTGTTTGTAAACAGCTCCAAAATACAAGAAACTTAATTGTATTTCACTCAGGGTAGATTCATTTCACCTAACCTTGGAACTGTTTATTTCCAATTCCTCTTTTTTTTAAAATACTATTGTTCCATAGAGAAAAATGGAATGGTATCTGAGTAATTTTGTTTAGAAATTTTTTAGATGTTTATGGGGGTTACTGTTAATAATCATAAGGTCAGCTTTCCTTTTAGGGTGTTTTGCAAAACATTATGTTCCTCTTCCAAAGCTGTGTAAGGCTGGCTATTTTCTCCCCATAATATCTCTCAGATGCCAGTTGGTGTTAGGCCAACACGTCTGCTTTTTAACTGTCTTTATATATTTGGTTCTGCTTCTTGTCAGGAGCCAATTTTGTTTAAGATTGGTTTTCCCCCCACTATGTCCATTGGTTTCTAAAACACTGTCTTATTTCCTATAACACTATTTTAGTGGAAAGATAGATGTATTATCAGGATGAGTACTTTTTAACATGTTAAGCTAAGGGAGGATGGTCGTCCGTCAATAATGAGAGCAAAGCAAACACTGTGAGAACTGATATAATTTCAGAAGGATAGCCGTACTCAAAATAACCTAAGACTTTAGTTCAAGGGATTATCTGATCTGTCTTTACCAAAAATAGAATAACATTTTTGAACTAAAAGGACACATCAAACGTAAAACCCACAATTCGATTTAGGCTATGCTTGCAGTGGTTATTTTTGTAAGAAGGGTTTCTACTCAAATAGCAGTTCTTCATAAGTAGGACTCACACAAAAACAAAACGGATATTCGCAGTGAGATTTTCAAGTGGAAGGAAGCTAAGTGACCAGAAAGACATCTGCCATAAATGCACTTTTCTTGTTTGTTTTTTTCTGGGCAGAATGGTAAATGTTATAGGTTAGTAGACTAACCCAAGGTCAATAGCAATGATGAAATAAAATACAGCCAACCTATCAGAGTTAGCTTCATTGCAATTGTAAAAATCTCAGTGGATCAAAACGGTAACAGAAACCGTGTGTCTTCCCACAGACCCCCTACGTTTCTCCTCATTCTGGGAATCAAGCAGAAAGGTCCTCTGGGGAACATGCTGTCCTCCTGGCAGACGTGGACAGCGAAAGAACCATTGGAACTTGGCCATCATGCTCAGACCATAGCCAAGTTCACGGTGTGTCTGGTTTGGGGGTATTCCACTAACCTGAGCATCTTCCTTTCCAATACCAGGCTAAAGGAAACCATCACACTCTCACAGTTCTTCCCTGCAATGCATCTTTAATCCACGTGTGCGTGTCGCATCCAGGATGGGTCCCGAAATACTTGCAAAAAATAACCCAGTCTGCCACACCATCCTTATTGGTTTATGCCTAGGATTTTCTTTTTCATTCTCTTATCCATAACTTTTTTATCCTAACTTTTTTGAGACCTTTACCTGTCTCTTCAATAACTTATACATGACAATGCAAAATGAGAAAGCCTCAGCGAAAAGACAACAGTATGAAAGTTCTTTAATTTCTGTTTCTCATGGACACTACATATAATTGAAAATTTAGGACAGAAACATAAGTAATTGTGAGGTCCACAGCATGTCAAATGAACTGATCACAGGATGCCATTGAAGTCATGGCTTTTGGGGTTTCTTTTGTCCTGTTTCTCACTCTCTGTGAAATTTTCCTTCAATATGTGCATTTAGTGTCCATAAACTGTCACAGTATTTTAGTTGTAAAAGACACAGCTGCATGGTTTCTATGTGAAATAATCACATCTTTATATATCCACAGAATTTAATCCTTTTTACTTTCCAACAGACTCAGAATGTTGAATAGCTTTCAAAATCACATTTAGTATTTCCAAAACACATGGATGTCCATTGGAACTCCTATCATGCTTTTGAACAACAGCTGGCTTCAAAGAAACATGAATAGAAATGACATTTGAACAAAAACTTTTTAGTTGATTGAATAATATTTCCATTTTCAAACCTGAATATTGTGTTATTTACATAAAATTCAATGTACTTTTGTAATTGAATACCTGAGATTTACAACTAAAGTTCAGCATGCATTTTTCTTTCTTTAAGACTGACTATAAAAGTATCAAAGAATGTGAAGACCATGAACATCACAGATGCATGATAGTTGTATATGATTAAAAAAACCCAAAACAGATCTCTTGGAGAAAATAAATGAGCTTATTTACTGTTATATTGAACAGCTTTGTCTCTGTGTCTTAGCTCTTTAATGGCGCATGCTTTGCAAAACTTTGATGCAGTTGTGTGGCCTGTTGTAGCCAAGGGCTTTCTCCAAGGTGTTCGTAAAACACAAATGAACAATTGTAATTTGAAGAGCCTCTTGTGCTTCACTGTGGGGAAAGCTTTTACATACATGAACTAATCTCCCACTGTGGAGAAGGACCATGAGCAGTTTCTGAATGGGTTCTCTTTCTCTGGCTATTGGAAGGAATAACCAACTGCTGTCTTTAATTATCCCATATATCTTGATTACAGGATCCACTCTAAAATAATTTTGACTAAGTTTAGGTTCCTGGGGTGAAACTCACTATCTATGAAATGCTTGCTTATGAAAACTTAAATCCCCCTCATTTACTGTTAGATCCTAATAAAAAAATGTAGAAGGAGCAAAGGATCTCTCTGGAGCCTCTTCTATAAAGACCTCCTGAAGCCTCTGCTTCCTAGGACCATTGTTTTCCAGAGGATTTCTGTGAGGAGGTTAGGATTTCAACGTATGGATTTTAAGGGGGCACAAGCATGGAGCCCATAGCACTGGCACGCACGGCAGAGCTGAATTATGGGTCCTTAGATCATCACAGCGCCGTTGTTCTTTCTCTGCCCATGTGCAGGATGCTGCTTTCGGTGCTTTCTCACAACTGGGCGCACGCGTGAAATCTTCCCAGACTCGTTGGTCTTCCTGAGATGCGTTCACGCACCTTTCCGCAGTAGTGGATCCTCCCTTCTGCGTGTAGCTAATTGTTGGGGACTTTTGTTTGTTTGTTTCTACAGTGACTTATCTACACATTCTCGTCTTTTGCCTTTCAGTGGTCCCATCAAACGCCGTTTATCGCGCACATAACACAATGCTGTTAGTAATTTGGTGCACTCCTTTGTATTTATGATGGATTTTTTTTCCTTTTTCTTCAGCTACTCTGATGACTCTGCTTGATTTCCAGTATTCCTAGTATCTATTGACCTGACCTTTTGCCAAGAAACATGGGGCTGTTGCTTAGGATTGGACAATCACCTAGGCTGTGTCATTTTAAAATGGTATTATTTTACTCTGGAGAAGAAGTGCCAACTACTCTTCTACTAGAAAACCTCAGCAGTTGTCTTCTAAAACTGGTGTGACAGTTTGCACATGGGCACACTACCGCCCAAACAGATAGGTGCCTAAAAGCAAGAACAGGCATTGAGTTGGACGCTTACGTGTTAGATGAGTCTCGAAAAAGACAGAGGTCTGTCTGGGCGTGGCTGGTTCTCAATGTTAAACTTCACTGACATCGATTTTTTTTTTTGGCTCAACAATTGAACATTGAAAATGGTTATAGTTATAATATATGTGCCCTATGCAGGCAACCTCTGAATTTAACATATGTTTACATAAATATAGGTGCATTTAAACGTCTTCTCTGTAGTTTAAGGGTATAACTGAAAACTAAATGACAAAGATATCTTGGTCATGTGTACAGATGCCGTGCTGATTGGCGGCAAACATTTCTGCATCATTCTAATTTTATGTTATGCACTCCACATAAGTTCATTTTACATCGTTTCTTAATAGTTGCTTTGGGGTCAGATGAATGTGAGGTAACCTCAACTCTCTCAGAAATGGGATAAAATGTAGGGGCATCGCTCTGCAAAAGCAGCCGTTCCACAGGCACTAAACCCGCAGGCACAGTGGCCAGCATCTCAAGAGCTTTCCTAGGCACCAGGAAAACACGCGCAGAACAACAGGAAAGTGGAAGCACTTGCCCTTTGTTGTTTATCCATCTTTTGTTTCATTACGTCTGTCATTTCCTCACCTGCAGAAATTTTTTTTAAGAATGGGTGTTCAGTGGTGAACAGGATCCTGTGAACTGTATTTAATGCAGGAGAGGAGTCCCTCACAATTTTTGTGGACAAGCGGAAGCTGAGCAGAGGGTCGGAAGGAAGCGATTCCAGCGCCAACAGCTCCTCGGTCACCCTGGAGACGCTGCACCAGCTCGCGGCCTCCTACTTCATTGACAGGGACAGCACCCTCAGGAGACTGCACCACATCCAGATTGCATCCACCGCCATCAAGGTAGGACCGGGTTTGCCCTGCAGGGATGGGGCACCGTGGTTTTTAGAGATACGGGGCATCCTGAAAGCCCACGTCGAACTGTCTGCGTGTCCCGTGACTTAAGTAACTGTGTTCTGAGGTTATTTTAACATTCCCTCTTGTCATCGGTAATGTAGTATGGTCAAGATAAAATTATGTGTATCTTGATGTAATTTTTTAACTTGGTCTTTGGGTTGAGGTTCTTCACAACCAGGTATTGCCTGAAATATTGTATACTCGAATTATGTGATTTTATCCTGGGAAACACAGAGTTCTTCATGAAGTGTTGATGGATAAAGCCTTGTTTTAATAGCATTGATTGTTTTTTATAAATGTCCATATTTTATTTTATTAATTTAAGAACATTACCCTTAGAAGGGGCTTGGTTAGACTCCAAGTGGTCAGTGATGCAGAAGTGAACAGGACGTCCTGTGTTAAGCAGTACTTTTTCTCGGTGCCTTTAAAATTAAGTGCAAGTGTTTGGTTATAAGTTTCTAGAAGGCAAGATACACCATAATCTACAGTTAATAGGTAAACTCCATGTGTTCACTAAAGTCCTTTGCTTGTGACTATATTAAGGTTGAATTTACTAAAGCTGAGGGGGAGAATAAGGTCTTATTTTATTATATTTTGAGAGAGAGAGAGAGAGAAAGAGAGAGAGAGAGATTGTAGTTTCCAAACCAGTAGACGTTTTGGCGTATTCTCTGGCAGTTTAGGTCAGCACATATTGTTTTGGCCAATAGCCATGGCAAAGCTAACAGACCAGAGAGTTGGCTCAGTCAATGTGCTAGTGTGCTTCCGGACTAAGTTAACAAGAGTAAAATAAAATACAAAGAACATTTTTGGGGGTCTCAACTGCAATAGTTCACAGTTGTTGTAAAAAGCAGTCATTAAATCTATCGTGTCGCTTTACGAGATTAAAATTAATATGTGTATTATTTTGTCAGTGAATTGAAAAGTGAGGACTTCAATATCTGGGAACGCTAGGTAAAATTAGCCCAAGACATGCCTCTTGTGATGATGTGCAAGGGAGAATAAGGGTGACACAGGAATATCTTTAGCTTGAGGTTACCCATTAATGCTACCCATCTTCAGTGGTGCTAGTAGATGAGGTTGGAAAAAAGAGTTCTGTAGACGTAAATTATGCAGTTATAGTTAGTTTATTTCTGACGACAGACTTACATTATGCTGAGTTATCAAGTATATACATACTAGTTACACTGTATAGATCAAAATGTAGCCAGAATGAAAGAAGATGTCTTAGTTAATTTAAAAGTATTGTAAGTGAGGGCATCGTTAGAGATGTTTAGCGTGAGGTTGCTGGGGAGAAATAGATTTTCTTTTCAGAAATCAATTTCATTGATATAAACAAGAACTTAAAATGTGTTTTCTAATAGAAGACATCATTGTTGTAAGTGTGTTTATTATATGGCTATTGATCTTTTTCGCCCAGCACGGAGTAGAATCTTACAGTAGAGGTTTTGTACTCACACAGGGAAGAAAACACTCATTCACACTCCGTGGGGAGACTTAGTGGGTGTTTGTGCACACTCGCTTCTCCACAGGTGAACTTGGGTCACAAAAGGCACGTGTGGTAACGGTCGAAACTACCTTCCACAGGCCTGGTTCCTAGGTCCTGGTGACACCTTTAGGGATGGTATAATCTGAGAACTGCTCTGGGGAAGGGAGGGGAAGGGAGGGGAAGGGAGGGGAAGGGAGGGGAGGAGAGTGACCTGGGGGTGGGAGAGGCCACTGCTCACCTCCAGAGTGCGGTGGCCATGACTGGTGTCGTTCAACCGTGGGCATGTTGTGCAGTGTGTGCTGAGGGGCTGGGGACCAGAGCTCGGGGAGCTCAGGGAACGCACATGGAGAACAATGTGGGAATGACACTGGCATGGGTTGTGAACAGAGGCACTGTCACATGGTGCTGTGTTTCAGTCACAGACGGACTGTGTTCATGGCCCTGGTCCCATCGAATTATAATGGAGCAAAATTTCCCATCACCTAGGGATGCTGTACAGTCTCAGCAGGGTGCATTTCTCAGGTGTTTGCGGTGGTGCTGGTGTGAACAAACCCACTGAGCAGGCAGACAGACCGAAGTATTGTGCCCACAATCCCGGGAGCAGGTAGCACTGTCTCAGTTTGTGCAAGTGCACACATTCTGTGAACTCAGGACAAAACTGCCTACAGAGGCCTTTCTCCCACGTGTTCCCAGGGTTACATGGTGCACGGATGCACACGTATCTGGTGCTGTAAGGAGAAGAGAGAATGAGGTGTGTTCCACTGGCGGCAGCACAGCTAAGGGTATAGTCACAGAAGTACGGAGGGAGTGCGAGAAAGAAGTGCCAGGGACGGAGTCGGGACAGCACCTGGGCCTCTCAGGATTTAGTTCAGGGCTGTCTGGGTCTCTCTTCTCCGTGAGCCATCATCTGAAATGCCTGGCGAGTCTCTGGTCCAGGGTGAGCTGCAGCCTGGATTGTGGTGGAAGCTCCAGGGAAATGGCCTGCAGTTGAGTGTGTGGCTCTTGGGGAGGTCTATGGGTCCCTGGGATCGCATGCACACTTTTATGTACTAGTGCATTTTCCAAAGGACGGTAGCCTTTATTTTTGTTAGTTGGCAAAGGAGTCCCGGATTAAATGTCTGTTCTTAATTATAAGACTATAATTGCTGAGACAGAAGTAACTAACGTGGTAAGAGGGACTGAGTGGGTGGGGGTGAGGTTTGTACCTGGAATTCAAGGCATTTAATTACTGAAATCCTTTATGTTTGAATAAATAATTCAATACCAAGTGCTTTTATAATATATTTAGAATCAAGAGCTTAACTCTTTTACTAAATCCCTAAAGGTTCAATGACTTGCTATTATATGCTAAAGATTCAAACTAAATGTACAAAGATCCACATTTTCTTTGATTATGTGATACATCTTGTGTTTTAAGTGCCACATAGGAAGCGTTTAATTTCTTGAACAGATTCACAGAATTTAGAATAGTTTTGTCAAACAGTAAAGGCAAATAAGACCATTATCCGATAATGGCAAAAATATAATGAAATCTGCAAAATCGCGCCTGCTTTTGTAATGCTAATTTTTACAAAAACTGAAAAGAGTTGGACAAATACTGTTAATTATGAGCCTTTTCTAGAAAATGGAATAGAACAAATTGTTGTTCTTCTACCTTCTAATTATGAATATAAATCAATAAAAGAATGGCTCAAATGCCTGTGTAGCTTAATTAACTTAACATTATTCCAATTAATGGCATTTATATCAAAGTAGTATTTTCAATATTATTTTTAGTACAATAATATAGCAAGAATAACAGCTACACTGGCCACTGTTTTCAAGTGTCAATTCAACTGACTTGTTATCTAGAAGAGCGAGCTAATACATGGTTAAGGTTTATTTTGATTTATTCCAGTGAGCTTTAATATTATATTATTGACAAAGGTGAGAAAATAAAAATAGATTATACATTTTAGGAAAAACGTAATGTAACACCTGATGTGGGGTAGGCATTTTTGAAAAATTTTCTAATATTTTGTTTTAAAAATTATATTACATGCAGTGAGAAAATTAAATTACTTTATCAGACACTATTAAAAATTTTTAAAGATTAAATTATGATTATTTTCCTGAAACAAACACTGATATTATACTGTGTTTAGGCATTTTTCTAATATAGAAAAAATATCAGATAGATTTTTTAAAATTATAATATTTAGACCTGTTTCCAACAGATTTTTTATCTCCTCCATAAAAAGCAATTAGATGACATTTTAAAAAACAATAAATGTTGATCAAAATAACCCTGCCTTCAGCCAGAAAAACAAGGTCTGTTTCAGTTTTATTCTGTTTTTTTTGTTGTTGTTGTTGTTGTTCTGTTAATATAGTGTAGCTATCAATACGAGGTTGCTACATTTATGCAAATCTGTCATTTAACCTTTAGTTAGCTACTGGAGGCCAGATGAAATAGCATGGTGTCAGGAGTCATGTTTTTCTGCAGGAACTTGGAGTTGGTTGATTAGAAACAATGATTTGGAACAAAGACTCGCACCAGCAATTTTAAATCAGTAAAGTTTTGAACTCTGTCTCTTCTCACATATGAATTGTACTTGTAGGTTACAAAAATACAAAAGAAACAAATGTCAATCGATACCGCCAGTATAAAACGTAATTTCACAGGACTAGCGTGTAGGGAAAAATGTAGAACTTCACAAACAACATAAGCAAAGCAACCTTTAGGAAAGAAAAAAAAGAAGAAAAGAAAGAGCCAAAAAAAAAAGTGTTGAAGCCTTTACAAAATATGGCCATTGCAAATATTAGGGTGTAGGGCAGTAAGGAACAGTTGGCAATTTACGCTATATGTAAACTGAAATTTCACATTTATTCATAATGTGGAGAAAAATCAGAAAACAGGATGAATTTCGAGCTACAGCGTACAGATGCTCAGCGTATTAGATGCTTCTAATTAAACAGAAGCATCTGCCCTGTTTGTTATTGTTATGTAACTATGGTAGGG
This sequence comes from Tonatia bakeri, assembly GCA_004024845.1. Taxonomy (NCBI): domain Eukaryota; kingdom Metazoa; phylum Chordata; class Mammalia; order Chiroptera; family Phyllostomidae; genus Tonatia; species Tonatia bakeri. The sequence goes on from PVIA01000413.1 coordinate 148,246, forward strand.
GTGCTGAAGCAGGTCTGAAAAATGTTGCAGGCAGCCCCAGCTGGCTTTTATCTTTCAACATCCTGGGCCTCTGAGGGGCAGAATGACAGCTTTTCTAGTAAGTAGGAAGAAAACACAAAACCCTCCTTTGGAAACAGCTTATTTTTATTAAGAATGCATGGTTGCTCTTTTCTTTTATAATAATTTTGTGCATTGCGATTACTGTTCTGCAAAGCGTCAAGATCCCTGCACAGCGGAACTAGCAAGATCCCGTCAGTGCAACAAACATGGGAAGCTCTTTGGCAGAATCTCCTCATCTCTAAAATGCCTGCAGCACTGAGCTGGCAGTAGTGGGCATGGGGACTCGGCACATATTTGTTAAATGTTTTTGGTTGAATTTGTGAATTTCCAGCTGCCAGTAAAGAAGGTGCTTAGAAGGGAAACATTTCTTCCCAAACTATGTGCACATGGACTATCTGTTGCATATATTTTATAGTGGAATCTGATGGCCCCTCAGTAGAGAAAGTGTTCTCCATTTATTGAAAGAATGGGGATTAATTTTTTTTCAAAATCATCTTTTCATGAATCATCAGTGTCTGAATTCAAAGAAAACCTGGATTGCGTTTCTCATATTTAAGAACAGCTCTAGAGTGTAAAGTGAGAAATTTTTAGTTGGGATTGGAATAGGTGCATGGTTTATGAGCTATCTGGATTTCTTTTTTGAAGAATTTATTTTTAGAACAGTTTTCAGTTCACAATAAAATTGACAGGCAAATGCATGAGTTCCCCTTATATCTCCCCCTCCTACACACGTGCAGCCTCCCGTATCAATAGTGTCCCAGGCAGAGGAACCTACGCTGCCACATCATCATGACCCAGCATCCATAGTTCATATTGTGATTTACTCTCGGTTTGGTCCATTCTGTGCATTTGGACAAAAGCATAGTGCCATATATTCATGATTGTGGTGTCATCCGGAGTATTGTGAGTGCCCCACCTGTGTGCTCTGCCTGTTCATCCCTCTTCTCTGCACCTCCCCCTGCAACCGCTCACCGATCTTTTTATGGTCTCCACGTTTTTAAATGAATGCTGCTAAATGTTTCATTCAGTTCAATGAAAGAAATAAAATTTATATTGTACTTCTCCCTATTGTTCTAAAACCTGTTCATCTACCTGTCAATAGATGATAACCAGCCATTGTTAGATGATACATGTTTTTCTAAGTTTCCAATTGCATCTCAGAGATAGCGTTAAATACTTGATTGAGAAATATCCTCCTATTTTCCTTTTCTCTACATATTTGTACCTACTTCCTGTTGCAGTATGTCATATTATATCAGAAAAAGGCAGGAGAGCAGAACAGTGAAGAGCTCTGATTCTTTTTTTTTAAGATATTATTTATTTATTTTAGGGAGGGAGGAAGGGAGGGAGAAAAGGAGAGAAACATCAATGTGAGAAACATTGATCAGATGGTTCTTGTATGTGGCCTGTCAGGATCGACCCCACAACCCAGGCACGTGCCCTGACTGGGGATCGAACTGGCAACCTTTCACTTCGCAGGACAATGCCCAACCAACCGAGCCACACTGGTCAGGGCAGAGCTCTGATTCTGAAGCCACATGCCCCTGGTTGTTGTCCCAGTTTACTACCTATTGATCACATGATCTTGCTCAGATTAACTATATTCTCTATCAGTTTAATCATATATAAAAGGAATATACTGATATCACTTATGTTATATTGCCATCATGAATGTTAAAAGATTTAATATATTTAAGGTGCCTAGAACAGCGCCTAGCACATATTAAGTGCTATATACACGTTTACTGGACTGATTAGCCTACAATGACAAGACAAGGCAGACAAACAGAGGACTCAGGAGCAAGCTCTAATGCAGAAAAACAATGTGAAACAGAGTAGAAATAAGTCAGGGTCCCCTTACCCTTTGCAGAAGAAGTCAGTACAAAGGGAGCTGCATCAAGGGTACACAAAGGCAGACTTGACATGTTAGAACTACATTGCAATACAATAATCCTTCTATTGTAATTTCTGAAAACTCACTGAACCTAAGATGAAGGTTCACCCTCTGGTGAATTTATGCATTTCCACTTATCATCATAATGGAAGGCTGTTGGGGAAAGTGGTTTGTACAACATTCCAAAATTCTTCCTTCCAAAATTCAGGGAATAAAAATAATTTGGAGGATCCCAAACTTAGACAACCTCTTTTCTTATAAGTGGTCAGTTCCAATTTTCACCTAGCTTTTTATCATTAATTATGGGTACTGGGATTACTAGGTCTAAATGTTCATAACTCACGTCTTGTCTTTTTAACAAAATACTCATTTTTTTTAGGACTCAGAGAGATAAGAGACAGTTTGCTTTCCCCCCTGTTAAATTATAGCAATTTTCAACTCATTGGAAAAATGAGAAAAACCCTTGGCAAGGTCATCTTCAAAATAAATTTTTTCTTGACTTTGCAGCATTGAAAAAAAAGGTGTAAGGAGAGTATAAGGAAGAAATGACCTCTATACCAGTTAACCGTCCATGTAACTCAGTAAAGGGAGGACATTGCCAATAAACTATTGTGCTTTTGAGATAATTTTTGTTAATAGAAATGTTGACATGTAAGAAATGTAAGAAATTATGTCAATCATCAGCCATCAACACTGTGTTGATGAATCCTAAATAGATACAATAATACTTCCTGTCCCACCCTCAACCCAAGTCCCCCTCTGATTTTTCCAGTAACCTAAAATGTTTTCCTCTATTTATCACATTTTTTTAAATCAAATTCTAAGGTTAGAAATAAGCTCTTCCCATGCCATTCTCTACATTTCTTCTTTATTCCTAAGCAGTAGATGGGTTCGGTAGATTTCTCTGGTTCCTACCCCTTCCTTCCTCTATGTTCCTGATAGGAATGTAGTTCAGACACTTCTTGCTATACAGCCCCATGGCTGTTCTCCTGGACTTTATTTTCTTGCCTTTCAAATGCAGTCTACAGACTGTCCCAAGCAGAATCCTCTACAATACTTCCTTGAACCGGACTAAAAAGTTGCTGGACACTTGGAAGATTTCTTATTCCCCGTTATATCTAATGTTCCACAGATAACAGTCTCTGTACTTGAATGATGCAATGCCTCTCATTGCTTCCTACTCAACCATTCCCACAGTGACTTGAGTGATGGTATAAAAGAAACTGGGAAGGAAGTAAATGGAGATACAAAACCACCTCAGAAAGCCGGAGTATAAATGAATGAAAAGATTTGACATGCTATTGATATACATGTAAAGTTGAACAAAATATTGCATTTTTCTTCTTTAACATTCTAAACCTTCAATATCCTATTCCTACCTCTTAAAACATGAACACTTTTTTTTTTCGGTCCAGGGAATTAAAGAAGACTGAGCTAGGTTTAAAAAGTAATTTCTGATGTGATACATAACACCGAATTTATTTCATGTCACTTGCTAATGAATATGTTCCCCTTCACGCTGCTTCGGAGGAGTTCAGAATGTAAGTTATCAAACTGCCCAGAGGAAGTGCTGGGCGTAGTGTCTATTTCAGATCACGGCCCCTCTCTCCTGCTGGATTGTCAAAGGTGGAGGGAGGTTAAACTCCTTTTACATTTTAAAGTGCTCTTTAAAGTGCATTAACTTCCTAACATTTTTGCCCTGAAATGCTATACTAATTTGATATTTGTCTTGTATCATTTTTCTATATAACCTAGGTAGAAATCTGAGTTGACCTTAATTGTATTTTCTTCCCTTTTAAACTACAGTCTCCTTTGGCAATTTCTGGACTCCTAAATGGAAACTTTTGTCATTTTAAAGTGATTGTATATTTTCTTTTAAATTTAGAGTTTTCTCCAAGAACTATAATAATCTTGTCACATTTAAAATATATAGCATTAGGCATGTGCGACTTATGTAAGGAGAAAAGGTTGGAGCCTGCTTCAGTTAAGTGCATGAGAAATGGACTTTCACCTTCCCATAACTCAGAAATGGCTAAAGCAATTTAGTTCAAACTCTCCAACAAATTCACCTTTGGTCAGAGTTAAAGTTTGAAAAATCTTCTCCAAAATGGAATCACATTCAAATAAAATCATAACCTAAAAAGGAGATACAAGTTTAAACATTGTCTATTTTTTTCACTAAATATATAGTATTTCTACTTAATTCAATACATTTTTAATGCTAATTTTCATGGAAATCAATTGCTAGTTTTTACAGTTGCTAGTTTTTAAATCTGAAGCATCTAATATTTAAATTAGATTTTTATTTTAGTAAAATGAGTGAAACCATTTAATTACTCATAGTTGCATTAATGAAATTGGCAATTAAAGCAAAATATATACATAATGTGTGATCCTGCAATTGCTAAATGCAATCAAATTTTTAATGCCCCATATCAGTTCAAATTTGTACAAAAGTTTACAGATCACCCAATTAATTTGCTTACTTGGCGAGTGTTTATTTCGTATCTGTGATGTGCCCAGCACTGGTAGGTGTTAGGCCTTTATAAATGAAAAGACCACGACCTTTAACCTGGAAGTATTTAGTCTGGTGAGACAGATCAGTAGAGAGAAAAACAAAATGGCAAAAATAACTTTACCTCAAGGACACTCACTGATTCTTGTTGTCCAAGGGAACTGGCAAGAATATTCAGAAACACTTGATCTGGTCTTGAAGGATAAATACTAGGACAGTCGCATGGGAAGAAAAATCCAGACAAAAGGCGAAAGCTTTGAAATGTGAAAGGCTAGGCTACGCTAAGAAAATGTAGAGGATCTCAGTGTGTCAGAATTCTGTGACTGATTAGTGAAAAGAAGTGTTTACCAAGGTTATAAAGACATCAATTGAGGTTTTTTTCCCCAGTACTTTCCAGTTCTTTAGCTTTTCCCAGTTTCTTACCCGTGTCTTTAGTGCACCCTTTTCCAAATGACTTTGTGGCTTCTGTAATATTCGAGGAACAATGTTTTGTCCCTTCGATGTTGGTCCTGGTCATGTGACTTGGTCAATGGAATATTCACAGGCAGGACACATGGACTTGAACTGTACTTTTGTGGTTGAGCTTCTGTCCTCGAGTTTCTGTCACTGTCACGTGAGCAAGTCACTGGGCCATGGCCAGAATGAATGCCCCTAGCGCAAACCCGTGCCCCCTGAGCAGCCAACACCAGCCTAATGGGGGAGGGAGGAGGCAGACGAGCCACTAAGAATCCATCGAAATCAAGCAATTCTTAGCATGAGATAGTTGATTATGGGACTAGGACAAAGGTAGTTACAAAACGCGAGAACAAAGCACGAAGCTGATTGGGGGTCTGTCACAAATCCTCTGACATGTCAATGATTTTATGGTGGTCGTTGTTTGAATGGGAAATTTATCAACATTATATCTCAGAAACATTATTGCATTAGAAAATTCCAATGGCATAGAAATCAGTTAGGATGTGGGTGCGATTAATAATGGAAGAGCAGACAGAAGTTTTCACTAATGCAGTAGCAATAGAGAAACGTATAGGTTTGGGAGCGTAGAATTTACATATTTCATACAAAGCACTGGAAGGTATAGGGGAAGAAGCTAGAGAGAATGAAAGTGGATTTAAACCTGTGCCTCATGGTGGACGTGGTCCCTCCATTACTTTGATAGGGCATGACAGGACACTGGATTTATATGTACAGAGCTAATAAATTCAGAGCTAATAAAATACAGGAGACATTTGTGACAACACAAATAGTAACATATAAAGTATAATTGCAATTATGGGTCACGATGTTCAAGGGAGATTCTGATGAGAAAATATCTGAGCACTACCAATACATAGGTAATAAGTGAAGAGATGGGAGTGGACTAGATCAGTCACAGAGAGCTTGCTGGTCAGGAGGAGAAGGGGGCATTCTGGGAAGACAACAGTTTAAAGAGAGAACTGATTTGCATTTCTCCGGAGCCTGATAGGCTTAGGCGCCCACTAGAAAACAGGCCCTGGGTAGTGCAAGAAGTTTCCGAAGCATTTTTTTCCCATCTGGGATGACTGCCAGTCTGGCCCCACAGCTTTGGAAAGTCTTCATGTTGAGTCTCAGAAGGCAGTTGATCCCGGGGAGGACGGAGCGGACGGAGATGGCTGGTCCTGTGTGAGTGTAGCCTTGTTTCCCTGAAACTCAGGAGCCAACAGCAGTTGAACACATGGGCAGAGTTCTCCTAGTCCAGGCGTGAAAGCTCATCACAGTGGAGACGCTACATCTTAAAGGCTTCACAGAGAACTAGTAAGCTACAGCAGTTCTTTTTAAACTCACAATTTAATTGCGTGGAACAGTCTTCAGCTGCTCTCAGGACTGCGGCCAGTGAAGTATTTCAGCAGTTGAGCTGGAGTGCCCATGGGGAAACACGAAAACCCCCCAAATCACCTAACAGGGCCCAGAACAGAAAAAGGAAGAGCAGAGAGAGCATTCATTCTCAACTTCTAAAGAAATTTAGACGCTAGAAAATCTTGAAACCTTGACGAAAACAGCTAAGAATGCATTGCTCTTGTGAAGAAGTTTAACAATTAATGGAGAATTGTCACAAATAGAACATTAATAGGAAGTATATCTCAAAACTATAGGAATGAAAAGAAAGAAAAAAATTAAAAAAATTGAAGTTGGGATTGAATATAGATGACATATCAAGAAGGTATAGCATCTGAATATTTGGAAGTTTATAAAAAGAAAAAAGTACACAATAAAAATGGAATAAAATTTATAGCCTCCAGAAGGAAAACAGTTTCAACGCGGATATTATATCGCTATGAAACTATTCAGTAACAAATCTATACAGCTTGCTTTCCCGACTTGCTAATTAACAACAGACTTTCAGAGAGACTATTGTGCTGGCGAGAGGCACAATTGTTACATCAATAAATGAAATTGAATTTATACTCATGTCGGGGAGGGGGGCACCTGACCTAAAACAACTGGTGTGACGCCACACCATAATACCACTGACAGAGCAGCTCGTAAATTCTCACCAGGCCCGTGAATACAGGGTCAAGGACCCACATATTCAATATGGTGTCAGGTAAGCACTAGTAGTTCGACTGAGCCAGGAGAAGTTGACATAATAATTTTTTACAAAAGGCAGATTAGCTTTCTTCTTTTGAAAATCTTTCATAGAAAATAATTTAAAAATATTTTTACAAAAACTAGAATCAAGGTTGAGTCATTTAGAATAAATCACTTAAGAAAGTTTCTCCCTACCAATGCTACATGAATGACATATGCATGAATAGGGATTTTATTTTAATCTTTTTAGAAAAAGGGAAAACATATATCCAAATACCAATAATATACTCATTGAAGCCTCATTTTCTCTAAGATTTTAAAAAATAACTTGATGGGAATTAGTGTTCAATGTGGCTAAGAGTTCGCCTTGTTGTATGGTCAAGAGGCACCTCTGGAATCTCAAAGGAACAAGCCTGAGCCCCTGTAATCACAGTGCCCCCAGGGCATGTGGGTTCGGGGCCGCACTCTGAGAAAGGCTTGTTGCCAGTGGAGTGCCATGAAGTCGCTGTGGCGCCCTGGTCTGTGCAGGACGTAAACGGGAAGACACGATAGACAGGAGAGGAGGAAGTGGGGGGAAGGCAATGGAGGAGGAAGGCAAGAAATGCAGGGAGTCCACACTGGATATTGATTATTCCGTTTCTAAATTTTTAAATTCTAAGTTAAATATTCCAGGAAATACACAAATACATATTAAAAAATTATCAAACTTCTTGTCCTTTCCATTTTGTTATGTCTCCATTAATTATTTATTGTAATGTATTGTCTTATTAATAGTTATAATCCTCAGTCTCTGTTTCAACTAAAAAACGGGGGAAGGGCAAAATGCATAATGTGATAACAGGATTGCTGAGTGATTTGCCCAGTGTATGGCTTTTTTTCTTGGCTCTTCGAAGTTTATTAGTACACATGTAATTCATATAGACTATAAGATTACTCTTTCTTTAATATCTTTTTTGTTCATTTAAAGCCATCTTAGTGCTGACTTTGAATGATTATCATTTGCTAAAGAATTTGGATGTATCCTGACTTTATTGTGAATAAAGCCAATTCGTTTCTTGGGAAAAAGATAGAAATGACAGTTAAACTGTGTCTGTAATGGCCAATTGAAACAAGAAATCCATTCCTGTCTTTCCGATGGTACCGGGTCTGCCGAGTTTTGGCGTGGTGTGCTTTTCTTGCTTGTTTTATTGGGTGACAAGTGGAAGAATGCATCAGCTTCAGAATGAAAGTTTAGTTAGTCTGTGGGCAGACGTTAGCTGTCTTATAAAAAGGTAAATGAAGTCAGGTGCTTTTGCTATGTTTATGGAATTCGGAAATAGTCAACGCTTATGAAACTTTAAAAGACTGTAGTAAAAAGTCTTACATTTTTAATCATGAGCAATATGACATGGTTTAATAAACAGTTCAGAATAGTCCTAGTACGTAGGGAATTTCAGGAGAGCAATACAACGATTTGGTAAAAGTATCTTTTTGGAAATAGAAGAGTAGGCACTGTGGGGGATGCCAATACACTGCACTGACTTCTAAATTAAAGGAGATACTTAAAAACATTAACAGTAAAACAGTGTTACTAAACGTGCAAGCACAAGAGGAGCTCTGGCTAGGCAGGTGCCCGACTTTAGTGCCCTGGTGTGGCACAGCACTGGGTGGCTGGCACTGTGACCAGTGACAGATTGTCCTGGCGTGTGCCTCACGTGGACTCCTGACTGTGGTCGATTGGCACAATTCTTGATTCTTCCGCTCTCTTCCTCTAACGCGGGGACAGGCACTTTCACTCCAGCCCTCGACAGTTGCACCTGCACATTCTTAGTCACCTTGTCCAGAGGGAGCAAAACAGATCACTTGGTTGAGAGGGACATCAGCTCGCAGGTAATCCCTGGACCGAGACTCCAGGTGGGTCCCAACTGGGCAGTCTGGGTGGATCTGGAAATACACCAATGCAGTAAATGGTTCAACAGCCATTAGTGAAAGTGCATGGTTCTGTTTAGGGTGACCCTTTGCTCACTTATCCTGGCGACAGAGCCATTAGCTGAGTCATGGGTTAGTCTCTATCAGCTTCAGTGTGTTCACTCTCCTGTTTCCTTGCTCATTCCATCAAAGAAGAGAGAGCATGTCAACCCCGAAGAGTAGCTTGAAGTGGTTGGATCCGGAGGGACAGAAAGGGTTTGGGGAATAAAATGAGAAGACCCATAGGGAACAGCACATGCATGTTCTTTTGCAAAGGGCAATCTCTGTCTCCAGGGGAAGAGCCAATATGGGCTGAGGATGTTCTGCTAGTCCTGTGGCTTTAGTGACTTGGTGACATTAAATGTAGCCTCTCACCGAACTCCTACTTGGGCACTTCCATCCACTGCATGTAGCTGACAATGTCATTGTTGGAAATGATTACAAAACACCAGCAGTGTGATGGGATGGTTTATATAAGCTCCAACAAATAGTATTTGTGTTCTGGACTTGGATCCCAAAGTATTAGTTGCCCTTGCATCTCCAAGCGTGTGGTCATTTTGTGGAGATTCAATAACTAAAAGGCAACGGTGACTGCAATCCGTAGAATAAACAATAAAGAAAGTAAAAGCCCTCTAAATGTTTTACTTCTTCTGTTTGCTTTCATTTCTAAAATAAATGTATTGTTGTAAACGCTGCCCTGAAATACATTTATTTTTTATGTGAAGCGACAGAAAAGAGCCTATGGCTCCTGAAAACGTGATTCCTCTGGGCAGGGGAGGTGGCAGCCTGGCCCACCGTGGCAGTGAACAAGTGTAGTGACTGCCTAATAACTCACTGGAGCGAGGACAGCAGGCCACCGCCCCGAGCCAGTTGCAATCTGTATTTGTTATTTGTAATGCCCCGAGGCAGCAAAGCTTCACTGCTTCCATTATTAATACTACGTGCATCAGAAAACTTAGCCAACTCGAGGGTGAAAATGAGATACTATAGCTTCTATCTAATGAAGCCCAAAGTCACCCCAGATGCAACATCATCAGTTACACACATTGCTGACGGAGCTGTGATAGAAACGTAGGTTTCCTAAATATATGTACATTGTACTAGGGAACCCAGAGAAAGCTTTTTTTGTTGTTTTGACACTGAGTTTCTTGCAATTGCTGTGATGTTAGGCTGGTGTTATTTAAAACAGAAATCAAAATACCATCTGCAGGAGTGTGCTTATAGATCTGGCCTCTCCAGGACCAGCCAAGAGCAGACGTTGGAGTCCCGTGGAAACCGTGGTCTGTGAACAAAGGGGTTCCAAAGTTGTTCAGCAGCCTTGTTGTGACGAAATTGTGTCCAGGTTACCTTCTTCCATAGCACCCTGAATAGACACTTGGAGAGTCTGAGAGAACTTCTCTATTCTAGCCCCACAAGGAACTTGATATTTTAATGTGTGTTGGAAGAGCAGGCACAGCCTTCCTCCTTAGGGTGATCTGGGGCAGTTTGTGGGTGGCGTACGTGTGCATTGTTTGCATCAGGCTGCCTACGGAGTCTGCAAAAAAGAGGCCAGTCATTGTAACCATGCCCGGGCTGGTTACGACGGCAAGTACCGCTGACCCTTGCACCAATGCAGACGCTCTCCAAAGAGCACATGCTTAATTCATGTACTCCATTTGGGCAACAGTGCTTCTCATCTCTTTGAGTTTACAATTTATAGTTGGAGTGTTTACTTTGTACATGTTTTACGGATACACCTAACTTCATATTATTTATAATCATACTCTTCATCCTTCTGTTTCAAGGATCATTGTTCCTCACGTAGTACAGTCTCTGGAAAGCTTTAAAAGTGCAACCCTAGAATAAATGGTTGTGATAGTTAAATTATAGGAAATAGAACTAGGGAAAATAGTTTTCAGCATAAAGGCATTTGCACAGATAAATAATTCAACAATTCTGCTTCACGTTGAATTTGATTTGTTTGTGTACTTTTTATGTGAAAACATGAGTCATCTTGGCATTGATTGTATATCATGATCTATTTTAAACTTCCATTAAATGGTTGGAGCAGGTTCAAGAAACATTGACAATGTCAACTATCCTTTAAATCATGATATTAATTGTGTATAATGCACCAAGTACAATGCTTATTACTGTGTGGAGATGCATGAAAACTTCACAGTGATACAGTCTGGTATTTTTCACTTGGGGACATGCAGCATTTTATAGCTGAATCTGCACTTTTCTCACAAAACTTACTGTAAGTAATAAAACAATTCTTAGAATTAAGTATTACATTTATATCGATATGACCATTTTATTTCATATGCTTCTTATATTAACAGTATGTTTGCAAGTTGATTTCTAAGTTAAATATTCAATCCCAGAAATACTGCTGTATGTGGAACTAGGATTATATCAAAATAGCAGTTTGACATTAAGTGCTTAGTAAAATGTTGAAATAAGATTTAGTGACTGACAGAGAAAAACAATGATAAGAATATTTTTAAACTTAGTATTCCCATATGAAACAGATTATAGATCTATCCAATTTCTAATTAGTAAAAGTAATTTATAATCAATTATCATATAAATAATTATGTATCATGATTTATACCATATAATTATTATATGCACTTTTTATATAGTCACATATATAATTGTTTTAGCCTCATCATATATCATTATCATATATTAATTTTAACACATTCTCTTTTAATATCAACATTTTCTAAATATCTTCCCTAGTTTGATAACTTTAAGCATATACAATTATAAAGGATCCTACATGTATAAGAACAGAAACATGCATGCTATTTTAGGAATAATAGAAACTCACCAACTTTTTAGAAGCCTAGCATAGAGTGATGTAAGAATGTATGGTCTTTTCTATTTCAGAGCACTAATAAATTAATACTTGGAATGAAATCCAGTTCATTTGGCCTTCAATCAAGGTATATTAACAAGCACACTTATAGCAACATTTACTGGTCATGACAATGACCCAAGATGCTACACCATTCTAATTGACTTATACATCAATCCAGACCAATTAAATAGTGCTTTACTCTAAATTTATTGTGTGAGAAAGACAGAGATGGAATGAATGGGGCTGAATTAGATTGATCGAGGCAAGCAAAGTTTCAAAAACTCATGCATAGAGATTAGAAAGCCAGTATGATTTCTTGAATGGGTATTTGACTTATGAGCTGGGAGGTTCAAGTCCCAGTTGCAGCTCTCATTTCCCTTCTGGGACGCCAAGCTACCTGGACAGAGCCTCCCTGGGCTCCAGGTACTGCAGCCTTTTTGTGAGATGGGGGTGGGCGGTTAGGGTGCAGCTAGATGACCTGTAGAAATTTGTATAGGCTGGCCCTGCTGCATTTTCTTCAAGAGGCTCTCCAAAGTGTGTGCTAAATAAACTTTAGTGTTCTTTTGTAATAAAGATTTCTAACTAAAATTAAATGTTTATCAATTTAGTTCACTGCTACTGAATGCCTACCATGAGTCAGGTACTGTATGTAATTCTGGATAGAGAGTTTACAGTTAAACACATAAAGAAGTTAAATGGTAAGATTTGATGGTAAAGTAATTTTATAATTGCCGTAATAAAACAGAAAAGAAACTTTATGGTAGGATAAATCAGTAAGATATTAAAAAATCAGGAGGGCTTTAATATCCTAATTCTTGGTGTATTTTCTTGCTCACAGCATGTGCCTGTGTCTGCTTAGGAGATCCTCAGTTTTTTACCCTCCAACACCATCTACCCCCCCACCCCACCCTCCAGGGTTGAACAGGATAGTTAGTGGGGGCTGGGGTGGGGTCCTTCTTCAGGTCCTCAAGCTCTGGTAATACCCCAGAGGGTGGGTTCCATCAGCTGGTTTCCCCTGAGGGCAGGCTGGCGTTGGTAAGAACAGAATGCTCTGTGGTATTTAAAAATGGTTTCTTTGCCTTTTCCCTGTGGAGAGGAAGAGGGGATTTTCCTTCACTATGTGCTATGGAAACCTGGTTGGACCCTAGGGGTAGTTCTCGGAACATCATGGGGAGCCTCCATTGGACTGGGTCCTGTGGGGTTTTGAACCCCCTAGGACATATCCACACGGACCCTCCCACAACTCACGGGTCACAGTCAGGTCATGGGGGTGGGGGAGGCTTCTGCTCTGGAGTTTCTGCCCTGGGCACAGGAGACTTCCACTCATCTCCTGTCTGTCCCTCCAGGGTTGGGGGCAGCTGGTTATCCTGTGTCCCATCTCTCACAGATTCAAGAATTGTTGGCTTTCAGTCTGTTCAGCTTTTGATCTGATAGGACCGAGTGGCAACTTCTAAGCTCCTCACATAAGGAGCCAGAAACCAGAAACTCACTGGGATTCTTCATACATTCTGGGTATGAGCCATTCGTTGGGTACATGAATTACAAATATGTTAACAGGTAACTTTAATAAAGAAAGAACTAGTAAAATGAACAACTTTTGAGGAAAAATGCATACAGTAATGCATCTTTATTTCTACTTCAAAAACAATGATCAGTCTTTACACTGAACGAGGGAATGCCATATCATAACAGCAACATGAGCCAATATGATTGATGTCCTCTGGTTTAGTGTTATTCTTAACAAAGCAAAAAAAGCGTTTAATGTGTGTTCAGTGATTAAAGAAGAGAAATGTTATTTCTGGAAGAAAGGCATTTTGCAGGAAATAGGGGCAAAATGTGGTCCAAGTTAAGGATGGTAGACAACAGCTGGTGATGCAGTTTGTCCAGGTGTGCGTGCTAATGACACATTCCCCTGGTCCCTTCACCCCAGCCTCCGTGCAGTCCTCTTGCTACACTGTGGGGTGGGCAACCTCTCCTCTTAAACACTGATGCTTATTTTGCCTTATCTAGGAAGATGCAGGTCTGGGGAAGAGATTACTACACCCAGGAGGAAGGCCCTCTCTGGGCAAAACTCTGAATGAGCTGTATTGTCCTTACCCATATTCTCTTGTTTTTCATATATAATCAATGGTGATACAAAATTATTCAAAAGCTACTTGGATATAACCTAATATAATTCTGAAGCTAATGGAATACGATCTTTTTTTTTTTTTTTTTTTGAGAAGAAGGGGGCTGTAAAATGTAACGTTCATGACTTTTTGGTGCTGTGAATGAAGGGTGGTCCTGAACAGCAGGTGTTCACACACTCACATGTGTTTGTGTTTGGTAAGGGGACGAGAAGGAATACATAGAGATGGGGAAACAAAAGGCTGTGACACTCTGGGCTGGTAATTTATTTTGTTGCCTGAATTTTTATTTATTTTGTATTTGACAGTCTAAGGGAAAAGAGATCTATGTCCCTGACTAAATAGACAGGTATTGCAGTTTTCAAAAATTCTTGCAGCACACTGGTTCAATACCGCTGGAATAGACAATATTCCCTGAACTTAATGAGCTTGCATTCTCACAAGAGGGCTCATCAGTAGTCATGATAAATGAGTGACTTAGGCAGCATGTTAGAAGATACTAACTGCTATGGAAAAGTAGAACAAGATAAGGAGAAAGGAAGCAGTGATGTTTGGGAGAGGGGAGTGTGAGGGTGTATTCCTTTTTGGTAAGTTAGCCCACTACTTCTCAGAGAGAGACCTGTAACAAAAACGTGAAGTAACTGCAGGGGTGAGCTCAGAAATAGGGGAGTAACTCACCAGCTGCAGGAACCACGAGTCTGAATTTTGGACACAGGAGGGTAATGAGTGTGGTGGAAGAACAGAAAGGAGCCAGGGTGGCTGGGGCAGGTGAACCAGGGTGGCTGGGGCAGGTGAACGGGGCAGGCAGCAGGGGAGGGGAGTTCAGAGAGGAAACAGGAAGCAGGATAATCTTTTTTTTTATTTTAGGAAGGGCTGGCTTTTACCCTGAGAGAGATGGAAAGCCGATGTAGGGTTGTGAATGGCAGAATGGCATGGTCTGCACTATGTTTTGCAAATATTCTGGTTGCCAAGAGGCGAATTTTTTTTTTAAACACAAAGATTACACAAAATGTCTCAGCTTTAAAATATGTTTGGTTAAAAAATATACCCTCAGGATCCATTTCCAGTCTCACATAATGGATTAAACTCTTCCTCGTCTCCTGACTCAATCCGTGCTAAGACAGACGCCTGTGGAAAAATCCGTCTGTGATATGTGATTCCACAATGAAGTGCTAAGGCTGTGTACTGCAAAGTGTGGCTTTATACAGATGGTAGAATGATACCAGTGGCAGTCATTACGGGCCATGCCGTGTGGGTGTTTGAACAGGAGCTTGATCTTGAGGATAGGTAAAGTCAATTAGTCACAGTGGGGAAGGGTGGGGTGTGCGAGGAGTCTGTCGTAGAAGTGAAGAATTAGAACTAAGTGGCATAGCTCAGTGGATTGAGTGCGGGCTGCAAACCAAAGCATCCCAGGTTCAATTCCCAGTCAGGGCACATGCCTGGGTTGCAGGCCACAGCCCCCAGCAACTGTACATTGATGCTTCTCTCTCTCTTTCTCCCTCCCTTCCCTCTCTAAAAATAAATGAATATTTTTTAAAAAAGAATTAGAACTAAGAATGTCCAGCTGATTTTGAAGTAGAAAAATAAAGTAATACCATCAGTTTTTAGACAGTAGCATGGTAGATGGTTCTGATTGATTGAGGGAAAGATGAACCCACAAAAAACAATTCTTATACATAGAGTTAAAACTTGCTCCCTGCCTGCCCTTGTCATACCTTATGATGACATCAGTGACCTTAGATGGGTGATGCTTTGGATAAAAGAGGGCTTGCATTACTTGCCAGAAGATGTATTTCTGGCCCAAGGAGAGAGATGGAATTGAAGACAAAGAGAGTTGCCTCCTTTGTGTGTAGGTGTGTGCACTGTTGCTGCGTATGACGTCCCAGAGCCTGTGGTGGTGTGACAGCTGCGTCAGACCCCAAGAAACATGGTAAAGTCTGACTTAAATAATAAAGCTGATGTTTTCCTTTTTGTCAGGTAACAGAAACACGGACGGGTCCTCTCGGCTGCAGTAACTATGACAACCTAGATTCTGTCAGCTCTGTTCTGGTTCAGAGTCCGGAGAATAAGATTCAATTGCAAGGTATGTAGGAAGAATCTCATTAATTCTCTATCCAGTTGTGATTGCGTTCTTCTTCTTTCTATTATAAGCCACATGTGCAATACTAGGCTGTTGAAATTCTCATAAAAGGGCAATTTCCTAAGTTTTTAACTGATAGAAACATTCTAGGCCAGGTGAAGAAAATGTCAAAATTCAATTTACTTCTTAAATCACGTAATCCATAGCAGTGGAAAATGTATCATGATAGTGTTTGACTTTCCCACAGTAATCACTGTCTCAGTAAGTAGCATTTTTTTCAAAGTCTGCCTGAGCTTTGATTTTTTCCGTATAGATTCTGGGAAAACTCCTAATTGTATTCATGCATCATGAAACATGAACTGTTGACATTTGAAATATAAACATAGATGGCAGTTAGGGCTGTATTTGTCTTCTGACAGAAATGTACTTGAGAACATACTAACAAAATTTTGATATGTATATTGTTTCCACTATAAATATAGATTATTTGATAATGCTAGCAATACCATCTTTTTCCATTACTACATTTTTGAGATAATTTAATAGGGGATTTTTAAAATAATAACTTTTGACAAATAGATACTCTTTTCAAAATGCTTATATGATGCATAGTACTCATTCAAATAGGCAGGGAGAGGTCATGAATAAATATGTACAAGTTTGAAGAAGTTCAGAAACATCTTTGTGATACATTGCTAAAGTCATGTTGACAGATCAAAGGAGTAATTCTGAATTGTTCTTCCTAGTGTACCTTTTCTAACTGCATAGGTTATATCTCTGTTTATCATACTCAGTTTTCGGTAGAGATGCATAAAAGTTTTGGAAATTGTACCATTCTTTCTCAGTGTTCAATCTTCAAAAATGTTAACAGCTTTGATTTATTTAAATTTAGTGTAAGGAATAAGTGAATGCCATTCCTTTTGAATTGTATAAAATTTGCAAGGAAAGTGCTTTAAAATTTTAAACTTTAAATGCTATCCAATTTATAATTATCCATTTTAGATTTAAAGTTATTGAAATATTTTCTCTAAATATAAATGTAGTATACCATATTACTTGCAATTCTCTACTGCTTACTCCTTTTTACAAATATGGATTAACTCTCCATCAGAATATGAACTTTCATCCAAGAGGACACATTATATCAAATTTATATTTATTTCAATTGATTTATTTTTAAAATCTATTTGCATAATTAATGAATTCTTACTGTTTAGAAATCACTGTATTCAGTTTTCAGAATATTATATTATATACACACAACTTCAGTTCCCTGTGTGTCTTGAAAAAAAATTAACACCAAGAATACAGGAAGCAACACTTCCCTTTATTTAACTATATTTTTATTCTTTCCAATTTATGTAATTTCTGCATCTGTACCTTTCACCTTTTCTATTTGCCAGGTTTATATGTTTACTTGTCTGTTGCAGCTTTGTTTGTGTGTCTCATTGGTACAAAGACCTTTCCAAAGACAACCTTAGAAAATCAATGTTGACACTCTGGACTTCTCATGTACACTGTCTTAGATTTCATTTACCTATATACTTGTAGTCCAATTATCATACTGATTCACCTTTTCAACCTCACCATTAATAGTATACCTTCACTTCCTTACTTTAAGCAGAATACAAAGCATTCACTCATTTGGGAGCTATGTTACCATAAATACATTTCTTTCTAGCATATAAAAAATATGGATTATTGTTTGTAGCATTTGGAAAAACAGGTATTTCCAAATAATTTTTTTAATTAAGGTACATCATAGGTCTTTGCATTTTTTATAGTTTGTTGGTAATTTACTTAGTTGGCTGAATGGATGGATGATGTGGATGGATGGAGGGACTGATGGATGGATACAGATGGATATTGATGATATAGGTGTAGATACATTTCTTTGCATATGTTATACTGTGGTTTGAAATGAAGCACAGGGTAAAGTAGTAGAATCAGTGTTGGTCCTTTAGAGAGCTTCTGAATTCAAATATGTTATTGAGAGGAGTTTGGAATCAAGACGGTTTTTTAGTATTAGCCTTACTCTTTCAAGCCTTATTCATTCTCCTGTGGAGGAAAATGAATGGCTCCTGAAGTAGCATTTTTATCAGAGCAAAGAAAGCACCGATATGAATTATTGACGGTAACAGCATTAGGTAACAATTTTAGAACAAAACTTCATGACTTAATCATCTCCGTGAGAATTAGCATTCAGAAGTGAGATGTCTAGTCGCTGCACATCACATTACTTTTGACTGGAAACAAAAGAAATGGGAAGGTTTCTGGCAGCGAGTAAGCTGGATTTACTTGCTTTTTTGACCTTGAAATCTGGCTTTGCACAATTAGGTGACAGAGCAGACATCTCCCAAAAACTGAAAGAGCTATAGCTAGCACTCCAAATTATTGATATAAAATTGATTTAATATATGACAAAGAGTAATTAATTCATAGGAAAGTATCAGCAAATATATATATTAAGATTAATGACATTCCAATTTTTTCAGCCCCTATGAATTTAACAAATCACAGAAGGTACTTTTGAGTCAAAGGGTAGTAGAAGTAATTAAAAGTCATTTATTAAATTTTAATAGTAACTTTTTGGTAAAATTCCCAGAAATTGAGAAAGTGAATGAGCCATGTAACTGACTAACAAGTACTCTTGCAGATCAGTTGGTTTCTAACGTTTCATTTCAACAAAACTGACACAATACAAGGCTATTGCCATATAGAATATTTACTGTAAATTTTAATGATGCATCATTGTGCAATAATTTTTTTGCTTTTAGTAAAAAAGGAATGATGTGGATTTATAAAACTGTGGTTCACTATTTTATCTATTACTATATCATCGGAAGAAATTATCTCAGAGCTGACATATATAAAAATGAAAAGTAGGTAATGATTTGTATTAAACTAATTTATATTGATCTATATTTCTAGCAAAAATACATAAAGTAATTAACAGCATGAGCACATAAGCATCGCGAGCACTGGCCCTCTGGTCTTTTTCACTCTTTATCTTGCCAGACAAGCATGTGTCAAATAATGTCCCAGTCTGTCTTTTTTTATGAAAAGTCTTATTAATCTTATGAACATAGTATAATGCTTAGCCAATATGTCATGCCTAGTTAATTGTATATAGTCCAACTCTACTAGTTATTTAAGTACTATTGTATAATATTATTATATACATCTTTCATTTTTCCTAAATGTATTGCAAGTACCTTTAGAACAAGGATACATCTCAGTCATCTTCATATTTGTACTTTGCTTAGCAATTCTTTTCCAAATGGAAGCATTCAATTAATGTTATATTTTTAGGTGAAATAAAAATAAATAATAATGTGACTAATAAATCCTAAGAATACTTCTCCTAACCAAAGCATGGGAGAATTAATCTGAAAGGATGAAACAGGTGTAATTACCAAGATATGTGCAAAATAATTTTTTCTCTAAATGCTAATTCTTTGTTTTTATTAAATGAACCTCACAGATAATTGTTAAGAGCCAAGCATGGATTTTTTTTTGTTGTTGTTGTTATTAGGAAAAAAAACATAAATGTAAAAATCCAGTTTGGTACTAAATAGCAATTATGTATTGGTCAAATTTTTCCTTAATATTATGTTTATTTTTATCTACTGATTACTTTGAATGTTTAGACTTTTTCTGAAATTTTTCTGTGTAACAAGAAATGTTAAAATTGAAACTCCATTTTTTCCCTGAAATATAATACATATAAAAGTAGAAGGGATCCCCAAATACTAATCTCATGGTCTTATTTTCATCTTTGATGTTTTTTTCTGAAGAAAGAGCAACTTTCCTAAACTTTCACTAGAAAAGTGGTGAACTGCATCACTGGGGCTGTCTTAACACCTGACGAGGAAATGAACTGGAAAGGGCTAAATTAGCTCATCTATGAATTTAACAAATCACAGAAGATACTTTTGAGTCAAAGGGTAGTAGAAGTAATTAAAAGTCATTTATTAAATTTTAATAGTAACTTTTTGGTAAAATTCCCAGAAATTGAGAAAGTGAATGAGCCATGTAACTGACTAACAAGTACTCTTGCAGATCAGTTGGTTTCTAACGTTTCATTTCAACAAAACTGACGCATTCAGTTTTGTAGTCAGTCTCTGTGCCCACTCCTGAACAACAGCAAGATAAATCACGTGTTGCCGACGCCACAAGATAAGCATTGGCAGCAGCCTTCTGTGACTCATTCATCAATGCACCAGCCCATTGTATGATGATATTTATGTAGATGTGGGATGATAGTCTGAAACAAAGTAAAAATATTGAAAACTGAAATCAGGTGGTACAAAATCAATGCTTGCTTGTCTTTTCCAAAGTAGACTGGCTCTGTCTGCATGATGGAAAAACAACAAATATGCTGGTCAAGTAAGTCAGAGAGCCAATCAAATAAATTTTAAAATATCAGATAGTCTGAGGGATTAAACAAGTCTGTAGTTTCTGGGATTCTTTTTTTTTAATCCTCACTCAAGGACATGCTTATTGAATTTTAGAGAGAGAAGAAGGGAGGGAGAGAGGGAGAAAAACATCGATCAGTTGCCTCTTGCACGCACCCTAGCTGGGGACCAAATCCTCAGCCGAGGTTTGTGCCCTGATTGGGAATTGAACCTATGACCTTTCAGTTTACAGGACAACGCTCCTACCAACTGAGCCACAAAAGTTATGGCTCTGGGATTCCTGAGCAGTGCATGGAGTCATCCTATGTTGAAAAAAATTATAAGTATTTGTAATTTTGTGGACCTAGGTAATTTTCTAGTGATAGTTTCCAATATGCATCAATCCATAACTTGATGTACTGAGTTTTTGAACTTTTTCAAATATAAACATATATAATAAATATATATTATACTCCTTTTCTTTATCAAAGTAAACTTGTTTGCGTGTCTGTTCTTTAAGGGCTACAGGTTCTCCTCCCAGACTACCTGCAGGAGCGTTTCGTACAGGCGGCTTTGAGCTACATCGCCTGCAACTCCGAGGGGGAATTCGTCTGCAAGGACAATGACTGCTGGTGTCAGTGTGGCCCCCGATTCCCAGAGTGCAACTGCCCCTCCATGGACATCCAGGCCATGGAAGAGAATCTGCTTCGAATAACGGAGACGTGGAAGGCCTACAACAGCGACTTTGAGGACTCAGGTAAGACACAGATTTCTACGTAGCACTTCATCTTCGCCGAATGAATGACAACATTGAAAAGACCATTTACCACTTTGGAAGAACTATTACATTCTTGGAAGGGATTTCATTTGATTTTTTTATTGTTATCCTTTCAGATGGTCATGTGCATTGGTTTGTTAATGGTTATTCAGTGTCGCACTGAAAGCATACTTGGTGCTTTGTGTATTGCTATGTACCACAGACACAAGAACCTAGCCTGCTTTTGAGCTCATATAGGAGTCATGTTTTGCTTTTTTCAGTACAAGAATTTATCATGACACATTTATGCTACCTCATTGACCCTTTGGGTGCCTAAGAAATAAAAACTCTGGGTATGGGGTGGGCCCTTGAAAATAAAACAGGCAAGGATAGAGAACCCCAGAAAGGATGAGTTGATGGTGAGTTTCTATGATTTCCCCCCCACTGGGAGGCATTTATCAATTCAGGGCCAAGTTGGAAGCTGAGGATCTAGCATTAGCCCCTGGAAAATGTTGCTGTGTTGGGACAGAGAAACCAAACAAATATCTTGTGGTCCCAGTAGACTGAACTGAGAAAATGGAGGCTGGAGGAATTTAAGGGCACAACCAGCCTGCTCTGTAAGACATGTGCCTCGTCTTGAATTCCTCTGTGGCAAATGACTCAGAGATGAACTGAAAACCTCTGAATGGTAAACATGTATGCCCTGCAGTGATACAGGCCAGAAGGGCAGATGCTCACCAGGTCCTTACGTGGCAGCCTGGAAGGCCAGACCCTAAAAACAGGGAGAAAGAGAGGTCAGTCGGGTCCTATATAGTCATTGCCCAGCACTGAGACAGCTCACGTCCTCATTCAGTGGGACTGATTCTAAGATCAACTTCCAAGAGTGTCTGGGAAATATGAAGAGAGGGGCCTCTTGAGGATGGAAACTTTTTCTCAAACTTCTGTAGTTTGTTTTTTTTTATATGAAGGACAAGAAATCCTAGTTTACACCACATGAGAGCAGGCAAGACCTATGGCCAATAGCAAAGACAAAACAAATCCGTCGCTGGGCAAAGCTCACCCAGATATTGAACTCAGTAGAGAAAATGTTCAGATAATTATATTTTAAATGTACAAAGAAATGAAGGAAGGATAAAGTAGATGAAGTTGTTGAAAAGCTCAGCAGGGATTTGGAGTCTGTGAAACCGGAAAACTCCACAACAAGACAGTAAAGCAAAGGACAGGGAGACCTGTCTGGGTCAAACAGATAAATGCACTATAGCGGGAAGGGTCTGGACTGTATTCTTAATAAATTGTATTAAGTCACATGTAAATTTACTGGAACGATCATTTTATTAAATATTATATTTTTCTTATTATAGTAAATGTTCTAAATAAAAGACTAATACTGCAGCACTAGGTGAAATAATAATAATGATAGTAATAACAATAATATTAGAGGGCTATTTGATTTTTAGTAGAAACCTGCTGAGGATGTAGATAGATTGAGGTTAAAGGATGGAAAAGAATATGGAATGCAAATACTGGTCAAAAATTACTACATGAAATTTTAAAGCAAGATACATTATTTGAAAATAGAATATCCCATAATAGTAAACTAGTAAATGCAATGGGAATATATATTATAGTAAGAATCATAATTATTACTTCATATGAGTCAGTCCTGTGAAACAGACAAGATTTTATTAGGACTGTTGTAATTAAGGAAAGACTTAAATAGGGAAGAGAGATTGGGTTGAACTCCCTGGAAGCAAAAGGCAGAGGGATCTTTAAAACACCAAGGTTAACTCGTGGGCAAGGGCGAGAGGACATCAACGGGAGGGTGGCCAGCATGATGTGACGAGGCCGCAAGCATTTGCGAAGGAATCCTTCCTGAAGTGAGACTCCTTCTCCCCCAGAGAGGTCAGGGATGCATGTCCCCTCTCCTCTGATCCAGGCGGATGTCTCCCAGGCCTTTGAGAAAGCTTCTGCTTTGTGGAAGATTTGTACCTTAATGGAAGAGAGAAAGAATGGACTCTGAAGAAAAGGGAGGCGGGCGCCTGCAGCCAGAAAGAAATATGTTTAGAAACTAATCAAGCTGAGGGGACTGCCCAGGCCCTTCGGGTTAAAACCCCATAGCAGAGCCCCCAAAACCACGAAGAAAAACGTGCCAGGAGTACAAGGACCACAAGACATGCACAGAGCCATGGAGTGAGATGTTAATACTTTTCTTTAACTAAATGAAAGAAGAAAGTGTATATACTTGAAGGTCTTTGAATCCGAAAAGGAAATTAACCAACTTGACTAAAATAAAATAGAGTGCTAAACAACAAGAAGAAATTGACAACTTATATTTTTCCAGCGTTCATGGAATATTCACCACACTTCACCATATGCTGGATCTTCAACTAAGCCTGAACAAATCTGAAAAGATTGAAGTCATTTAGAACACATTTCAGACCACAGTGGAATTAAACTGAAATCAAATGGAGTTAAACTAGAAGATAAATGGGCAAACTTCATCTGCCTAAAATTTAAGTGCCAAGCTTCTAAATAAACTATAAAGGAGAAGTAAAAAAAAGAAGTTAAATGAAAAGTTCAAGTTGAAGTAGTTATAAGAAGAGAAAATATGTTGAACTGAGCAAAAATAAAAAGAGGACAAATCAGAACTGTGTAATGCAGGTAACGAATAGCTTTGGGAGGAAATTTATTACCTGAAGATATGTTTTAAAAAAATTACAACAACCTGGATATCAATTATTTAAGCTTGTACTTCAAACCTTTTAAAAAGAAAGAACTTCTTAATTAGAGAAGTAGTATAAAGATAACAGCAGAAATTAATGAAACTGAAAGCATTGAGCATGTAGAAAAAAATCCACAGAGTCCAATCCTGATTCTCTGAAAAGATTAATAAACCTAATAATTACCAAGGGTAGGCAAAGTAAATTTACCAAACTTGACAGAAAAACAGATTGAAGAATCTAAGTTATTATGTTTGGGAAAAATGTATCTATTATTAAAATGATTCCTTAAAAAAAACTTCTTTCAGAGATAGAATAAGGAAATTAAAAACAATCTTTCATATATGATTAGCAATATAAAAATTTAACAAAATATTAATATATAGGGAACAATGTATAAAAATATTATGAAAAGATGAAATTTACTCAAGATTAATTAAGCTTAAAAATATCTATTAGATTATATCAGAAATGGAAAATATAGCAGAATCATATGACCATCTCAGTAAATTTTTAAAAATCCATTTATGATTTAAAAATATACATCTTTGAGCAAACTTGAAATACACACAAACTTCTACCTTTTAATAAAGGATTTCTACAAAAATGTGTGTAATTGTGAAAACTTGGAAGCTTTCCTTCTGAGAGCAAGAATAATAATGTCCATTCTCACAACTTCTGTTGAAAAATGTACTCAAGGTTCTCATCAGTGTAGTTAGGCAAGAGGAAAAGAAATAAAAGTTGCAAACATTGGAAAGAAATAGTAAAATTAGCACCTTCAGAGAAGATATGTTTTTATGTACATTGGAAATTTAAAATACAAGCTCTTGAGTAAGTGAATTTAGCAAGTTTCCCTTAAAAAAGATCAATATACAAAGTAATTTCCACAGCCACGTGCCAGAAGCACATTGAAGCACTAGTAGAGGGAGAACTTGGAATGACGACAGTTCTCACATAATAATGGTGGGTGTGGATTAATTCCTTCTTGGAATTAATGTTTGCTAATATCCACCAGAGGCAAAAATAGTATATCCTATGGCCCAGCAGTTTTATTCCTAAATGAAAATGCAATGAAATATGTACATGCTTGTAACAACAAAAATACAAAAAGGTACAAGAATGTCTATAGCAACATGATTCTTAAAAAGCTGGCTGTTACAACCACTGAAATGCCCATGGCCAAGGAAGAGAAAGGGGAAAAAAAAAGGAAGAGAAAGAAGTTGCGACAGAATTCTATAAAGCTAAGGAAATGCCAACCGGAGATGATAGGGATCTCTAAACTACCACCTTGAACAACAGAAGCTGGATTCAAAAGTATATACACTATGGATGTGTTCCCATCTATATTAGGGATAAAAACAGGCAGAGTTCATGGATACTGTTCCAAGTGAGGACTGTGGTAACTTTGCTTACAAAAGGGCTGGTAGGAAGGTTCAGGGTCTGGGGAAAGTGCTTTGGTACTAAAATCTCATGATTCCTTGATCTAGAGGCTGGCTGGCATGCTCAGTTTCTGAAAATCCTCTGAGTTCCTACTTTATTGAATGTGCATTTTACTGTATTTATATCGTTACAGATAATACTGAGGGTCTTTTTAAAACTTTCATCATATAGAAAGTTAAAAACTGAACTCAAATTTATTAGTCCATTTTGAGTGGAAACCACATTTGCTCACCCACACTTGGAACTGAACATGTGAGGTAGTCTATTTTTACTGGACTCCTTTCAAAACTAGTGACATGCATGGAAAAGCACACTTGAAAGTTTTGAGCAGAGCTTTTTTTTTGAGAAATAAAAAGCTTTGGGGGGCCTCCTAGAGACACACAAAATAGGAGAAGTGATGAGGCAGACGTTGCCTTGAGAACCAGTCTCTCACCGCCCACGGGCTCGTGTCGGTGGAGACTAAGAGCTTTGACTGTAAGGAAACGCAGCCAGCGGACTGCATTTTTCTGGGGGTCGGGGGAGCAGTGGTACGGTACCTGCCGCACACCCTTTCAATGCTTCCTTGACTTTCAGGTACAACAGACAGTAGTTTGTATATATTCATCTATATGCCTGAAATCCATACCCATTCTGCTAGATGGACAATGCAAATTGGGATGGAGTTTTATTTTCAAATACTTAATTTAACTTGAAATGTTTTTGAAAGGCAAATGATTAACATATCTAAAAGATGTTTCCATTGAAGTCAAAGACAGACCAGTATGTATTTGTCATTTTATCATAACAGTGGAGGCATCTGCATTTAGGGAAGTCTTCCTCGAACACAAGGGACAGCAGGTAGTGTGTGAGTTAGAGTGCACACAGTGACACAGAGAGTGTAGAACCAGCCGTGCAATCTAGAGAAGGCTGAACAATGGCACCATCAAACACACGGAGGTTTGGGACTTCCGGCCCAGATGGAGGCGTAGGTGGACACACTGTGCCTCCTCGCACAGCCAAAATAAGGACAACAACAATTTAGAAACAAAAAAACAACCAGAACCGACAGAAAATTGAACTGTACGGAAGTCCGACAACCAAGGAGTTAAAGTAGACACGTTCATCCAGACTGGTAGGAAGGGTGGAGTCAGGCAGCTGGGCAGAGAGGGGTCCCAAAAAAGTGGTGGCTGGTGGACCTCGGGTACACAGGTGGCAGCTGGAAGACCCTGAGTGCAGGGTGGCAACTGGCAGATCCAGTGAGGCACATCAAGCAACTGGCTGACCCAGTGGTCCCAGGTTCCCAGCATGGGGAAATAAAGCCTCAAAGCAACGATTGAAAACACCTGTGGGGGTTGAGGTGCAGGGAGAAAATCCCAGCCTCACAGGAGAGTTCATTGGAGAGACCCATGGGGTCCTAGAACGTGCACAAGCCCACCCACCTGAGAACTAGCACTAGAAGGGCCTAGTTTGCTTGGGGAAGCAGTGGAAGGGACTGAAATCCAACAGAGAGCAGAGCAAGCACCATTGTTCCCTCTCAGACCCCTGCCCCACATACAATGTCACAACCCAGTGACTGGGTTGCCTCACCCTGGAGAACACCTAAGGCTCTGCCCCTCACATGTAACAGGCGTGTCAAGACAAAAAAAAAAAAAGACCGAAAGAAGAACAGATCAAAGCTTCAGAGCAAACACAACTAAGCGACCAAGAGATAGCCAACCTGTCAGATGCACAGGTTCAAAGCACTGGTGATCAGGATCCTCACAGAACTGGATGAATTTGGTTGCAAATTAGATGACAAAATGAAGGCTACAATAAGTGAAATAAAGAAAAATAAATGTACAGGAAACCAATAGTGATGGGAAGGAAACTGAAACTGAAATCAATGAAGTGGACCAAAAAGAAGAAAGAAACATCCAAACAGAAAAGAATGAAGAAACAAGAATTCAAAAACACAAGAAGAGGCTTTAGAACCTCCAGGATATCTTGAAATGTTCCAACATCCAAATCATAGGAGTGCCAGAAGGGGAAGAGGAAGAGCAACAAGTAAAAAAGTTATTTGAACAAATAATAAAGGAGAACTTCCCCAATCTGGCAAAGGAAATAGACTTCCAGGAAGTTCAGGAAGCTCAGTCCCAAAGAAGTTGGACCCACGGAGGAACACACCAAGGCACATCATAATTACATTGCCCAAGATTAAAATTAAGGAGAGAATCCTAGAAGCAGCAAGAACTAAGGAGACAGTTACCTACAAAGGAGTTCCCATCAGACTGTCTTCTGATTTCTCAAAAGAGACCTTGCAGGCAAGAAGGGGCTGGAAAGAAGTATTTCAAATCATGAAAGGCAAGGACCTACATCCAAGATTGCTCTATCCAGCAAAGCTTTCATTTAGAATGGAAGGGCAGATAAAGCGCTTCTCAGATAAGGTCAAGTTAAAGGAGTTCATCATCACCAAGCCCTTATTGTATGAAATGTTAAAGGGACTTATCTAAGAAAAAGAAGATAAAAAACATGTATAGTAAAATGACAGCAAACTCACAATTATTAACCACACCAAAACCAAAACCAAAAAGAAACTAAGCAAACAACTAGAACAGGAACAGAACCACAGAAGTGGAGATCACGTGGAGGGTTAGAAACAGGGGAGTGGGAGGAGGAGAGAGTGGGAAAAGGTACAGAGAATAAGTAGCATAGATGGTAGGTAGAAAATAGACAGGGGGAGGGCAAGAATAGTATGGGAAATGTAGAAGCTAAAGAACTTATGACACATGGACATGAACTAAAGGGGGGGAATGTGGGTGGGAAAGGGTGTGCAGAGTGGAGTGGAATGAGGTGGGGAAAATGGGACTACTGTAATAGCATAATCAATAAAATATATTTAAAAAACAAAACAAAACATACACACCCAGTTCCATGTAGTTTCTCCTCGGACCACTGTCCCTTGTGTGCTGGTGGCCGAGTCTTCTCTCTGTCTCCTCAGTCCAGGACATGGGGTGCCAGGCAGCCTCCACCTGGAACAGTGTGTCCCTGTGACAGAGGGAACATACACCTTGTCGTGCCTTGCCAGAGCCGCCGTTCACAAGAGCACTAGCATTCTCTGTTCTGACCTCTTCCCTGGCACTGTGCGCTTACTGGGTGCATGATCTTCACCCCAATGCTGTTTACTGTGGGCTGGCGTCATCCCAGCCTCTGACAGAGTGGCCTGCGTACTTCCACAACCCACGAACTCAGTGTCGCAGCTGTCAGCCTTGGCTTTCAGCAGCACAGCCCTGTCTCTCGTTCCTGTCTGAGTCAAGACCAGCTTGGTGACACTGCAGTAGCAAACACCCCAACCTCTCACATCTGACTTCATGCCTTGCTCACTCCTCAGGTCCACACAGGTGAGCCAGAGTCTTCGGACCGCCCTATTCTTGCCCTGGATTCCAGCTGAGGAAGTGTCCCCATCTGGAGACGCTCTGTTGTGGAGACAGTGGAGGGAGAATAGGAAATCATTACTGGCTCTCATGTAAATTCCCAAGCATGTATTACAGTTGATTTTTAAGATCGTGTTTAATTTCTAACCAGAGAAATGCCATTTCACCATATTCCTGGAAGGGAAAATGATCCAGAATGTTGGTGAATAACCAAAGTGGCCACCATCGTTGGTCTTTTGGAAACAGGCGACCGAAAACACCGTATTCTATGTCATCTGACCACATAATCTTAGGTGAAATGAATGTTTCACTGGTGCCACCTGAAGCTCTATAGCCAGAAAAAGGCAATATGTATATTGTTACGTGAACTTGGACACATTCAGTCCACAGTGCAGGTGAAGTAGTTGAACATCAGATAAACAAAACTTTATCAATAACAAGCCATACGATCATTAGCAGGTCACGTAATATCTTAAAACTTCTACCATCTCATTTGTCATTCCGTTACCTTATTTAGATTGGAGGAACTAGGTATGCAATTCTCATTTGAAATTAACTATCACATGTAATGTTGCATTTTCATGGGTGAAGCTTTTGGCAGTCATGGGCTTATATTTATAACAGAACTGTTTTATAGGGCTAGATTATTAAAATATAGGCGTAAGGGAAAGAAAATAATCTTTTCATAATATCAAGTCTCCAGCGAGGATTCTCACGGTATCTGTGTATGTTTTAATTTACTGTGATGATTTGCTCACTGCCTCGACTGTAATTTATGGATCTCCCCAGCATGAGACAGTGCACAGCTTCCATACTGATATTTCAAAACTAATTTGGTTTGCATGGCTCCTTGCTCTGATTCACCAATGCCTGGCTGGATCATATTTGATATATTATGAATATCACCTTTGTCATCGCCAGATTTTGTCCTGTACCTCAATTAATTTTCTAGCATCATCTGAAAGAAGGTGGCTGTGGCATGTCAAGTGGGTGTTCAGTGGAAGGATTCTGATTTAGCTCCCCAAACCCTTTCTGCCGAATCCCATCCACCTGCTCCTGTTTGCTTGGTGGGTTTCTGTCCCCAGATCAGGGCTCCTTGTCTCCAGGGTCTGAAAATGGTGCGATGTTTCTTCAGGGCAGAAAACGGCATGTTTCTTTCCACCATTGCATAGGAACGAGGAAACCGTGCTATGGTTAGTGGACCCATTGCACCCCACAGTGCATGGTGATGGACTGCTGAGTCAGGTAAAGTACACGTGTGGCCAGGTATAACCCAGGCTTTGGTTTCATCAGCCACATTCCCTGCCTTCCAAAAGTCACGGCAGGTGAAGTGGGTTTCGCTACGGACATATTCTAAGGAACGATTCTAAGAACCAAAAATACTTCACCCCGTGTTACATTGTTTTGTTTTGTTTTGACCTAGGGATTGTGAGGGATGTTTTGTTTTGTCTTTTTGTCTGTCACTCAGATCTGCATGAGAGCAGGAACCATAAGGTGATAGGTTAGACAGATACACCGGAATACAAAGGCGGAGTGCTTTCTCCATAAGTTTGAATGCATTTATTATGAAAAGTTCCCCCTGCCTCTCTCTGTCTCTCTCTCTATACATTATATGCATGTGTGTGTGTGCACACATGTGTGTGTATATATGTATGTATGTATTTCCAGTGCTATCCTAGTGTGTATTTATTAGAACTCATAATTTGGTAAACTGTCCAGGTTAGTCTGAAACAAAGCATTCATTCAACACATTGATTTGGTACCATAAAAATAACATAAAGGGGGACTTGATTAAGTGTTTCACTGTTAGATTTTTTTACGTGGATATAGGCTATGGTGAAGAAAGATGAATAAATAATAGTGTATATTCAGAGAAATTTTACTTGTCACTATATAGTTGGTTTTATAAGAATGTATGTGATGGCTTTCCTGGGCTCTGTGCACTTAGTGGGGCCTTTTGGATCATGTTGATAAGAGTGGTTATTCATTTCACCCTTGAACTCTAGGAAGCCATGACAGAAGCCATTAGCATGCTGTGCGTTCCCCTCTGCTGCAGTTATCTCGTGATGGTTACATAGGCTGTATTAAGTTCTATGTAGTATATTCAGTACTCTGTGGTCAACTATTTTATTGCTGTATACATTTAATTTTTATACAGCTTTCCCTAACTGTGACAAACTAACAAGTAGGTGTACTTATTCATTTTCAGAGAAAGCCCTCTATTTTTAAATCTAATCAAAAACAAATAAGTGTGTACTCTTTAAATGGGTGCACAGTCCATTTTGATGTCTTTCTCCTGAAGTGCTTGGTCAGTTACTTCACTGATAAAGGAAGACATCAATATATGGGATTTGAACCTAGATTTTTGGGTGCATGTATATAACCTAATAGTAGTGCATTTAATTTAATAGAAATTAAAATGAAATCAAGGTATATCCTGTGAAATTTTTATAGGGTCGTAAAATCTTTAAAATTAGTTATTTAAAACGTATAGAAAAATTTCTAGATAACTAAAGGAAATGGATATGTAAGATGACATCATTGTACACGCTCTTCAGCAAATATTACTGCTTCTCGTCCGTACGGCTACATGAGAAATGTGACCTTGGAGCGCCCTTGGAGTTAGCTATGGCTATCTGACTTGTTCTGATGAAGGAAATGTGGGAATAAACAGGCTGGTTATTTTCTAGAGGAAGCCTTCACGAACCGAGCCCCATTTGTTAGGTTTGCTTCGTCAGCCAAAGCCACCAATGATGTTCTAGGTGGTGGAGATGGGGACACCTCGTGTCACTGAACAGGACAATGGGCAGGAGCACCCTGTCACCCTGAGATGGATATGTGATATGAGCATAGGAAAACTCTTCGCTGTGGAAGCCCAGCAATAACTTGGTGGTGTTTGTTACATTGGGAAAACTTAGCCCATGCTGATGATATGAGGCCTGTCCGGAAAAAGCCCAGCCATGGTTGATAGAAGGAGAGCAGTTTGCACAGCATCGATGTCACCTGGCAGCCAAGAAGAGTGGACTGGAATGCGCAAGTGTGAACAATGACAGCTTCACTGTGCTGGTCCGTGGGGCCAGTAGACACTGTTGAGTGAGCATGTGCACTGTGTGTCCATCGCGTTCAAAATGACTGAATGAGTAGAACAATGAATCTGCACCAGATTTCACGTTAAGCTTGAACATTCCTCCACAGAAACAATGTGGATGATTCAGAAGGCCACAGCCATAGCCAGCTGGTGATTGGCAGCTTCGTCACCACAGCCCACCCACTCGTGCATCACGTCTCCTGCAGAATTTTTTGGCGAAACATCAAATCATCCAGCTGACTCAGCCCCCTGTAGCTCATATTTGGAACCCTGCCACTTCTGGCTTTTCTCAAAACTAAAATTACCTTTGAAAGGGAAGAGATTTCAGACCATTGATGAGATTCAGGAAAATACGGCAGAGCAGCTGATGGCGATTGGGACAACTGTGTGAGGTCCCAAGGTGCCTCCTTTGGAGGGCCCTGAGGACTCATTATCCTATGTGCAATGTTTCTCGTATCTGTATCTTTTTCAGTACATGTCTTTATAGTTTATATTACACGCCTGGATACGTGCTAGGCAGACCCGGTAAATAAGGAGACTGTACTATTCCACCATAAATGAAAATAATAGACTGGTGTTACAATTCACCTACTTTGAAAAGTAGCATTACAAGACTTTCAGTTTGATCACCTCCTCTAAAAAATTATGGTAAATATTTGATATATTTTCCAAATTTATTATGTAATGTATTCAGTAGAAAGCAGAAGAGCCATTTAGACACATTTTAGAACTTATGTCCTTTATGCTTTAAAGCACAGGTGGCAAACACAAGGCCCGTGGGCCGAACCTGACCCTCCACCTTGTTTTGTCCAGCCCGGCACCTTGTTTCTACCCGGCAGCAGCGCCAAGTTCCTTGCCCCTAGTTAAGGAGCAGTTACATTTACACAGGCCTAAAATTACATTCAGCCCTTTGAAGGCAACCAAGAGGCTGATGTGGTCCCTGGTGAAAATGAGCTTGACACCCCTGCTAAAGTAACCCTGCAAATATTAATATTATGATTGGTTTTGTTTTTATTTTGCAGATGAGAAAGCCAGGGCTAACACAGGTACAGTCACTTGCCCAACACATCAAATGCGTGGCAAAGCAAAACGCCACACTGAGACAGAAGTGCACGGTGCATCCCCTGTGCCCAGCTCTCTCCCCAGCAGGGCTGTGATTACACAAGGGAATCCTCACCTGTGTGCCGTCATTCATGTCGTCTCTACAGACGTTCACTTACAGGGCAGCTTGCCGTCATCCAGAGGTCTCAGTAAGCCCCCAGTGATTAAAACTGTCACCTGTGTCACATGTAGGCAATGCACAAAGATAGGCACAAGGAATGACACTGTCATTGTGTGTGTGTATTAAATGGACATGGTACTGATAACTAATTCTGTATGTTTAATACTTCTAAGTGTGAACAGTGAGTTATATATGTCATCATCTGCTTATTTTATTATGAAATGGTGGCCAACGCAGGGCTGTAAAAAAAGATGCTACTTCTATTTAGAGCAAGTTGAACTCCATGTAGGGTGCCTCAGATACTTAATATTATCTTCCTACATTTAAGAAAGGCTTTAATTACTTTTAATGCTGGGAATCTAGGCTGTGACACTAATTATCATCCTAGTACTTATACATCTCTGACTTTTTTCTTCTAAAAACCTGTTTGTTCATTACTGGTACAATAATTCAAGATTTTATATACATCGACCACTACAGATTCGTGGAGCATCGTCAGATGACCTAAAGCAGTTATTTTCTCTATTTGCAGAGGATCTCTTTCCTTCAGTGTCACCAGTGTCCCTTGAACCTCGTCCATCCTCTCACAGTGATACCCCCAGGCATGCACTTGGCGTCGCCGTGTGGTGAAATGGCCTGTCACTGAGAGTCTCCTTTAATTTTTGTTATCTCGCTAGTATGACTCCACAGGTAGCTGTGAGGAAGAAATAACCCTTCTGTGGGCCAAAGTCAGTGCTTTGTTGAAGGAGGTGTGTCGGTGGAGAGATCTTGAAGTTAATGGTCAGCCAAACAAATGCATGGTGTTGTGTCAGCTTATCTGCTTGCTGTGTTGTGGGGACTCTGGGCAAGTGTCACCTGAGGAAGGCTGACCAAGTTTGTCACACAGGCCATGCGAGATAGCACACACAGAATAAAGAGATAAATGTCCCCAGGCGCCACGGAAGCGTAGAGGCATGCCTCAACTCTTACAAAATCACAGGTGCTTCGGTGGGCAGTTTGTCAAACCTCCAGCTTGGTGGAGAATCCTCAGCTTGACACAATTTAGAGCTGATTATTTAATTTCTATTCCCAGTGGCGGGGAGCTCAGTGAGCCACGGAGCTCAATGGTATGAGTTTGAATGGCCAGAACTGTAAGAGGGCCCTTGTTCATTTTGAAATTGTATTTATTTCCCACTTTTCTGCAAAAATAGCATGATGCGGCTGTGCACTAAAATATTTGTAGCTCTAACTTTCGTCCAGCAGTCCCGTCCTCTTTTCTGTACTAATGCATGCGTCCACTCCCTTCCCCATGGGGCAGCCCGGAGGCGTTTGCGTAAACTCCCATCCTCCCTGTGTATTCGCCCTAGCCAATTCCACAGCCCCACTCTCTTCAACGATTCTTATTTCTAAACCCTTAACCTATCTTGCAGCCCTGTTGGAATAGTCTTAATTTGTCAGTGGAATTCAGATCTAAACAGAGCACAGTGCTGTAAGTATGGATTCTTTCATGTGAAATAAAATAAAATAACTATCTTTATTCTAGATATAATGCAGACTAGGGATCCATTGACTTTTGGGGAACTATATTATATTGTGCAGATACATTGAGTTGTATTAAAAATCTGAGATATTTTTCACATAACCTGTTGGTAGATCAGATCCTCTCTTTCCATCTCCCCCGCTCCCCATGCAGACACATGCAAACTTTTTTCTCCAGTAATTACTGATCTTCACTTTGTTCCCATATTCCCGCCATTGTTGAGCTCTTTGGGCTCTTTTTGGACTCCGATTACACCACAGACGAAAAAAATAGTGTCTTTTGGTTTCTTATTAATTGGATGTTAACTAATTAGCATCATTGGCATGGACTGTGGTTATTTTAGCAGAAGAGGGCAAATAGCAGCACTCTGTCATGCAGCACGCTCGGGTTTCCCTGGGATTTGAGAAAAGTTTCATATTTTAGCAATTCGCATGTCCCTCTTACACACTTTGTTCTTGGTGTGCCTAAGATACCATCCTGGGGTTTCTTTGTTTCTGTGTATAACCCATTGCCTGAAGCGGTGCACCTTGATTTAGCCATAATATGGTAGCTGGTTATTTTCGGCGATGGATAGTTTTGCTCTAGGCCATGAGTAAACGCATTCATCTAATACAGGTGTATTAGGGTAGTTTTTAGCCCGGTGCCATTTCCTACCCTCTTGTCCTGCGCTGGAGGGACTGACCGCACGTGGTGCTGCTCCAGCATGGACTCGTGTTCTGGGTTTGGAAAGAAAGGTCAGGAGTGAATGTGTGGGAGTCAGAGGGAAAGGCTGTGTCCTCCTCTTGGCTGGAGGCCTGGCCCTGAACGTGTCCGAAAGTCTGGTAGCATGCACCTGCTTTTCGAAAATAACTCTCCTTGAGGTTCCTCTGTAACCAAGACCCCACCTTGGACTCCATCATTTCTTGTCCCCACAGGGGACACAGCCTGCTTCTGAAAATGTGTAACGCCCAGAATAATCTACCATGGCCAAAGGAAGCTATGAGGCCAATTTGGAAGTTAACAGGGTGGAGATGGGATCTTCCAGGGAAGAACATGCCAGACAAAGGGTGCAACTTGGGGAAGACATGTACAATTTGCCACAATCCCTGTGTTTAAGAAGGAAGACAGCCAGCTCGAACCAATGCATGTCGATATCCGATAACTGATAGTTTTTAAACACGGTCAGCATCCCTGCTGTTTTTAAGGGAAGTCACTCATTATTCCCAGTGATCTCTAAGCATTGAGATGTGAGATTATTTACACGAATGCCCGGAAAAGCCCAGGCTGTGAGATGGGTGGTGTTTGGGGATATTTGGCAGACAGACTCTGTAATCAGTCTCCTGACAGTATCACAGTCTTCCGGGGTCAGATACGTGTGTCAGAGATCAAACAGGATCTCCTGCCCACTCAGTG
The DNA here is from genome assembly GCA_004024845.1 of Tonatia bakeri. NCBI lineage: Eukaryota > Metazoa > Chordata > Mammalia > Chiroptera > Phyllostomidae > Tonatia > Tonatia bakeri. Next base: position 184,187 of record PVIA01000413.1, read on the forward strand.
TGTGCACACCTTTTGGGATTTATCAATCATTCATGTGCCCTGACGGCGGCCACTTCAATTTTTAGATAGGGTTACAACTTTCCCCTCAAATTCCACTAGTATATACCCCTCACTCACATCAGTTCTGACCTCTGGAGCTACACATAATAAGTCTTATATTTCCCCCATTTGGCTTTTAAAGTATTGGAAGTGAAATAATTTATTGCTACCCTGGAGCCTTCTTTTTATAGGCTGTGTATGGCTGGTTACTATTTCCATTCTACGGCTTCAAATCTCTGCATTATCCTGCTCAATGCCTATTGTCAGTTTTCAAGTTTGTTTTACTCACACCTGCTACCAAGTGCTCTGTACAGAAAGACAAGAATCAGCTAGAAAGTTTTTCCTGACTGCTTGACCCACAATGAGGTCTCTTTCATCAAGGCACAGTACTGTGAGCTCTTATTCCGTATCAATTTGTTTTAATTAATTCACATTTTATTTTTGATAAGTACCCAACTGCAATGCTGTCTATACACCCAGGCATTTTAACATTTTATATTTTTTTCAGAAAGGATTATTCTCAATAATGTAATTAGCAGTTCTATTTAAATGCCCTCAAGACCAGTCTATCATATAAATGCCAATTCACCATATATTACTTCTGATGAGATATTTTTATCTCTGTGAGAAATGTCCACCAGTGTTTCAGCTGGAAACGCATTCCGAATTGTGCAGAGCAGCCACAGTTAAAATGCCAACAGGCCCCGAGTTTGTCTCCTTGATCATTTTTTTCATTCCTGATATCTTACTGTCGTTAAAATGAATACTTGTGTTCTGAAATTCTCAGATGAAATGCAAGGTATTTACCATCAAGAACGTCTCCTAGGAGAAAGTACATCTGTTCAAGCGTCTTTAAAACAATGCTTGAACTTCGCAGCATTTTAAAATTCCAAGTCAGCTCTGATGATAACATCCTAGGATGTGCAAACCCTTCCCAGGAGGGTGCAGAGCTGTAGAGGAATCTAGTTCGTTCAACTTGTAAGAAACTGATTTTTTGTTCAAGAGAAATACATCTGTAATGTGTGTCTTTAAAAAAAAATGTTCTTTGTTCTGTTTCCATCCTCACTTCACCCCATGTTCCTTTAAAGACTCAAAGACAGATTTAAAACAAAACAAAACATCCTTAAACATATATTTCCTTTAATGAATTATATCATGTGGAAAAATGTTATACCCTTACATAACACAGCTGTTATAACTTGGTCTCACTTCAGCAAGAAAGTCCAGGCACGTCTGATAATACTGACAGAGAGAATGATATGGACATTTGAGAAACAGATTTTCACAAGGAGCACCTTGGTGGAGAATCGAAGAAAGGATGCAGGTCGATGCTGTCACACGTTTTTCGGGAATCGTGGCACCCCCAGGAAGATGACCTGTACAAGCTGCAACTTCCTGTGCCTTGTTCATCATCGCGGTACCCAGGTATCGCAGACCTGTTCACGAATTTTTAAGTAGCGCTGTTTGCTGGGCAAATCGCCCTTATACTTATCATCCTTTCCTCCCAGTATCAGATGATGGATGGATCAAAATCTGCAGGTTTTTTGGCGTTGGGGACGATGCCTGTGTCTCTGCAGCCACACCTAATTTGCTAAGCCCCGTATGGAAAAGCAGGTGTTTCCTGCAAGTCCACAGGCTGAGGAAGCCATTCAACACCGGTCCCATTGTCCGTGCACTGTGCCCTCTCCGGGTAGAGAGTAAACACGAATGCTGTGATGTCTCGCTTCATGTTCTATGTATTCTATGCCAGAGAAACTCTAAATTCACTCTGAGTCTAAAATTATCTCAAGATGAGAGGAATGCGTTTTTGGAAGCAGACAGAAGGCTCCAGGAGACTCTGGCAAGACTCTCAAGCAGTAGCTGTTTATGGAGAAATAGCCGCCGAGTAGGCCGAGGAGAGAACAGGAGGAAGGCTGTACCCCGGGGGACGCTCACAGTTGGTCTGGGGAGGCAGATTCTCGCTGCTGGTACTGATGTCAGTGGGGTACAGGTGGGCTCTCCAAGGTTTTGATGCAAGGAAGGGGCGTTGATGCAAGTGGAGACCAAGAGCTTCCGGGAGAGGGAGCCTGTCAGCAGCAGCCAGGTGGACAAGAAGGTGCTAGCTAGGCCAAGCAACTCCCCTCCCGATGGGGGACTGTGAGATTCCAAAACAACAGGGAAAACGGTAGAAGGGGAAACTGGCTACTTAACCCTTTGTCACATGTTGAAAGTATCTTCTTCCATATTAAAAATATTGCATTTATACTTGAACGAAGTAGATTTTTTTAAAAAAAAAAAGCAGAAGGAATATAGCTAGATTTTCATTTAAGAAAGAATGTGGTTTGATCTGAGAAGACCAGTTTACAGTCATCAGTAGTTCTCATTTTAAGAATTAAAAAATAATTTTTATTTATTGATTTTTAGAGAGTGAGAGAGAACAGTCAGAAACATCGATTTATTAATCCACTTATTGATGCATTCATTGGTTGCTTCTTGTGTGTGCCCTGACCAAGTATCGAACCCACAACCTTGATGTATTAGGACAGTGCTCTAACCAACTGAGCTACTTGGCCAGGGCTCAGGATCCCTCACTTTAGTTATCATTTCTTCTTTTCTTTGTTTTGACTTTTATTTTGGCCTATTTCCTCCCATTTTGAGACAAAGGTAGCTACCAGTAGCATCAGAAGCTTATCCCATGAGCTGAGCCTGAGACAGAAAAATTTCCCCCAAATGCTACACCAAAAGCAATGGATTGGAACCTGACAGTTCTGGCCGGGGCATGCGCACAGCCCTGAACTAATTGCTGTCCTCAGAGCAGCTGAGGCTGGGGAGGGACATTCTGGTCTGACCCGTCGAGGCATCTGCCCCTCCTCTTCCTTGGCTCAGCCTTTGTGGTGAATAATGTAACATTTTGGGATTATTATTAACTCCATTGAACCTCCTGGGTTAAGAGAGAAGAAAATGGAGATCTACCAGGAACATCCAGATGCCTGTTTGCAAACAAAATCTCTAGTTCTGTTTATTGTAACATCGGGTCTGCTTGAGGACTTAACCTTGCTGTGTTCATTTGAGAAAAACAAAAACAAAAAAGTGTAGAGTGAAGTGTCCCCGTGACATCTGCCTGCTGATTAGATTCCACTCCTTTTGGGGTCAAGTACAGCTCTGGGAGGCCTGGTGGCTAAACTTTGGTTATTGCTTCTGAAAGGTAAATTTCTTCCTGGAAATTCCCCTGAAACTCATACACATCTCTAGAACACAAACAAGCAACATATTTAAAAAACAAACAAAAACCTTTCAATTTGGCCAACCACTATGGAAACCTAAAGCAATCGTGATAGAAGTGGTCGAGCCTCTGATATGTTTATCTAGGTGGGGGTGTCCAACCTTCTGGCATCTCTGGGCCACACTGGAAAAAGAAGAGTTGTCTTGGGCCACACATTAAATCTGTTGCAACATGTAATCACAAGAAAATCTCACATATTTTCAGTAAATTTATGATTTAGTGTCGGGCTGCATTCATAGCCACCCTGAGCCATACATGGCCCGAGAGCCCCAGGTTGGACACCCCTGATTCTAGGGCTTCCTCAATGCCAGTCCCGAGAGGTGTGCCTCTCTGTTGGATTTGTGGTTCAGGAAACTGTTACTATAACTTGACTGCGAAATATAAATGCACATGCACACATTTTTGGAGGAAAGATGCATACTGTCGTTCCAGGGTCCTATTAAAGCTCTTAGGAGATATCCAGAGAGTTACCAAATCTCACAACAGCCAGACAGCTATCTGTTGCTGGGCGGACACTTTGACAGTTTTATTTATAGTGCACGAGAAGGCTGAATCCCTATGCCTCGTCTGGTGACATGCCTGACTCACAACAGCACAGTGACAGCAGAGGGCAGGATGCCATTGGTAGGTGAATGGAATCGCCATGGTCTTGGAAGGAGAGAGTCTACTCTGTAGAGAAGCATGCCTGACCCTTGGAAGCCAGAGTGGGGACACTGTATCAGGGATAGATGGCAATTTCTCCTTCATATGGTTGGAATCTGTATCACTTCAAAATTTCAGTTAGAGCCCTGGCCAGCGTGGCTCAGTTGGCTGGAGTGCCATCCAACAATGAAAGGGTTGTGGGTTCCATCCGAGATCAGGGCATGTGCCTGGGTTGTGGGTTTGATCCCCAGTCCAGGTGCATAAGATCCCCAGTACGGCACGAATGGGAGGCAACCATCTGATGCTTCTCTCTTGCATGGATGTCTGCCTCTCTCTATCTCTCTCTCTCTCCCCACCCCTTTCTCTCTCTCTAAAAGTAATGGGAAAAAAACTGTCCTTGAGTGAGAATGAAAAAAAAGATCTCGTTTAGTGAAAGGCACAGAAGAGTTGCCGCCGTAGGACCTGGAACACGAGGCTCCTCTGCATGTCCTTGGCCACTGTCAGCCACCGTTCACTGGACATACAATGTTTGGGCGGAGACACGTGACAGACGCAGAGGCCTTGGTTCTGTGTAGCTGAACGTGTGCTGCAGAACAGTTGAGTGGGAACAACAAGTACAGTTTTCGAAGAGCTTGAATTATGAAACCAGTAAGAAGCAAAGTGGTAGATGAAGGAAAATCAGAGGCTGGAATTTTTGCAATCTTTTCTCAAGAAGAGAAGACAATCAGAGTAATTAACCAGGAATATATAAAAACATCACCATGCAACTTAAATACTCAGTAGGATTGTAAAGCTGTAGGTCGAGTATTGTCGTTTTTTAACTGATGAAGTAACTTCAAGTGACTTCATATATTTCATATGTTAAATAGTGTCGAATGAGGTAAAGTATGCAGGAAAATGTTTGTAAACTGTGAAATGCTATGCAGAAGTTAGCTGTATTTATTTATTTTTGATTGCTATACATATGAATATTATTTCTGGGTGTAATTGAACCTCTTTGTGAACTAAGTGAACATCACTTCGGCGTCGGAAGTTTTCCTTCGGAGAATGAGATGTATTGCGGCTGCTTGTACGTTGCTGTTTTATGATGTACGCGATGTGGTTGCCTGAATTGATTCTAGAGAACTAACGCATAAATAATAAAAATCCTTGTTTTGGTTTTTAAATTACATATTGAAAGGAAGCATGAAAAGGAAATATGAATAATTTGTATGCTGAAAGTTCCAAGTAACCTTGTAAACATAGTTCAACACATTGTTTTTACCCAAAGAAGCAACCAGAGAGTTATTTTTAATTATTTATGCTAGCCATCTGTTCCTTGCATATCATATCTTCTAGAACAGACAAATCTCCTGGCCTTCAGACTTCAGCTACTACTACTTCTAGATGAGCAGCTGTTTTCTTATCAAAAATCCATACTGAAGCTGTTTATCCTAAATTGGTGAATTTCATTAGTATCTCCAGGGCTCTTGCTGAATTAATCTATTTAAACAGCAGTCTCCTTAAAAAACAGGTGCTTAAGTGGCTTATCCCAATTCTATCATTTTAACAATAGTCCTTAGAAAAAGAACACTCCACATTTTCTGCTAGAACAAAATAATAAGATTCTTTGTCATTTACTACTACTTTTTGTTACCAAAACAGCACGTAGTTGTCCACCTGTGGTGCTCCTTTGGCCTCAAAGAGTGTCCTCAGTCTCAGATGTTTTTAGCAGCACTAACATTTTTACGATAGTTTAATCGTTATAATTTTTGAAACAATGACACGTTTTGAGACAGACGTTTTCTGATCACTCCGTTCATGTCATAGGGCTGCTATAAGAGACTGCCACAAACTCGGTGGCTTAAAACAGCAGGAAGGGACAAAACAAAGGTGCTGGAGAGACCACACTCCCTCTGGATGCTCCAGGGGAGAGAACACCCTTGCCATCCCCAGTTTCCGGCTGCTGCCAGCCTTTCTTGACTGAAGACCGCATCCTTCCAGTCTCTGGCTGAGTTGTCACCTCCTGCCTCCTCTTCTGCATGGAGTCTTCTTCTGCCTCTTTGTTCTAAGGTCCCTGAAGGTGGCCTTCAGAGCCTCTTTCAATCCACCAGGTTAATCATGCCATGTTATCAAAGAAACAATTGCTACAGAGAAATTACAAAGGCAAGGAACCTGTTAATACCATCAAACTGGGAGACATAGACTTCAACGCCACTTTAACAAAAGATGGGAGAAATTTTAACCCCTGGAATGAGCTAGAGGAAAAGTAGCAGAGGGCAAGTCGGGGGGTGAGGAGGGCAGATAGCGTGATTAGGTCATCTGTCTTCACTAATTAGTGATTAGTTAAGCCAGCACCTTCCCACAGAGGATGAGAGAGAGCAGCTCTGTCTTTCTTGACGGTTATATTTCACAGGGACGGCTCCCAGGTCCTTGAGAAAAGACATTCCTGGATAGTAAAGCTGTCCGGAGGGTGCGATGAGATTTACATCTGGATGGGGCAGAGAAAGAATTTACAATTGCAAGTTTCCTAAAGTAAATGCTTTAAGTAAAAAGAGGTCAGGGCCTGTCTTAGTCTATTTGGGTTGCCATAGCAAAAAATATCATCACCAGTGTGGCTTGGAAACAAACAAAGTTTATTTCTAACAGTTGTGGAGGGTGACAAGTTCAAGTTCAGGCACCAGCAGATTTGGTGCCCATTGGTCCAGAATTAAGGGACTACTTCCTCACTCTTAGATATCCGTTTTACAAGCAATCCCACCTCTGGTACCATTACCTTTGGGGCCAGGGTTCCAACATAGGGATTTGTGGGTGGTCCATTCAGACCATGTCAGGGACCTATTTCCCAGAAGAAAACAGTCCAAAGTTTAGTTCAGCTGAAGCAGATATGAAGGTCCGTGTCAAGACATTAATCTAATTATGTCTGAAAAGATGTGTTTTTGAATGAAGATAGCATTTACGGGTGCCGAGGAATAGTAGCTTATGGGTACTTTTTTGAAAGGCACTAGCGACAGTACTTATAAAGGAAACAGAATGAATGACCATGGACACACCAACAAGAACCATTCATAGTTCCTGAACTTTTGGCCTCACAGTTCCAACAATTTCATCACGCACCTTCATGGAAAGATGTGGCCTTTGTTATGGTACTTTAAGTTACAGAGTGTTTTGGGGACTTGGGTCAGCGGAAAGAGTAGGTTCAACAAATGTATTTGAAAATTTTTACTTTTAAATACCTTTTAGAAGGACCTTCCTTCATTTGTAGACCAGACATTTTCTGTTATATGCATTGGACATCATCAATGCCATCATCATTCACATGTGTTTTATGCAACTATATTTTTAGGTCTAGACCTTTGAGTATCGTACTTTGATATAAATACAAGACAGCGAGAACAATGTAGGAGATAGTTATGTGTATGTTATTTCTAGTCATTTGCGTCTTTGTTCTTTCTGTCATTATAACCTCCTGGAATCCAGAGGCTAGCGCGGGGCACCATCTCTGTCAACTTTCCACTGAAGAAACTCGACAAGTCAGCCGATAGCTCAGAGATGCAGTTCTTTTTTCTTTACGTCGTGGGTTTGTGATGGTGAAGAAAAATGTAAAAGGGTTTAGCGGCATTTTCCTCTATTCCTCTCGCCGACGCTCAGGGGTCAGCTCGGATCTCTGGATATTGTGTGGGAACCCAACACGAGACCGCGCTGACACAGAGGACCCGGCAGGGTGGGGACCCACAAACACGAGGAGTGACTCAGCCCTGGGTCCTGCAGTTTTGTTGTTCCACTAATTTGTTTTTCTTTCTTTTTCGTCACCTTGTACGGCACTAACTGCTAGGTGTGCTCATTCAGGTTAAAATTAGTAAAAATCAATTTTTCAAACCTGCTATTCCACTTTATAGAGCAAAGTGCTGTGTGTCAGGTATGGTCAACGCCCTCCCAGCTCTGGAGGGCAGTGCGGGCACGGCCCTGCGTGGCCTGGCACCGCCGCGGTCTCCGCACTGGGTCGCCTCCTGCAGCGGAGAATGCAGAAATTCTATTTAACAAGATCGAAAACTAATATTAGGTAAGGTATCCTGACTGGTTCTCACTGCAGATCTATCTTTCCAGAAAGATGATTCACTTTATATGCAAGGCAGACATGATCTTGTTTTCATTGAGCAATTCCACGGGGAATGTTTAATTAGATTGATGAAAAGTCAGGATTCTTTTTAATAATTTAGAATAAGGAAATAGATTATTAATAAGTGCTGCTCTTCGTCAGGGAAGGCTGGGTTGAGGAGAGTAGACAAAAAGGAAGATCACGGTGTGCGTTGCATGATAGCTGTTCAGAAACCTGGGAATATCACATTTAAGATTACAAACAGTCTCCGGGAGTTCTCAATATAATTATGTTTTCTTTATTATTTTGCAAGGGTGTTAATTGCCTACTAGTAATTAACTTCCCATGTGACTGTCAAGAAATGTAATCAATAGGAAGAGCAGAGGGACCAAGCTGTCACGGCTTCTGTGACCAAGATCCTCTTCACACCCCTGACAAGGTGTTGCTGTTTTAATAAAATGAGCAGGTGCACATGCAGGGGGTCACTCAGAAAGCCACCAGCGAAATCAGCTCATCTCTCGGCTCTGTGATGAAAATGTAGCCAATCAGAACTTTGAAATATAATTGCCTCATTTTCCAACTTGAATACATTATGCGCCTCCTGCTACTGTCGCACCTGGCAACCCTACTTATTACAGTTGTGAAGGGAAGACTTTGCCGAGACATCTCCAATATTATGCTGACATTGGAATAAAAGGAGGGAGAAAGGTGGGCATGATCTAATTCTACTGATGTCTGCGCAGGTCAGGGTGTATCATTATTCCTGTGGGGCTGATAACCAAATTTCGTGCGTGGAAATATTTCAAGTCATTTTGTGCAAAGTAAACTCTACTGAATTTCAGTGTATTTCCTCTCTCCTAGTTCTTACAGTTCTCTTGAATTTCCTTATCACTCAGATATTGTATTATCGTTTAACCTATCCAATTTAACATTTCTTTTTTAGCAAGCCTGTTTTCTTCCCGCTGCATCGTGCTTTCCTATATATTTATAGATACTCTGTAAGCAATGGGTAGGGGCTGTAAGAAAAATGAAATTCAGTCCCTATCACTGTGCTGGCAAATCATCGGCATTCTGAGACCTGATTAATCTTCATCAGCAAGCAAAGAGGATGCAGAATCAGTGGTCAGATTTTTTAGCATCAATGTTGTAACCCTAATTCCTTACATCTATTTCCACTCTTTCCTGGATGCCATAAATAATGATAAAACATTGGATGTTTGGTTGACAAAAATCTGTGCTTGCAAAGTGTGGTATTACAACTAGCTTATAGGAAAGGCAATTCCACTGAATAATTGTCTTTAGAATCCAGATGGTTACAACACTGACAACTGTAACGACGACGACCACTAGAATTGAGAAAGAAGATAAATACATATTGCGTGTTCTCACGTTGACCCACTGGGCAAGTAACGTAGCTGAGAAATAGATTGCTGGTTTAAGAAGCTCAGATTTTGGGGATGGTTTGTTATAATAGCAAAACGTAGACTCTCTAGACAATTACAAGGCATGTAAGAGATGATAGATAGATAGATAGATAGATAGATAGATAGATAGATAGATAGATAGATAGATAGATGGATGGATAGATAAGATAGATAGATAGATAGATAGATAGATAGATAGATAGATAGATAGATAGATGGTAAATAAATACATGGACAGATTTCTATTTACGTTTTCAATGTCCTATGAAAGTCATCTTTTTTATGTTTCCTTATACATAGTAGAATCTAAGAAAACTATACTTTGTAATATATGGAAAGTTGTTTCTAAAGCTTTCTTAACTACTTTGACTACATTTGTGCAGAGAAGCAACATTTCTGGTGAAGGTCTAATGTTTCCATGGGTTCCAATAAAATAAACATTCCTTGAAATAGAGTCTAGCTTTTTTTGGTTGTTTACTTGTTTTAGGATGAGTTAAGTAATGGATCGTGAACAACTGAAGTCCATTGGAACATAAAAATAAGTATTTTCATTTTAGTTCTTTGTGTTCTACCCCAGCATATGAAAGATGGCAAGATATTTTTAAGTAATATATTTTTGGTAAATCACTATCATCATGCTCACACAAGAGTGAAGCATCACTGTATTGAACATTTATTTGGGAGCTTGAAATATTGGTTCCATTGTAGATCAATTCCTCTGATAACAATTTCACTAGCTTTGCAATTTGCCATTTCAATTTAATATTGCCAGTGGTGTTAGACCTGCCATTACTTTTATTGCTTAGATTAGTATTGAAAATATTGTTGTGAGAAAGAAGTAATATTGCCGTGATTTTATTATTCGGCCACTTTTCTTCTGCACAATGCTAGGTCCCTACAAGAGTGCCAGCCTCTCAGACCATGCCGTGTCATTTATATCTTTTATGACCGGCTCTCCGAGTTCTCCTCGAATAATAGTAATGGTGATTTTCAGCGCTATGGTCCTAGCAGCTCACCACTGTAGCAAATCAAATAAATGCGATGCTCCGATTTTGAAACTTGGCAGCGCATTTTAGGGAAGACAATCAAATGATAACTGTCTCAATTTTGTTGTAATGCCCCATGAAATTCCAAGATAATAGATGATGAATGAAAAGGGGGAAGATTATTGAAAGCATGAAGCAACTGTTAAGCTCAAACTAGCATGATATTTTTTCTCTTTATTGTGTTTAGATGATTTGAAAATTAAATTATTACATGTTAAATTCTTGGGGAGTGAACACCGCATATCCCCTTGCCTTCTAATAAGTAGCACACCATCTTTTCCTGATGTAAGCAAGTAGAACATGGGTCCTCTTGTTATTATTATTACAGTGTTATAATATTTTAGTTTGTTATTACATATAAAACTGTAGAGCCATTTTAGGCATTAGCTGCACATTATATACATTGGCTGCGTTAGCGTATACACTTTGAATGTTGCAGTTTGCAGGTGTAATCATCTCAGAGCAATGTTTCTGAAAGTGGAGTCAGTGGAAACCCGGGGCTCCTGAGATGCTGTCAGGAGGCCCGAAGATAAGCCTCTCGCTGTGATGCACTGAGGTATCACCCTTCCTTCTTCACTTTCGTTCTCTTATGAGCGTGCGGTGCAGAAGCCTAGAAACTACGTGGTGTGCGGCATCGCAACACATTGAATGCAGAAGCAGATATGTGAATCTGGCTGTTTTCTCTCCAGCTGAACATGAAAGGGGTTAGCAAAAATGCGAACTGATGGCAATCTGTCCCAAAATGGTTTTGTGTTAGAAAACATACTTGTTTTCAGAAAAATATGTGGCTGATATGAGAAAGGTTGATTATTATTATTTTTCATGGACTAATGAATAGCTATTTAATTTAATAGGGTGAACACTTACAACCTCCCCTAAAGAAATGTAAGCTCCTTGGGGTCCTCATAGTTTCTGAGACTGTATAGGGCCCTCATGGTGAGAAGTTGGGAAACAATTATTCCCACGTTTTCTTTCTCATCCTCAGTTACAATAATGAGCATTCACTGTACTTGACTTAAGCTCTGTCAGAATAACTTAAGATAACCTTTAGCACTGTTTTTAATTCAAGTATAACTTTGCCAATTCGAACATTTAAATGGTGGTTTTGTTCATATAGTTTTAAAAGTTGTCCCATTTGGGAATATTTTCTAATAGTTAACTAATATGTGACCTAGTACTGTCTTAACAATCATTATATATTTTCGATATGTCTATGACACTTAAAATTACAGCATAATATAAAAGACAAATTATGGGTCAAAAATTTTTTCCGGATTGAAGTTTTTCCTATTTTATTTTTTTAATTACAGTTGGCATTAAAGATTATATTAGTTTCAGGAATACAGTAGAGTGATCAGACATCTACATAATTTATGAAAATTAGGAGCTCGAGTACTAATTACACTTTTTTGTAGACCCGTGTGCGTATGAAATCACTAAACTTCTTTGACCTCAAGGAAAATGGAGGGTAGTATCAGGCATGCTTGAAGAGAAAGGTATATTGTGTAAATGTTACTGGCCGTGTGGGCTATGAAGTAAAGTCCCTTCTGACCCCCTTGACCGTAGCCTGGAATCCTGTCTGATGGCCGATGCGTGCTTTCAAATGAGCTTGATCTCAGAGGCAAGTCTTGCTTATGTGTTCGGCAGTTTTTCTCTAGATATTTTCACAAGGCTTCACACGTGAAAAAATTTACTCAGCATCTCTAAGACATGGTTATTATTTTAATATAATGAGCATAGCAGCAGTAACTACTGTGCAGAATTTAGAGTTAAGTAGCCAGAAGAGTGCTTGGTACTTAAAAAAAAACAAAACACTGAATGCAGTTTTTCCTATTGCAATCATGAATATGGGGTTTTCTATTTGCTCATAAGCAGTGATCACGTGTTCCTGCAGCAGAGTCTGATTAATTATCAGTACTCTCAAGTTTACATACAGAGTAATTTCGCTACCTGGAACCCATTTGCCAGGTTCATATCCATAAGTTCATATGTCTGTGTTTTCATCTTGCTGGGTTACTTTCAATCCAAATTTCCTTTTTCCATAATAATACAAAGGCTTAGAATGTAACACATATCTCATTTCAACATTTTCCCCATGTGAGTCATTTGTAGCTTTCTATTTTATATGATTAAACTCAATTATACTTTTCCAAGTTAAATACTATATATACATATATTTATATTTACAATAGTTTCAACCATTCCTCTCTGTATCTTGTCAATGGGTTAAACCATTTAAGAAATATATACTTAATTCATAGCATGTGTTATGTGCTGTCTTAGGCTTTTGGAAGGGGAAAATACAAAGAAAAATATAACATTGTCCTGACCCTCAAGAAACATAAAATGATCTTTCCTTTTGTATTTCCATGAGTCTGTTATTTTCTTCATCTTTCTCTAGTTCGCTCTGTGTGATGTTCCCATAATGTGAATTAGTTTCACATCAAATCTTAATAAAACCAGCCCATCCTACTACACCGTTATTATGAGATTGGTTGTGATAATGTTTGTGGAAAGTCTAGCAAACAAAAGCACCTTTTAGATAGGGGAGATGATAATTTTATTTTCCTGTCAACTCTCAAAAGAGTTTATGCGAATTATGTCAGAGCCATGCTTTTCTCCAGACGTGCTTTGTTCTGGGCTCTAATTAATAAATGTGTCACTTTGAACAATTTGCCGACTCTTTCTCAGGCACGCTTTCTCATTAGAAAAATGCAGAGTAGGATAATAGCACACATCTCCTAGGGCTGTTGTGAGTGGTAAATGAGAGAATCCAGGTAAAGTGCTCAGCACAGCCCACACAGAAGCACTGAATAAATTATAAAAAGAAAAATAATAGCTAGCGTTTATTTATTACTAATTATGTACAAATCATTTTATTCTGTTTTCCTGGTGATTACCTAATCTACAGAGAAAGCCTAGGAAGATAGTACTATTATAACTCTAATAATGATTTTTATTGTAGTTTTAACACTTAACTAGCACAGTGATCAGCCCACAGTAGACACTCAATAAATATTGGCTGTACTCTTGTGAACTCCAGACCATAATTACCTTTGATGCCCCAATTAGCTCTGTATCAGTCAGCATTTTTGCAAGAATAGAATCTGACTGCGGTAGAGGAGTATATTTAAAGACATTGAATGGGGAAGGTCACAGAATCAGCAGAGGCCATGCCAGGAAGAATCTCTAAATCACAGGCAAGAACCATGTCTCGAGGACGTTCGGGAGCCAATGACTCTGCAGCGGGTACACCTGAGCCCTCATTGCATTTCCCTGAAGTCATCGCTTTCAATAACGTTATCAGATAATTTATCTGATGCACCTTCTGAGATTTGTAATGAAGGTGAGCTGAACAAGAGACTGTCCAGATATGCTCGGGACAACTGGACTCTCAGAAGCTTCCCTCAGGCATCAGGGGCTTCAACTTGACCTTTCAGAAGATTTATGAGCTCAGGGGTCTGCCGGCGGCCAGGATACCTGCCACTCATGCCTTCCCAAGTCTTTTCAGTATGATGTCATTAATGAAATAAGTCGTGTGGCCTGGTAACATGATCTACATTCCTGTGAAATAAATCACAGCACAGTGACTGAGAAGTGGTTTAACCTGAGAGTAGCATTGGAATGTTTGAGTCTCTTGATTGATAGATGATTGATGGATTGATTTTAGAGAGAGAAGAATGGAGAGAGAGAGAGACATCAATTTGTTGTCCCAGCTACCTATGCATTCATTGGTTGATTCTTGTATGTGCCCTGACCGGGACCGAACCCACAACCTTGACGTGTCTGACACATGAAAGAAAACTGTTTGCAGTATTCTTTGTTTGCAATGATAGAGGAAGCCATTTGTGTCACAGGGGAAGCTTCATTCCTTGTGCTGGGAGCCCACATTGGCAACAGTCCCTTACTTGAAGTCACACCATGATTAAGCTATGACCGGCTGGGTGAATTAATCGGAGATGGGATATGAGTACTATCTTCACAGTTTTCGGTGGTCAATGGACCGTTAATGCTTGCAACTGTGGCAAGCCTAAAAACACTCTCACTTTGGATTTAGTCTTTGGGTTGCAAGAGGAAGCTTCATGTTATCCTTCTTACTTTAATAGGTCATACTTGATGATAGGTTAGGGAGCCAATAATCTTCTTGTCTAATTAATTAGACTGGACCTTGGAAAATAAATATGGCATGGGTTAGGGTCTCAGTAGACCTAAGTTGAGGGGGATTCAGAGAAAACGCAATTTTCTCTTATTTCTACACCATCACACTCTGATTGATGGAATATTCTGGCATTCACGAGTCCTGGCAATTCATTTACAATGCAAAAGAAGGATTTCCACTACTTAAGCTTTGATAGAGGCCTTCTGTGTCTTTGAAATGATTCAAAATGTGATAGGATAATGTTCTTTCTCTGGATGACTCAAGTCAGGCGTTTGTTGCCCGACTATATATTTTTTTAATTATACAAGTTAAATAGGACGTCAGGGTATGGCTTCTCAACATAAGTCCCTAGAACCGAGATCTGGTTAATAAATACACTAAAATTTCTTCAGCTCAGACCATCTAAGGAGCTCACTGGGCCTGTTGTCTATTGGGATACGTGTGTCTGCTGTGCCTCTGATGGTCAGTGGCTGCTATTCACCCCGTCGCAGAGCCATAATTGCATCCTCACGGAAATCAGACAGTTCACCTGACTTCCACCCTGCCTGGCTCTCCCAGTCTGCAGAAAACAGCCAACAGTGTTCATCAGAGACGCTGGCAGGCGTTCTTTGTACCAAAGCTTTTAATGTTCTTTCTCCAACAAAAATGAGCCAATTCTTCAAAGCCTGTTGAAAAATCAGCCTTACCTTAGAATATTTTCAATAAACTCCCCTTGGGCATGGCAGGTGATGGAAGTGTGGTGTGGTAAACACTGGCTTCTCAATGAAGGTCATCCTTTTGATTAAGACCGTTACAATGACAGAAAGCACGGCAGGGTTCAGGAGGTTCTATTCCTGGAGGGCGGGGAAAGTAACCATGATTAATGCTTCCCATTACTCTGAGTTAGTCCCAGTCTTCCCATTTATGTGTCTTCCTGTTCCCAGGTCCCCACATCTTCCCAATTTGCATTTTATTTCTAACTGTAACAACATCTGGCAGGAGTTTAAATTCAAACGTGGGATCAGTTTGTTTTGAAGCCCTTCAACTCGGAGTGATAGATGATTTCTTTAGCTCAGTCTGTGCAAGTTTCTAGCATGCATTCCGTGCTTTGAGAAGGAAGTGTAGGAATTTCGGCTCTTAAGCCATGTCTATTTGTAGTAAGCCGCTCACCGTCAGTCTTCCACATTTTTTATTCAGTTGGGTGTAGGCACAGTCCCCGGATGCCATTTCTACAAGCAGCTCTTCCTTCTAGATGAGCGCAGGTGGTATTTCTGCTAAGTTCCACCCTTAACACTGCATGGACTTAACAAGCTTTGTTTTTCCCAACTCGTCCAAGAAACCAACAAGTTGTCCACAGAGACGATTGCCAGACATTTCCAGTAGCAGTACCTCTCTCAGCCCAGGTCTTTTCCTGTCGAGTATGAACCACAGGCTCTCTCTGACCTACCCAGACAAGAAATCCATTTAACAATATTGGATAACACATAGCAGCACCAGGAAAGCTGAAGAAGCATACTGTTCTGGTACATAGGCAGGGCAAAGTATATTAAAGACTTGCATAAGATTTTTTTTAATGAGCTCATCACTGCTAACTGCAATGAACACGAGATTGCACTAAACACTACAATTACCTCTGGAATCACCACCTCCTAAGAAATGGCTCGAGGCATCTTTTCTGTTATTGAACCAACAGCTTAAGATTCCAATTCTGAGTGGGTGCATCTCATAGCTTAGACAGTGCATCTATTCTGTAAGGGCACTGGGGAAGGGAAGACCCCAGTCTTGCAGATTTTATGCTTAGAGATAAAGCTTGGTTTTGGGTAATTTCTCAAACGAGGCAATCCAATGAAGGATAGATTAATTGGTCTACTATGTTAAAGTATTTTAATAGAAAAAAATGTGGTGTATGTTTCAGAGAAAAAGAAAACAGGAAAAACACAATTATTTCTAGGCAGCTACTAAGGAATCAGGATCGGTTTCTGATTTATGCCCCTGGGTGCCCATCACTCTGTGGCCTTATAAAATCAGCCAGTTCACAGGCGATTGAACAGGATTGCCATTTACTTTGGGCAGCATTATAGTGTTCTGTCAATATCAGTATAAACTCTACATTCATGGCTTATGGAACGGTTTAAATAGACTTGCATTGCTACGTGTGGCCCAAGTCGTATCAATGATTTAATGGAGAAGTTGAGAAAATTCTCTGCTGATACAAATCATGTAAATGCTCCCTTAGAAATGTTTGGGAGAAGAGGAAACTGTAAAAGTCAAAGTCAACCAACTCTAGTCAGGATTATGGAGTGGGTCAAAATGTTAGTTGTATGTTAGTTGCACTTGCTCAAGGATCAGATTTCCAGTTCGGACTTGGCTTACTTTCTGCCCTTCCGGACAGGATTTTCTCTCACAACTTTCTTTTCCATCAGCCCTTCCCACTCACGTTCCCACTTGTTTGTCAATTTTTTCTCACCTTATTAAGGCCAATATTGCTGTAGTGTCAAGATTTGCAGGTCATTTATTTTTTAAGCAAACCTTTGCCACTAAAAACTAGAAGAAGATAGAAGAATCCATACCATCTTCTGGGAAACTGTGGCTCTGAAAAAATAAGAAATAGCTTTTTAGAGAGTATTCTAGTTGGGCAAAGCTTTGAAGGTCAGTGGTAGAGGTGAAACCAGAAAAGTTGACATTCAGGAGCTGCCTGTCACTATGAGAACCAGTTAGTAGAGAAAAGGATTGAATCTTTATGGGCACTTTATTCAGATGCTATGTGCTCACAAAAAAAAAGTCTTAATACCTCGCCTCAAGCCCATCTTTTTATAGGGAGAAGAAAGGGTAGGTAAGGTGTTAGAAAAAAGGTTGATTGGATAAGAGTTGCAGTGGGGGGAGGGGTTCCAAGTACTTTATCTCTGGATCGGTGGCTCAGACTCCACCTCCCTCAGCTTGCAGCGCCCTTAGGGCACAAAGTTGAATTGCTTGTTGACCTTCTGGACTTCCTGGAATTCACCTTCGCCCTGCATTCCAGATCCTGGAATAGCCCTTCCCACCAAATTAATCAGTTAAGCCTATCAACTAAGGGTAAATCTTTCACTCTTCGGTTCCCCTATCAGTTGTAGTTTGATGTTTAATTGTCAGCTTTGGAGGTAGTGATTAGGATAAGTATAAGTGTATTGTAGACTAAATAAGCAAGCCAGCCAACAAATAAATACAAATCTTAGACTCTTTAAAGAAATCTAGCTGTAGAAACAGAATGTATTTGCTATGTGTTCATGTATAGATAAGGCCACAGTACTTCAGTATAAGGAAGTAATATTTTTTAGTTTATTGCTTACAGAAATTTTATGTTTCTAGAGGGTTGTTATTAACATGTATTACTTCAGAAAATCCTGTGTTCACAAACACAGGAGGAGAAATAAGTTTGACGATGTTATTTTGGTAGTATTACATTATCAGAAATGATTATCCCTTCTGCTTAAAAACAAACATTTGCACAGATTTTTCAGACATACTGACACATATTTTTTCCCCTATTATCTCCTTCCATGCATCTGTGTTTACCTATTTTTCTTGATATTGTACAATATTTTGTTATTATACAGTAAGGCTGTTATACAATAGTAAGACTGTTGCTATGCTTTAATACCAATTAAAATGATCGTCCATATTGCATTGTCATTTCTACTGGGAAGATACTTTGATTGGGGGGAAAACCATAACGTGGACCAGCCATCAGAATGGTAACCACCAACACTCTACAGTGAACTGTACTGGCAGTGTTCGTTTGCTATTTTATTTTGTGTCTTCGCATCCATCCTGTCTACAAAATGCCCATCCATGTCTCCTGCTTCTGGTGAGAAGAGGAAGGCGTTCAGTCTTGAAATGATGCTCAAAATAACTGTAGGCTAATGTCAGTGTTCTGAGCTTGTTTAAGGTGGACGATGCTAAGCCATGCTTTTTGGTTGGTTAGGTGTATTAAATTAATTTTCAACATATGACATTTTAAACTTAAAATAGTTTCAAATTAGGATGGGCTTAGTGGTATGTAACCCCATTGTTAGTGGAAGAGCATTAGTAATATTATCTTATTTAAATGTCTATTTGCTTAAATGTACTTACGTTTTTATAGGGATTCACAAAATTTATTTAAATTTCAATAAAATAACACATTCATATAAATGACTAAAACCATAAAAACACTAGTTTCCACCTCAGTTGTCCTCTGCATAGTCCTGTGTTCTAAAGAAAGCAGCTTCTCTTTTGAATTACTTTGGTGGACTTTTATCTTAAGAAATTATTTCTAAATAATAAAAAAATACCTGATTACTATTCTATACTTTTAAGGGAGTTAAATTCCATGTTTTCAAAGCTTTAGCATACTCTAGAACATCTTTGAAAAATACATGCTGGAGCAGTACTGAAGAGAGATGCTGAACATGTGGAAATACGTGGTCAGTTTCATTGGTCCACATACTCCGTGCTCATCAATAGAGGCAGAGACACGAATCAGGAGATGTGTATTTATGGGTGCTTCCTTTTCACCTTGGAAGTGTTCAGTTTCCCACACTTACCCATTTAATTCAACTTCAAAGCATGAGAATAAAGGGCACGCAGAATACATAGTTGCATGTGACCACTATGTAAATAATATTTTTTGCTGACATTCGAGTTATGAAACTAAAGATAATTTGCATTCTACATGCAAAACTACTCCAATGCAATTTACATGAAGGGTTATTGGGGGAATTGAATTAATGTTTAAATCACTTAAAAGTGTTCCTGCCCAAAGTAAGAACTCACATTAATTGGGACCGATCATTAATTTAAAAACTAGGCAATTAGATATCAAGTGTTAACTAGATTTTCTATCAAGAGAAAGGGGAAAGGAGCAACAAAACTTGTTCAGCTATTTTTGAAAATAGTTTATTTTGAATGGAGAG
Organism: Tonatia bakeri; assembly: GCA_004024845.1. NCBI lineage: Eukaryota > Metazoa > Chordata > Mammalia > Chiroptera > Phyllostomidae > Tonatia > Tonatia bakeri. The sequence continues at coordinate 203,747 of PVIA01000413.1, forward strand.
GCAGTAGCAATGTTGAGAGTCAGCTTGGTGCCCAGCTGGTCTTCTGTCACTTATTGGGAAGTTCCACCTGGCCTGATGCTTTGCCCCCATGGAACTCATCAATATCACGCATTTCCCTTTGCAGTGCTGTTTGCTGCTTGTGAATTAGTTTTGTTAAGGTGACTGAGTGATGATAACTTTCCACCAGCACAGAGAATGTTTATTACTATATTATTACTGTGATTGGTGTTATTTTCTCTGTAGTCCTCAAGACTGGAGGTCATAAGTGTCCAATTAATACACACTTAAATGGGTATTTCCAGATTGCATGAGATGATTTTGTTTTCTTTTAGAGCTGTATTCTCCCCACAAAGTATGGGTAGTCAAAATTTATTTGCTATTTGAAAAGTGATAATAGGTGAAGAAAAAAAAACAGAAAAAGAAAAATGATAGTACTGTGCCTTCTACCTGGCTTTGGAAATTACTGTAGAATAGTGTGTTGTGTGACATCCACCATTCGTTGTATGTTCTGTTTGTAGTTTTGTAAAAACTAAACTTATACTAAACTTACAATGCTAGTGTCACTCGTATTTTATTTTTATATCCTACAAATAGGAGTTTTACCAATGGCCACAGGGGAGAGGGGAAAAAAGTCTCCACAGGACTCTTTCTGGGAATTCTGTTGACTTCTATGTGGCATGAATTTCAGACACTGAAGATGGTGCTTTAACACTTACAGATATTTCCAGTCATTTGTCATTTTTGAGAAGTGAGATGAAAGATTTATTGGTATTCTCTTGCACAGACTGAAACATCTGTGTGTTGGGCGAACAACAGGTGTCCGATAGATGTGTTGGCTGTCTGTCCGTGGTGACTCTTGATGAGTTCATAATGAAGTCATTATTCGAGTGCTATGTTAAAACAGTGTTTCTTAGAAATTATGTAGTGACAGTTTTCAGCTGACACAATTATGTACGCTTTGGTAAAATTAAATTCCGTTTTAAGCTCTCCTTTCACTGGAATCTAATTTACTGATTTAGAGGCTTTGAGAATACCATTGTCACAAACAATGAAGGGACCTGAAATATGCATGCCCATGAAACAATAAAGGCTTATCCAGAGTGTTCAAGTCAAGGGTGACGGTGAAATGAAGGATTTGCGTATGAAGCAGGAGCATCTGCTGGCGGTCGGTCCCAGGGATGCTCCCAGTTTCGTACTCCAGCTCCTTCGTTCTAAAGAGGGTCTCTTGGAAGACACCCATGGGACCAAACAAAACGTAGGGGACTGTGAAATTGGAATTTTAAAATACATTTCTTGTTTATACCCTGATTACTTAAAAAAATGATTTGAAGCATTTCAAATGGATGTATCGTCAAGCATCTTTCTTTATAATTATTGGCTATAAAATCTTACATTTTCTTTTGTTTTATTTTCCCTTCTCCTAGTAAAAGTCTATACCTGCAGTGGCCGAAAGATGCCAGGGCTCTTTGTTGGTTTGTTGTCAATGAAATAATAACTTTAATATCCATGAATGTAATTTTCTGTGATGTTGTTAAAAAGTTGCATATTCCAGCATTAGTGAAATAGTTTGGATCTATCAAAATAGCCCTAACAGGTGAAATAAATACAAGTTAATTGCTCTAAGTCTGTGTCTGAATTAATATGGTTTAGTTCTAAGGAAAGAAGTGACATATTTTAGAAAGTGTTAATGCTAATCTGGTAGTCTTACAAAACTATAAGAGTTCAGCCTACATACAAGGAACAATTATTAACGCACCTTATCCAAATTCAGTTGAATGCTAATAGTAGTAACATCTGTAATGACATTAGAACACAACTGTTTTTGAATTGGATATTTCAAACTAACTGTGTGGGAATTTAGAACAACTGTTCATAACATCGTAGACTTTTATAGTGCCATGATATTGTCATCCAGAACTTTCTATGTCATTTACAAAAGAGGAAATTAAGGCACAGAGAGGCTGAGGTTTAACGCATGCAGTGGATCTTTTTTATGGGTAGGAAAGTGACCAAAATGTAGTTCATCTATCTTACTTGCCAAGTAATACTTGCTAAGCCATCGAAAACATTTTGTAAATCTCATGGTACGTTGGTGTGTGTTTGTAGAGCTAACCCAGCCACACACGCACTGCCTGGAAATGGGTGCAATATGACATTCCTAACCAATGAACGCTCAACAAGTTAACACAGTAAAAACCTCTGTTTGGAGTCCCCATTTATAGTATTTACCTGGGATAAAAAGGAGATGAGGGAAAGGTTCAAATATCATAATTTTTTTACTGTGCTAAATAAAATATATATGTAACATAAAATTTGCCAGTTTAATAATTTTAACCATACAATCCTGTGCCATTAACTATATCCACAATGTTGTATAAACACCACTATCTTTTTTTCCAAAAAGTTGTCATTTCCCCAAGCAGAAATTCAGTCGCAATAATTTCCCATTTCCCCTCTCACCCTTCCTGGTAATTTCTAACTTATTTTCTGTTTCAGTGAACTTGACTCTGCTGGATATTTCATATAACTGGAACCATACCATATTTGTCTTTCTGTGCTGGCTCATGTTAATTCATGTAGGATTTCTAGGTTCATTTGCATTGTGGTATGTGTCAGAACATTTGTTTTTACGGAGAGCTGTGTTGTGTCTGTCTTGTGGCTTTTGCCTCAACCATCTTTTGTTTTTGGATAATTAATAGACCTTCCTGGTTATTATTTATTGTTGTGTAGCATCAACTTTTGTTCCTGCTGTTGGTTAATCAGACATTTGGGGGAAAAAAGGGTGATTTCTGGTATTATGATTAGGAAAACAAAAATAGGAGTCAATATTGGACCTTTAAATTCTTTTCACTTTTTCTCTTTAGTATACATTTATGTTTCAAACTATTATGTCATGACAAATTTTAAATGGTTAGTTAAATGGAGTAATCAGAGTACACAGTTGAATCTTATAATTTTCTCTTTAAAAATCTTTCTATAAGAACTAAGAAATGTGCTTCATAATACTATATATATTCTATACTAAGTTAATAAAATTTTCTGAAAATATTTCCTTTACATAAAACACTTGGAAAGAATCATTAATACTATTGGCAAAAATGAAGGCTGAATCAAGACCACCACCTGTGGAGAAAGTTCATTCAAAGGCCATCAAAAGATGGACATGGGAAAAATAAGTTCAGTTTAAATTTTCTGCCCAAACTATGGGCTTCAGCACACATTATTTTAATTATCTTATTCCCTGAAAGTTCAATTTTAAGGAGAACCCAGGAGAAAAATATCATTAAAGCATAAAATTTTTTCAATTAATTTACAGCTCACAAATAATAGATTGCATGAATTTATTTTTTATACTAACATGTGAAATGTGTTCTGGAGAAAAAGGGAGGTGATTGTTGATAATTGAAGTATTGGGTTTTGACAATTTTCTTCCAGATGAATTCAAGTTCTTTATGAAAAGGCTGCCCACGAACTATTTCCTCAACACTTCCACCATCATGCACTTGTGGACAATGGATTCTAATTTCCAGCGCCGCTACGAACAACTGGAGAACAGCATGAAGCAGCTCTTCCTCAAGGCGCAGAAAATTGTGCACAAGCTCTTTAGCCTTAGCAAGAGGTGTCAGAAGCAACCGTTCATCAGCCTGCCGAGACAAAGGTAAGACATTTGTGGCAATGGGGACACCTGGGGACACTGGTTTCCCAGGGAGCTCTACTGCATTCTGAGTGCAGTGCGGCAACGTACACAGCACAGTGATGCTCAGTCGCATTGTAGGAAGTGATTTGAAAACAGGTATCTCAGGGCTCCAAGTAATACGCTGGAGTTATCTTCCAAAGAACAGTACAGTGAGTAGCACAGAAGCTAACACCTCCAAAGTTTTCTTTTCTTATTAAAATTGGGAAGTTGTTCTAACTGGCTGTATGTGGTAGTCAACTAATAAATAATTGCATCATGGTGGATTCAAAACCACAAAGCCTTGTGTTTACGTTGTAAGCGGAAGAAAAAAGTAGGACCACAACGTGAAATTTCTGAGTATGCAATTTTCAGTGAAAGGAATTTAAAGTTTATTTTCTTTGATTAGTGTTCAGAGCACCATAAGCCATATTCAACATAAATATCTGAAAACTGCTGGGGAAGTTACTAACAATTTGTGTGAATGATGGCAGACTATTAAAATACTGTGTTTGAGCTAATTTTGAGAAGCACATTTCTTAGAATTGCTACTTTAAGATGCATTGACCAGTTGGCGCAATAAAAACTGCATTTATTTATTTGAAATCAGATAAAATATACATCAAAATGAAAAGCTAAGGGAAATACAGAAGGGTATCACAAAAATATGCATCTGCACTGCCTCTGTTATAAAATGCCTGTATTTTGACTTGATGCTCAAACCATTAGGAGGAGTCATCTATAATTATAGATTTTTTTTTCACTGAAAAAAAACTCTGAAAACTCTGTAGACTTTCAGTTTTTTAAATCCAGTTTCAAAATAGTCATTGGCATTATTTTTAATTCATTGGATTTCAGGATATTCAAAATCTATGTAACTGTCACCGCAGTCTACATTGAAAACATTTTTATTGTCCTTCAAACAAATCCGGTACCAATTAGCAGTCACCCTCCATACTCCCATCCCAGCCCTGGGCTGTTTACCTCTAGAAGTTTGGCAAACTCACAGCTGTGCCTGGTCTGGGCATTTCACATAAAGGCAATCATACAATATGTGCCTTTTGTGAATGTTGTCTTTCACTTAGCATAGTGCTATTGGGCTCTTCTCCTTCTCCTCCTGACCTCCCCAATTCTAGTACAATTCAAAATAATATTGTGATCATGGACTACAATGAAGAACAAAAAAAGGAACATTGGAGGGAAATGAAGTGGAAAGACTCAGCAGAATCAGCGAGTAGGGGAGGTTAAAATAAGTCCTCGATGATGTAAACGATAGCCATTAACGGGCCGAGGAAGGATTGCCTGTCCACCAGAACCCTCCGGAGGGATGAGATGCAGCAGAGTTTGTAAGAAATATGAGTGTTCAGTTATCTGCTGGAGCTCCTAGAGACAGCTCTTAAACTCGCAGACAGCAAGGGCTCAATAAATATTTGATGAATGCTCTTTGATATTTTCCTGAATACTTTAGTTTGCCTTCTAGATGCACATAATGACGATTTAATATGGTATGTAGAGTGTTTCCTCTTCTATATAAATCGAATCTCCTGATACAATATGCATAGCATGCTGTTTTGTTTTGTTTCTCTGCTAGGCTGACAAATGCCCTCTCCCATTCTTTCAAAGGGACCTGAGTCTTTGTCTTTGTCCCTTAGGGCTGCTATAAAAATACCACTGACTGGGTGGCTCATAAGAGCTCAAGTTCTGGAGGTTGAAAGTCCAAGGGCAAGGTGCCAGCACAGTGGGGTTCTGTTGGAGGCCTCTTTGGGGTTGTGGTCTGCTGACTTCTTGCTTCGCCCTCACGTGGTGGAAGGGGCCAGGGAGCCCTGAGAGATCCCTTTTATAAGAACAGGAATCCCGCCCCTGCGGCTCCACCCTCACGACCCAAGCACTGTCCCAGTGCCCCGGCTCCTCATAACTCCATCTTTGGGGAGTAGGGTTCCAACACGTAAGTGGAGAAAGGGCACAAATATTCAGAGCTCAGCAGACAGAGTCAGTCCCTATGTACCACTAAGTCCTTGAAATGAGGGTGAGGCGATGTGCTATTTGTCCTTCTCTTTGGTGCCAGAGTCCTGTCCTCAGTGGACAGTGAGGCAGTGGGCATGCAGACCCAGCGCAGGGTGGGGTATTCAAGCATCATTTAAACCCTGGATGCAGTGCATCTGTCGTGCTGAGGTTGTTACCCAACTTCCTCTCCATCTCAAGCATGTTCACCAACTACTTACAATCCTATACCACACACAAGAACAATAGATGTCTCAGCGTTTTCATGGGAGAAATGTTTGAGAAGGATGTTTACCACATCTGACCTACAGGGATAATGTATAAATCCTTTTAAACATATTTGTTTTTTCTCCATAGTTCCTTTTCATCCCCTGTCAGCCTACTTTCTTCCTTCCCTTTTTTCTTTACTGAACATCCAAACATTTTCCATTTTAACCTTCTCTCTCGATTGATCCTTTTTCTCTTTCATATATTCCCTCTTCAGTGAAATCTTTCTCTAATTTTGTTTTAATGTGGAGAGATTTGATGCTTTTGGAATCCCAGTTTACCACCTCTCACTAATCTCCTGCAAAATAAGGCTTCACATCTTGAATCAACTTTCTTTCTTAATGCATTAAAGAATCAAAAATAATGGATTTTTATTCTCTTTCAATATTTTTTACACTTTCAAATACACAAGATACCTAATTATCTTTCCAATATGTCTTCCTTATATCATCATCTAATTCAAGCTGTGTTTTCTTTATTTATAAGAATAGGACCACTTTCTAGTAGATATAAAATCTAATAAAAACCTGGACCCATTCCTAGTATGTCCTGGAAGCAGTAAACAGAAAGTATAACAATGAGAGTTGCCCGTGATGGTGAACGTGACCGCCCTAGCATGAAGCTTTTTTGAGAGAGAGGAGAATGCTCCAAGTCCGGCATCCTTGCGTTTTTGGCTTTTGCTTTTTTTTTTTTTCTTTGTTTGCTTTTCTGGTTTTTGTTTGTTTTGATAGTTGATTTTGTCAAAGTCTGTGTATGCTTAGAGCATATACAATATCATCCAAAGCACCATTTTTGCACAATGTTGAGAAAGGCAGTTTGGGAGACAATTGGCTTGGGGATGGGGACAGTGAGAAAGCATGTGTGGTTGCCAAGTCTTAATGGTACATTACATAAACCAATAAGGAAATGCAAGTACATACCATCAAATGCAGCAGCCTAAGGTAAATATAGCTATTAAACACTGGGGGGAAATCACATTTTACTTGGCACACAAACAAAATGGAAATCTGTGCAGATAAATTGCAGTAGATTTTATAAACAACAGGCATGTAGAAATGGAGACTTTTAATTTACTATCAGAATATTGTTATAAGTAATTTTCATGTATTCAATAAACGTGACCAGGGATTATGATTTTTATTTTGTAATTTTGGCAAACAAAAATCATTTATTTTGTTGTTTCTTTAATAATGAATACAGACTATGGTCAGATAAAGTGATTTACATATGATATCAGAGTATTTATTCCTAGAAAGAAGGCATAGATGAGTCATGGTTAAACAAATTTGGAGACTATAATTCTTATAAGCTCCTATTGAAAATCTATAATGTATATATTCATGCAAAATACAATGGCCCACATTTAGGGAAAAGTACATTTGTTCATACAAGGGTTTTCCAGAACAAATTTTTTAATTCCTAAAATGCCTGCTAACTTTGCAAAGTATACACTTTAATAATTCTGTACCATCATTTTTATTCCAATTTTTGTAGCATCTAGAATCATCCTTTGTTGTAATATTGCCACCTCAATCATCATAAACTGTTTGATTATTACCTCGAGCTGAAATGATTTCAGAAGGCCTTTGTTTTCTCAACTTCAAATGTTTTCTGAGTGCCAGGTACCAATCCTTGGCAAATAATTATTTTAATCACCATATTAAAAAAACAAAGATTATAGTGCCTCAACTCTCTAAAGGTATAACTTGATATGGCCCTGCATATTAACACATTGTCTCATTTCTTTTTTTTAACCTGAGCTCTGAGATTTTCATCCCAATGTTTTGCATGAGGTGGAAGGCTGCACTAACTGCATCCATTTCTGTGGTGGTTAATTGGTCCATGAAGTTACGTCTTAGAGAAAAAAATGTGATAGAGTGCAAGGCAATGAACTGATGCTTTGTTGATTTTATATTAAGTAGCAGTGGTTTGTATGTGGACCATAAGGTAAGAATCAATACAAATCCCAAGACTCAAATATTTCTCCAAATCTTATAATGTTATTGACAATAAAATTCTTAGAATGGGTGCCCTTTCAATTTTCAAATAGACTTAAATCAGGGCTGAGAACCAGTCCTATTTGAGTCACTCCTAAGTGATTTGACTTATATTATGGAAGAAATGAATACATGTTTACTTGCCAAAATAAATACCTCATTTACTATTGGGATCATGCCCTAGGTTTACTATCTCAGGACAGAATTCCATCTTATAAAACCAAATTCTATTGCTCATGAGCCTTTCCCCAGAACACACCCCCCCCCCAGAAGGTTGGAACCAAAGTAAACACTGTGACGTAGGGAGACCTGACTAACTTAGAGGAGACTGGAATCTCATTCTGTGGAAAACATGGCAGTGCACACACAAAAGAGGGATGACAAGAGTGTTTCCTCATGCTATCTGGAAGTCTCTTCTGTCAGCTCTCATACAAGTGACATTGGAGGCTTCAATGTACATATGCAATTGGTCATGTCAGACTGTCACTAGGAGATATATCGATAAGATGCTATTTGTCCCAAACCCTTTTTCACTCTAAATGATTGTGCTAATAAAAAGAAATAATTTGATGTTGTGCTACAGAGGAAAAGTCAGGGAAATCTGACAAACACTGTCTTTATCCCATCAATCCTGCCCGACCCAGTGGGAGGAAATCTCCTTTGGGTTGTTTCCACGATAAATTTAATCTAATGCTTAATTTGATAACACTATATAAAGGCAGTGAGCAACCTTTCATCTTCATAGTTTGTTTAATGTTATTTATGCTGAGGACAAAAAATAACCTCACTCACCTCCTTTCAACATTATTTTTCCATACGTGTATTCCTTGTATTTAAATGTATGTATTATGCATATGTAAACACACACACACACACAGCAGCTATGTACACATGTACCGGTTCATTAAAATGGCACGTGGCTGAGATGCAGTGTTCTTTTCCTTGTGCATTAAACAAAGGTAACACTTCCTAAAATCAAACGACTTGATAAATCAAGAAGGGAAGAGCCAAAGATTATCAAGATATGGACCAGCTCAAATCCCTGTAACACTGGAAGAAAAACTGACAAAACAGAAAAAACAACAACAACAAAAAACTTTGGAGGACTTCATTCGAGGCAGCCACTCCGAGTTATAAAGTCAGTGAATACATTCAAAAATCAATGCCAATTGAAATCAAAATCCCCTATCTCTCAACCCAGATGCACTTCAGACAGCAACAAACAGGACGGCACAAAAGAACATCGATGTGACAAAAGAACACAGGAGAAAATGAAGGTCAGCCCGTTGTGTTTGTTCTATTCAGCCCAGCAGGAAGGCTTCGTGTCGGCCTCTCAGAGGCAACAAAAAAGATCAGGTCTGAGGCAGTGGCTTTTACTGAGCTGAAATAAAATTAATTCATAGAAGCCGGGAAGTTTGCGATAAACAATCCAAAAACACCATAGTGAGGCTGTAGGAAGGCCTCCCAATTTTAAGGTTGATTTATATTTATGAAATAGGGTCCTCAATATTATGCTAAGCACACGCACCCTCGACTAGGAATTAAAAACATAAGGAGGACAAGACATGATTATGTTCCCAATACATGTTTTTTTGTTGTTGTTGTTTCATAACCTCATCTAAATTCCTCTTTGGATGAAATAAATTATATCTCCACTGATGTTATTAAATCATTTGGATCCATATGCAGGAATGTAGAGAGATTTTGGAGAAGAGATAGTATGGGGAACAAACAGGAATGAGGTGCAGTGACCCAATCACCATTCACCACATCCACGAGAAATAACCAGCCAATAGCCAACGGAGGAGACGCCCCAAGGACACTCCGGTACCCGTCAATGCCGAGCTGCAGCCACACCACGGTGAAGCGGGGTAGTTCTGGGGCTGGCTTGCTAAGGAGACCTGTCCGTGGTTAGCTGGTCACTAGCTAACATGTATTAATCATGAACTATGTGTCAGTCTCTTCTCAATGCATACCTGTTTGCGTTTCTTAAATACCCCAGTACGAGGTAGTTCGTGGTATTCCTCTAAAATTATAAATGAGGAAACCGAACTTTAAGCTAAAGGTTCAGTAAGCTAAAATAGTAAATAATATTTAAAAGGAGGAGGATGATCGTAGTGTAGAATAAAGGAAGGGGGATAGCAAACCTACAGAGATAGATATGTAATCTATAAGTTAAAATATAAACTCTCTAAATATATCTTAATGGAAATATTTGCATGAGACACCGGCCAAATGGCATTCTGTATTTTCATCAGTAAACTAAACTAGTTATGGCTTGGAAGAGTCAACGCATTGAAACAGGGAATCCCAGGGAAAAGCAGGGCTCATTTAAAGATACCCAGCATTAAAATGCCGACCCGAAGGGGTCCTTTCACAGAGGTTTCTGAGGGGGCCAGTGTGTCCGTCTGCACCTGTCGTTAAGAGGAGGTACCACTGCTGAAGCTCCCGACTGAATTGGCTTCAAAGAACTTGAAAAACAGCCTCTTTGTTTCTAAGTGTCCTTCTCCCATGAATAGAGGGTTTTCTTTTCTACAGGGGGAGTGGCAGACTCTCGGGGGAGGCACCTGTGAATCTTGGCAGCCCTATGTGTCTGAAGCTGTGGGCATGAATAGCTTTACAGTATGGGGGGAGAGTGTGGGAGAGCGTGGTGGCCAGGACTGGCCGGGGGATGACTTCATAGAATGCTAATGCTGCTATCCCTGAACCTCAGGACTAGCTCCACATTGAAGTGGTGTTTTGAAATACAGTTCACTTCATCTCACCAGCTCTGAAAACATATCCTTTGGCCTTCATTTTAGAATGTTACTTTGCTAAAAGGGTTGTTGGTAGGTGGAGCAAACTCAAAATTCCATCTGGTCCTGCAGTTTCTAGTTTCAGTGAGTAAAATCAATCTCTTGTTTAATCTGAAACTCACTTGTATGTTTACAGTAGGATCGGGAGCTTAATACTAGGTTTATATGCATGAACAGACTCCTATGTTTGGGTCATTTTTATACAATGTAGTTAATAAAAAAGGCATCCCTGATGAATTACTTTTTCAAAGCAGATGACCCCATTTGCCAACCAGACACATCGCACGTAGGAATAGATTTCGTATCTTTATATAAGAATCTTTACACTAATAATATGAGTACATTTTAGAGTGCTAGTCATCTATGAAATATCCCATTTAAATTCAATAAAAAGAATGAAGTATTTTGGGATTAAGGTAACTGAGGAGTTAAAAGACCTATACTCGGAAAATGTAAAACACTGGTGAAAGAAATTTAAGATGACACAAATAAGTGGAGAGATTTACTGTGCTCATGGGGGAGTTAACACGTTGAAACATCCAAACTATGCAAAATGATCTGCAGATTCACTGCAGTCCCTATCAGAATCCCAAGGGTGCTGTTCACAGAATTAGAACGCATGACCCAGGACTTTATGGTGTGGGACCTTGTGAGTGTGTTCCACGTAGTCATTCAGAGTCCTGACGTGTGGAGGCTTCGCCTTTTCAATGAGGGGTTTCCAACATTACCGGGGACATCAACACCCAGCCAGTAAAAGGTGGGAGAGTGGACGGACAAGCACCACCTGTTTGTTAAGGGCCTCGATGAGCAGTGCACTCTTTCATTCCTAACTCAAGTCAAGAACTCATCACATGGTCAAATCTGGATCTGAAGCCACCTGGGATATTTACAGCCTGGTGATGCCCCCAAACTTCCACACTCTCACAGTTGAGAAAATTAAGGACGATTACATGTGGGGTGCTCCCAAAATAGTGTCTTGAAGGTAGTAAGGCCTCAGAAAACATTAAGTGGAAGGGAAGGGTTGTGGGCAGCCAAGCCCCACCCACGGCCTTGCCCTGGACTTTCACAGCTGTACGCACTCCCTCTCCTGAGATGATTAAACTAGTGCTTAGGGTAAATAGATTCAGCTCAAAAGGTCTGAGGCCCCTAAATCAAGGAAATTAGCTAATTACCTTACAAGAGGGAGCCAAACATGTTTTGATGAAAGACTTAAATTGAATAAAACAAACCAACAAACCAAAAACAGGTCAGAGAGTTTGGCCAGTTTAGACCTCTGATTGCTCAAAGGGTAGTTTGAGGACATAGGGCCTCCAGGTTGGGGACGTTTGAAAAAAGACCTTTAAAAAATGTTTTTCATGGAAAAGATCTGAGTCAACTCTTACTAGCTCAGAGAAACCTGCCAACTAGTGAGATCAAGTAACATCTAAAATCAGACAGGAATCTTTACAACGGAACCAGAATTGCTCTCTGGACAAGCTTATGGAATTGCTTCCTGAAGACGCGCTGCTGTCGTGCCAGGTTCTCTGGCCTGGCAACTCCCGTTTGCGAGCACAACCCTGCGGAGATCTGTATTCAGAGACCGGGAGGATGAATCCGTGCCTCTGAAATAGACGTGTGATTCTTAGAGGATTTTTCTCTAAAGAACGGAATTGTGTGCAGTGTGTTGCTTTTGCATTAGGACTGGCTGTCTGAAGCACACGCTTCCCAGCATTATTTACCTCTTGCCCTCTCCTGTTTTTTAGAAGTAGAACATGCAAATTGCTTTCCGAGTGTTATCCATTACAGCACATGGAATTAATTTATTTCTCTCTAAATCCTCTGTGACTTCTGGAAGGAAATGCTAGAGGAATAAGAAAGATTGCTAACAAGGCAGCTAAAAGCCACCTCTTGTTTGCTAGCATGGTCCACGGTTTCGAAGTCCTCAGCACGTCGGCGGGACTCTCATTCTTCACGTGAGGATTGCTGCTCCAGACGCAGATCGGCTCATTGTCCTCCCCGTTCCCATGAAACGGCACCTGTTCTTCCGGTCGCTCCTTAAAGAACATAATGCTGTAATTACTCACCGCGTGGATTACAGATATCCCCAGAACTGCTAAATAATACAGCCCTACACACGGAAATTATAGTCTAATGCTTACTCACATGTAGACGGCCGAAAATATGCCTCTCCATGCATTCCTCATCTAGTAGACAATAAAATTACTATCTTTTCATTTCAAAAAGATATATTAAAAAAATCATTAGCTGAGCTGGGTCAATTTTAGAATTGGTTTATATAGAGAAAACTTAGTGAAAAGGAGAGGTCAGAGTTCATTGGTTATTAACCTTCTCACACATCTGTTTCTTATCTCAGTCCTCACCTAATAATATCATACAGTGCTTCTGTGTTTGTGAGTGATGCCATCCTGGAGCGCCGGCTCTGGTTTATTTGTGTGGTGGCAGAAATCAAGCTGCATATAACTGAAAGCCTAGTGAAAATTTGACTCTCATGGCCCTGGGCACACAGAGTAGACATGCCCAACCCAATCAGAGCTTTCAAGTATTTATTCGTAAGAATGACAATAATCAGACACATTCACATGATTTTAAAATTATTTTGCATTTTGCAATTTTTATTTTGGAATTCGTACTGACATAAGGCATTCTTATGGAATATATGTATGGAGTCCAGATACGTGCATATATCACATACGTACTGGAAGGGAGAAATGTAAGAGAGTGCCCAAGTCTTTCCTTTGAAGGTATGGCCCAGAGGTTGAATACATCATTCCAGTTACAACCTAGTGACCAGAACTTCTTCTTAAGTCAGTTCAGCTGCAAGAAAGATCAGGCAACGTAGCCTTTGAGTCAGTGGCCACGGGCTCAGCTGAACACTGTGTCATTAGTACTACATAAAGAGAGGAAGAATGACTATTAAAAAACAAGTGGGTGTCTCTCCATCCCATCCCATCATGAATTTAATTTTCAAGTATTAGATTCATTCTTGGAAATGCAGCAAATTCCATAAGATATAATCGAATGAACTGTGTAGAAAATCAGTTACATATTCTGAACAGCTATTCCGTTCTCACTGCTCGCGCCTTCATCATTAGCAATGGTGGCCTTGTGGTAAGGATTGTTCGGATGGAAGGTACAACATATTATTTACAAAGAACAAAGATAGACTTTACAGACTTTTTTAAGGAGAGCAAAGATATAGTTGCATATCTACATACCTTTCTATAACATGATATATGTATATATCTGTATTCCATATATATATATTCCATCATATATAAAAAGTAAATATACTCACTTTATATATATATATGAAATATTATATATATATAATATAGTCACTTTTACTTTTGTAGAATGTGCTTGACAGAGAAGCTCTTTATCCTCCATTCTTGAATGCTTTGGAACAGCATGACCTTTATTCAGCTGCAAGGACCCTCGTCAGGAGTTTGAGTACTCGTGTCTGAGACCTTGTTCTGCTGCTAATTACCTGTGCGACCTGGGGAAATTATTCTTACCAATCAAGTTACAATTTCCTCGTGTGCCCCAGGAAGGCGTTGGGCCAGGTGATCTCCCAGGCCCTCCTCTGCCCTAATTTCCAGGGTTCCCTGACGCAGTCCATCGTGAGCGCCGATCTAATTAATTTTCTCAGTCACCCTCATGACACTGGATGGAATATATTTTCTCATGATGTTCGAGAAGGGGATTCGTGTATCTGTAAGGATTCCAGTGAAGCGCAAACTGTAATTCTGGCTTTCCCGAATGGCACAGAGTTGAGTTTATGACCATGTATGGCAACCGTGTGGGGCCACCACTCTCTATTTTCTCTGTTCTCCCTGCATCAGCCTGGAACATGCCTGCCTCCTGATAAGCTAGGACATGGCGTCAAGTCGACCTCGATGCCCACACTGTTACATGCGATGCTCTGTGTTCAAGACTGTTTCCTAAACATAGAGTATAAACACATGAGCTTTCTAAAATAGTTTTTAAACTGTTTAAATGGAAACAATTTTCTTTAAATAGGACCATGTATCATTTTCATGAATCGCATTATCATTTGCATTGTACATAAGTATTTATAGAGCAGTTTCTAAATGTTGTACTTTTTGATGGGCTCCAGGAATAAAAGCATAAGATATGGCTATCAGGCCTCAAGAAGCTTAGGATCATGTAGGAGCTTAGGAAAGGTGCATACTGTGTGAAGTATATCGAGTATTTAAATGACATCACACCACTAGTGGGTGGGGGAGCTGAAGATAATTTGGAAATTCCCTACCGGGTTTGTCTATTACCATAAGGACAGGCCTTAGGGAAATTTTTATGAAACTATCTAAACAAGGGGAATGAAACAAATACACAGGTGTGAATGCATCCAGCTAACACTTTGAAGAGAACGCTTAGAGACATGCAGTAACATACAAATTTCAGGCACTAGCTGAAATCAGATAGCCGGGGCTTGGCAAGCCACACTGTCACTGGGAGCTTTACATTAGGGACTCGTTTTTTACCCCTCTTGCTGAGTGATGTGGTGTTCATTTACAAAATATTTTTAAATAAGTTTTTAATAAACCAAACAGTAGATGTGGTGGCATTATAAGTAGGCGTAAGAGACAGTTAAAATAGTGAAACAATAAAATCCAGTGAATAACTGGATGGGGAGAAAGTATAAAGAACTATGCAGGATTCTGAGACTTTACCCTACTTGCAGACTAAGCCTGTTACCTTTCATTGACGTTTACCAAAGGCACAAGACTCCTCAGTCAGAGACAAAGGACTTTATTGCTCAGGGGCCACAGAGCTGTGTAAACATCAGCATCGATCCCTGTGCCTCCAGCTCACACAGGGACGATGTCAGGACACCAGCTGGAAGCTGTACAGAGGCTAGGTTATTGTCACAGTGGAGAAGCCCAGCACCAAAGCACCAAGGGTCCACCACCTTTGAGAGTGGGGGGGAACAAGCATTGTAACCATCGTAAACAAGCCCCTCCTCCTGGGGGTAGCCCGATCAGGCTGGAATCGCCTTGACCTCTTCACTGCCCACATGACCAGCTGCAGAAACTGCGGAGTGTCAGGAGACAGAGCAGCCTTGCAGCCTGGCTCACTTGGCAAGAATGTGCCGGCAGGTTCCAGGCCTGTGGTTACTGTGTTCCAGTAGGGGGAGGATTCAAAGCTGATGCCCAAGATTCCCACAGCCTCCTAGGAGCATGGCCTCAGACTCAGTCACCTTTAGGCTCAGTGGCTGGCCCAGACGAATCGCTATTTATCTTTATCTCTATATATATTTTATCTACATCTCCATGTGAGTTTCCCTAGGGTTGCTGAAGCAGATGACCACAGCTGGTGGCTTGGAAGGAAAGAAGTAAGGAAGGAAAGAAGGGAGCGAGGGAGGGAGGGAGGGAAGGAGGGAAGGAAGGAAGGAGGGAGGGAGGGAGGAAGGAAAAACCAGATATTTATTCTGTCAACACTGAGGAAGCTAGAGATCCACAATCAAGGTGTCAGTGAGACTGAACTTCCTCTGAAGGTCCTAGGGAAGATCTTTTCTTGCTCCTGCTGCATTCCAGTGGTTGCCAAATTTCTTGGCATTCCTCAGCTTGGAGTCCCACCACTCCAGTCTCTGCCCCATCGTCCCCTGGCCTTCTTCCCTCCAGAGGCCTGTGTCCTGTGTCATCTCCTCTTCTTATAAGGACACCAATATTTTGATTTAGAAGCCACCCAGTCCAGCATTACAAACATCCTATTTCCAAATAAGTTCATGTTCCAGGAGGAATTTGGGGGGATACTGTAGAACCCATTATAACATCTACATCTGTCTCTAGTCAGTGACTATGTAAATGAATCAATACCTGAATGAGCAAATGAACAGATGAGTGGATTGAAGACCCTGTACTTGGATGAACAATGGTCCCAATGGCAGAAAAAAATATGAGACGACAGGAGGATTTCAATTAGCCATGCTGACAGAACTTGATAATGGTGAGGAGGGCCCACCAGCAGCTGGTGAAAACATGAGTGCTGTCGCCCCACTGTGTGCTAATTGGTGTAATGTATTATTCTTCCAATGACATCATCCTAGTGTTTAGTCCCCATCACTTAATCCATATCCCATCCAACCTGCAGCCTCAGTTCAGGTCTTTCCACCCCCAAGGGGAGTGTTTTTATAACTCCTCCTACACTTGGCACTTAAATTTCTTCCTACGCTACCTTATGCTAGCATAACCTATAATCTGCTTTTTATTTAGATTATATGTTTACAGCATATGTTTATGCATTTCTAGTGTGATATGCACTTGGATTCACATAGAAAATCCCCTATTTATTTTTTAATCCCCAATTTCCCACTCTCCTCACATAATATTATCTAAAATGATGCTGGATACATAATTACAACTTAATAACTACCTACTGACTAATCTTCCATATTTATGTTTATGCAACCTTTCTATAAGTAGACTGATTCAGATTTTTGTATGAATTTTAACATATTTCAAAATAAGGAAACAAGGTAATAAAACTTGTTAGCATATATTTATAGAACTTTCCTTTGCTGTTAGGTAGAAATGCATAGAAAGACACATTTCAACAGAATTTTCTGTGCAAATTGCTTTCTGTGCAAACAGCAGTCGATACTCATCCAGCTTTGATTTTTACCATTTTTGTTTTATCTCTCATGTTAATACACCTTTTTCACTATCTCCATATTTCAAATAATGAAACCCACTTTGTTATGTTCTTGGAGGTTATGCCGGTAACAGCCGGTTGTTAATGAAGCAAGTTCCAGCTCCTACCCAGCACAGCGTGCGGCCGATTCAGTAGGAGGGAGTCTCTCAAGAATTCTCAGCTTTGCAAATGCGTCTGATCATTCCATGTTTAATTTCACTTTAAGGCATTTTCACCTTGGAGGACAACACGGGGTGTTATATTAAAGGGTCTCCTGTTTGCATTTTCCCTAGTTTAATTTCAATTCGCTGATATGTCATACCTTAATGTAACTCTTTTGGGGGGAGGGAGGCGTCTGTGCACCTAGGGATGCATTATCGTGAGTACTGCATCCACCTGATTCAGATGATCTTTTTAAAAACTGGCATCTTTGGGATGCAATCAGTTTTAGGCAAATCCTGCACAAGGTTTGGGAAGTTGTATTTAAACATTTGCCATTAATTAAAGAAACGTTCATTTCAATGACAGTATTTAGATGTCCTCGTCAAAGAAACTACTTTCTTTCTTATATGTGGTATTTCCTAGTACACATCTCCCATACAACAAATTGTTTCCTAGTCCCCTTCCATGGAATGGGAAAGCTTGACTACCCAGTACGTCATCGTGCGTCCACTGCGTGTTGTGTGCCGTTGAGGCCGAGGAAAGAGAGCGTCCCAGAGGGCCGAGGAAGAGCGAGCTTTCTCACATTTCTGCATTGTGAGGTTTCAGAGTCACTAGCGCCTCATCACTAGCCTTTGGGCTTTTTGTTTTTTTAAATATACCTTTCATAATTGTCCAAGATAGCAGGAGCTCCTTCAAAAGATAAAATAAATTAATATATATATATATATATATATATATATATATAAATTAATCCCATCTAGCCATTTGAAGGGAAAAGGAAATGCAGCAATGAAATGTTTACGTGCTAGATTTGACCGAGTCACAAACTGATGGATGAGTTTATTGCAGAATGGCAAGGCCAACAAATAGATGCTCTCTGAGGGTCAGGGACACTGAGGGCAGGCATTGGTCCTGACTTCCTGACCATGGCAATACCCAGAGGTGGCCTGCAGGGGGCCCCAGTTGAGCGGACACAGGATGCACCCGGTTCTCCATCTTGAATGCTGCTAATTCCAGATTCTGGGGCTTCCTTCAGTCTAGAAGATATGGAACACAAAAAGACACGTGTTAGGCGGTAATCCATCAAAATAAATGACAGTTAAATCTTGCCACTGCTGCCATCCTGTTCCTTCCATAATCCTGCCCAGTAACGTGTCTTAACAAAACACAAGAAAGTTACCTAAAATACAGACATCTGCATTTAGTGTAAGTAAACTCTGTGGATAATAAGCACTTTAAAAAATGATAGAAGACAAAAAAAAAGGTTAATGTAATATCTTAAAAATTTAGAAGCCACCAAGAAAAACTCATATGTAGAAGATGTGAACTTTCAATGTTGATAATGGGATCACGGAAATGTAGCTAATTGAATTTCTTTGTTGTGTATTTAGCTACAACCCAGAAAATCAGAAAAGAAGAAAGTGCAATTATTCTTTGTTTTTTTTCTTCTGATCTCACATACTATTTCAACAGATTCTAAAAAATCAATCTTAACAATTACGAATGATGTGGAAACATAGCTTTTCTCACAGGCAAGTAAGCCAAAGAGGGCATGGGACGGCCTGTTGGAAGAAGCTTTGAATTGATTAATATGCCAGGAATTAAACAAAAAAATCTCAGCTCACTAAGTGGTTTTTTGAATAAACAAATAAATGGCTAATTTAGGTTTTCTCTATTTCTCTATAATTTTTTTTCTCTGTCTCCTCTTTCCCTGGCACAAACTCTTACTACTTTTATGTATAGATGGGCCTCTTAGAATTGACTGAAGTTTTAATTACCTGGAGGAAATACCATTACCTTTTATTGTGCCTTTAAAAAGCAGCTGGTTTTATGGGAATGCAGTATTAGGAAGTGCGCAAGAGTATCATATGGCCTATTTAGATCCCAACGCACCCATTTCAGGGTTCATGTTCAGAATAACTTCACTCCTCACTGCAATTCACTTCCCTCATCTGCAAAGTGGAGAAGATATTAGTACCTGTCTCAGGCTCATGTTCAGTTTTAAATGACTTAATAAAGGGAAGGTGTTTGGAAAGATTCCTGGAATGCAGTAGACACTCAATACTAACTGCTATGATAAAATTAAGTCCTCATAAAATTACTTCATTATTACAAAATTAACAGCAGTTAATAAATAAATATGTTTGCTTATATACAAAGTAATTATTGTAAGGCTAAAATTAAAAGAAAACCTAGCATCCCTTTGTAGTGAAGCTGGGAATATAACTGAACACTTTCCGTTATAATAGGCGGTCTTGGTACCATACTTTTTATAATTACCTGATTTGAATTACAAGCTAATTTTTTGGGGTGCGAGGAACTGTATTTTATAATGAAAGAATTACAAACACAAAGCGGTCTCTTTGGGGAAGGGTTTTTCTTATACTGGTGCTTATGGATGTACTTCTAAGGTTATGCTCCGGAAGTAAAGAGCCTTTACTCACATCCCTCCTCCGCCACTTGCTCATCACCTGTGCGACCTCGGGAAAGTTGCAGAGCCTCCCTGAGCCTCAGCAATGTACTTTGTAAAAATTGGCAGCAAGAATGTTTACCTCAGAAAAGTGAGAATGAAATGACTGTTAGGTAAAGCGCCTAAAATAGCTGCTTAATACATCTTAGGTGCCTTTGTCTTCTCTCCCAGAGCATATGTGAAGGCCCTTTGGGAGCAGCTGTGTCTACTGCAAACCCGTTTCTTAACCTAGTTCCAGTGGTATGTGTGAGCATTTTATTTCTTATTTACACAGGAGGAAATAGAAGTGTAGGGATAGACAGAATGTCCTTGTATTGGCTTGATTACACTGTACGTGCTATGTTTTTTTAATGAATATGCTTTAGGTAATTAGAGTTTGGTTTGAAATCTGTGTGTGTGTGTGTGTGTGTGTGTGTGTGTGTGTGTGTGTTTTGGGGAAGTATGATTTGAGGGCAGAGTGTTAATTTAAACCTAAAAAGCAGTAGCTATTTGGAATCACTTGTGAGATTTCTCTGTATCGTCTTCCCCAAAAGACAATACACCTGGATCTAATCACACCTTTGATGTCAATTTCTAGTCTCCAGGTAATTATTTAGGGATAGTTGAGCCAGTTAAATGGCACCATAAGGAACCCATCAGCCAAATCCAGGAAATGGGGTGTATTACAAAACTGGTCTCATTTTCTAAAAAAAAAAAAAAAAGTCAACAGCACGGGATAAACAGAGAAGGAATGACTGAAAAAGACTTAAGGAGCAAAACTCGTAATGAAATGAGTAGCTCTCTTTGGATTCTGACTTTTTGAGAATTAAAACGAATTATTTTTAGATTTTCAGGGAAATTGGAATATGGCCCTGGGTATTAGTCACTGTCAATAAATTCCAGTTAGTTCTGGTATGTGATAATAGCAGTGGCGATTAGGTAAGTTAATGTCCTTCTCACATTTTAATCTTTGTGATACGCATAGAAATGCCCACGGGCTACTGGAGTTGAGGCTGGGTAAGGGACACCTGGAACTTCAGGTGGGATCCCTACTGTTTGTGTGCATTTGAAGATTTTATACTTAAACACTGAAAATTAATAAAAATTGAATGTAAGCTTCTAAAGAGTAGCTATCATGCCTCTCAGGGGCTTTAAACAATTATTTATACATTAGGAACATAAAAGATACATATTACATTGCATGTATTGTTATGTGCACATTTTAGTTTGTCCTAATACAGAATTTTTATAGATATTTGTAAAGTGTAAATATTTAATGATTGCTACTCTTACAAACCCAGGGGGAGGTGAATGACCTCCCCAAAAAAGACCCCCCTTTTTTCTAGGGTGCCCCCTAGTGGGTTCACTATGCCCACCTCCAGAGGAAAGACGTCTCTCGATGTCAGAGATTTGTGCAAAGGAAAGGAATTATTTATTTAAAAGCTATACAGTCTCAGAGTAGTGACTTAGTGTCTGCATTAAAACACTAAAGTCCTTTAGAATACCCACAGACACACACAGTCCTTCCTTCTCCCTCTGCCCAGTCCAGGGTACCGTATTTCAGGAAACGAAGCAGAAGTCCATGATTTGGGCTCCCAGCACCATCAGCTATGTCGCCACCATGATCTCCAGTTAATCTAGAGCCATGTGGCACCTTCTCATGGCCCACCAACAAGAGTCCTTTCACCCCTTTACTTCCAGGCAAAGTCTCTCCTACTTCCTAAGCCACGTGGCAAAAGGGAGCACCCCAAAGCCTCGTGGTCCTCACTCTGACAAAGCTGTGTGATTCCCTCAGAAGGCTGCTGTGCCTGAGTTTTAAATCCCCACACCAGTCTTCCTCTGCAGCCCCATTTCTGACTCCTCCTACAACAAGTTACACCTGCCAGCATTCCAGCTTTACTGGGCTTCCTTAGTGAGTCTGAGCAGGCGCGGCCCCATGGCGTGGAACCAATCCCAAGCTCTCCTGCAGGTGCTGTAACCAGGGGGAGTTGCCTCCCAGTTACATCATGGGTTGAAGTCACTCCCATCCCCCTGCCTCAAAGCATTGACCACAGCTATTGAACATATCCATGAAGCCAGTTAAAGGTTATAGGTACGTTAAATGACCACGCCTGAGATTAGCTGCAAAGCTGTTGCTATGCAAAACAGCTCTCAGTGGCCCTTCTCCATTCCCCAGCTCAGACTTGTGGGGGTGAGGACATCATATATATTTTTCTAATATTTCCTGGGCACTTTGAGTTCTGAACCTCATTACAAATCCCTACTAGGGGACCCCTCTTGGTTGCACTCTGTTACAATACAACAACTATAATTAATTTAGCCCACATAATGATGAGACAGTTCTAACAATTGAATCACAAAAGGGTTTAGACCTTTTAGTTCCCTAGAGGCATTATGTTGAGAAGGTCAAGTGTATTTTGCATGAAGTAGGAGTTTAAATACCCAAAGTATTGGCGATAGTTCCCTTTTTACCAACCGTAACTTGAAGTAATCATCTTTTGAAGTCGAAGAATAACTGTGAGGATTTGGGTGTTCCTATACCCAAAGCACCGCGTTTCCCAGTTGTCTCAACAAACAGGAATCTGTCTTTGTGCACAGAAATTTCAAGAAACACTAGGCATGCAAAGTCATGGAACATGATCAAATCCCAAACATTTTCTATGCAAATTGCCACGTATTTCAGTGTCTTCAACCCAGCCCTTCAATTTCTTTTCAAGTTTCTCCTCTGCAAATAAAAACTCATGTTTATCTCACTCACTCAATTTTTGAATCAGAAAATCCATTAAGAAAGTAATGGGAATGTGTTCATTTGAAATCGAGTCTGGTCCCTTCCGAATGTTATGTTCACACTGACGGCTGACACGGCAAGACTACTTGACAAGACTAACCCCTGGGTAGACATCCAGTTATGGGGTAGCCATGCTATCTTGAATTTAATTTGCCACACAAATTACAGAAAAGACAGCAGGTGTTTTTGTCTAACCCCATTGGTTGTGATTAGAGGGATGACAAAACTATGAAAATTAATGTTGACGTACCTCTTTGAGAGCTCATTTTCTCGTGGGTGTGACATGCCAGAGCAAATCTGAAATGTGTGTGTTTCCCCTTTGGTTGTAAAAGCAGATGTTGTCTACTTCAATCCATTTTCAGCTATTAACAGTAGCTTTTAACTACATTGGTGAAAGGTGGGGACTTTGAATTAGTCCTTTGTCCAAGAGCAATGTGCCACTTATTTCGAGGAGAAGTTGAAGGCTGCAAGAATCTATTGCAACATGTGGAAAAATATTAACATGTATAAGCAATGATGTAGGTGGCTTCAGGGAACAATGTCATTTTTCCACTGACTTTACAGCCTACAGGAGGCAATGAATGGTGGTCACCCTGAGTGGTAGGGGATGAAAAGAATAGGAACAGAGTGAATGCAATAGCCAAAAAAAAAAAAAAAAAAAATTACATGACTCCCTCAAAGCCAGCTTTTTGAGGTAATACAGTTGCTTTCTTTCTCAGACGATTCCTCTGAGAAACATATACATTTATGTCAAATCTCATTTCCCTGTTAATGTGTAAGGAAGCCACATAATTGAAAGGTCCATAGAACATGTTCAGAAAACCAATTTCATCCACCAGATTTGATGTGTGATCAGAAACAGGAAACAAAACATTTTTATTCTTTCTTTCTCCCCCAACCCAAATATTCTTAAATCAAATAGTAGAGCTACAATAAGATGTTATCTGTGACCTTGGCTTTTCTCCAGCTGTCTGTGATGGACCACGACCGACTCCTCACTCAGTCTGAGAGTTTCTCCTCATCACTCTGTCCACAGAGCACGGAGCCAGCATGTGGGGGTCCTAAGTTACTAAGGTTTTGAAGGTTTAACCTTGATTTCTTTTGCTAGCAATATGCAAAGGCATAGAAGGTGCTTTCACATAGCCTTCTATTCTATAAGCAACTATACAAAGTAATGAACTCAGACACCAGTGATAGAACAAGAGATTTTTCAATATCGAATGGGAGGCACAGTTACGTACTTTTTAGGAGAGAGGCTATGGTGTTTTCCAGAAGGTGTTATAAGAAGCAAAATGTAGAAATGTGTGTCAAGTGATAGGTGAGAAATATATTCAAGGATTGACTCTTCTCTTTGCTCTTTAATGTTGCTTTATTCTAAAACACCTCCCAAGTGGAATTTTTATTCCAAATTTCCCAGGACTTGGTAAAAGAAAACCAGTTAGAGTTTTGATAGTTGAACTATAGAAACTAGGGTTGGTACCAAACAGGAACAATTTTTTTTTCTGGCATTCCAGCTGTCTGATAATCCATTCCTATATCAAAACTTACTAAATGTGTATCCTTAAAAGTAACCAATATTTGGTTGATTTAATTAATGAGCACAGTTCTTCAGGAGAGATGTGGCTTCCTTCTTTCTTTCCCACATAGAACTTAAGTGGACCAATTGTTTGGCGATGGGAATAATGTATCGTTTTGGAACTTCATGTTCATCCTCAGCAGTCTGTGCCACCTCCAGCTGCATGCTCTCTAGGTACAAACAATGTAACCCCAGGCACTTTGCCTCGGTGTTCAAAGATGGTTTTGGGGGGGGAGACGAGGGGATGACATGATGGTGATCATGGAAAAACAGAGCATTTGACGTAAGTAATTGTATTCAATACTTTTATGAGCAAAATATACTTTGCTTTTTTCTTTTAACCTGGCAGACTGTGCTTTGGATTCTGAAAGGGAAGTTGTGGGTTTGATTTTGCTTTTGCATCTTTCCTGGGGAGGTTAATGTGTCAGCGGAGTCTCGGGGAAAGTTAAGGCATGGACCTATTTTCAGTTTGGAGGAATACAAAGAGGCTGCAATTCAGAACAATTACAGGAGTGAAATATGAGGGGATAAATGGAAGTGAGAAATAAGACATTTCTTATACAGGTCCAAATACTGTTAGAAGGACACCAAAAAAGAGACTTTCGATTTACTGGAAGAGGAAAAATACACATCAGATTAAAAACTCCAGCATGCATTTATCAGTTTACTGACTTTGTTTCACTGGCTTTTTGCAAATGGGTTCTCTAAACTGTTCAGTGTAAAAACAAAAGGCATTGTGAAGCCCTGGCTGGTGTGGCTCAGTTAGTGGTGCATCATCTGGTAAACCAAAAGGTTGTGTGCTCAATTCCTGGGCAGGGCACTAGTCTGGGTTGCAGGTTCAGTCCCTGGTCAGGGTGCAGAGGGTAGGCAACTAATGGATGTTTCTCTCTCTCTGGAATATAATCATATACATATATGATTATACATGGTGCGGATCCTCGCCGGCAGGATCTGTGTGTGTTGTGGTTGCTATGAACAAATACACACGGACTACAGAAGTCCTGTGGAGAAAAAGGGACAGCATGGCCACTCTCTGAGAGAGGGGGGGCGCAGAGGGCCAGAGGCCCTAGCCCCTGCCTGGACAGGCTTTTAGTGCTTTTCTGATTACATTGAGGATGGTCCTCATTTACTATGCACAGGTTCGCTGCAGGTGATTACCTTTTACAGAAAACAAAGGAAAGAATGTTGCTAATTACATCAAAGAGAAGGATGTTGCAGACCAAGGGGAAAAGTGGTTGAACCAGTTACACTCCATACTTGGGAGGTTTAGCTCAGATTTTAGGAAGTTACAATAAGTACTTGCTGTCTCAATTCAGGGTGAGGGAGTTTTAGCAAAAGCAAGTCTCATAATGGCCTAGGTACAATGCAGGCCTGACTCCCCACGTGAAAACCTCTCCATGGGCGTGGTCCTGTGTGCCACTCACTCCCCACTGGTTTTCCACATGGGAGCTGAGCTACATTCCCACACCACATGAAACGTTCCATATATATGTGTGTGTGTGTGTGTATGAATGGCATTGTGAATATGTAGGCTGTTCTCTGGCTTATGTGGTTCCACAGTCAAGGAATTCATAATATGCTAATACTCAATAATTTCAATATCAGTTCAGTCAATATTTATTTGACATTTAAATAATTCCTCATAACCCAAGAAAATAGCATATACTCTCAATATTAATTTGACATATTGTTTTAGAACAATTGCATTATCAGGATATAGCTAACCTAGGCTAAAAATATGTACAATAATTTTTAAAAAGTCTTTTTTAAAATTAAACATGCCTCCAGGCTTTATTTGAATCCAGCATTGGAGAGTTTGGGCATAGTGACTTTGACTGACTGAGTTATGGCCATCTCCCACTGACTGAGCTCTTACTGGGCCAGGAGGAATCTGTTTGGGGTCAGTAGTATGCACTGAGTGACAGGTGTATGAGAGTCTCTATTGTAAATGAAGTGTCTGTTTATTAATTTTCACACTTTCACAGAAGATATAAGTGACCCAAAAATCCACTCATTATAGTTCCAGACATAAGAGGTGAGTCCACTGTTTCTTCACTTAAACAGCTCAGATGGCCTAGGGACACCTGATCCAAGTCACTTCAGAGTCCCGTTTATGTGGCGATTCTCACTGCCACCTGACTCTAACATTCTGTGCCACATGGGTTTCAGCGGACCTTCCTTGGCTGAAACTGCAGTGATGACAGAATGCCATGACGACGTTAAGCTGCCAGTGTGAGCCCCATCTTCCTCTCACATGGTGCCGCTTAATCCAGCTCACGTCTCTTCCCAAAGCTTCTCTGAGCTGCCAGATCATTTCAGATGAACGTCACCTTAGCAAGTAGGCTGAAATTACAATTACCTAGAAAAAGGCCCTTTCTCGATTTTTTTTTTTTACTTTATATGTCTGTCTTAGGCCAGCAACATCTCATGTCTAAAGACAGCCAGCACTGTCATGTCAGGGGACATCCGATTGTGCACCATCGTGCCCTTACCCAGGAGTGTGGGTAATGACAGTATTCACTGCACAGAGTTGTTGCAAGGGCTAAGGTGTTAATGTACATAAAACATTTAATTACTCCCGGGCACACAGTAACTGCCCTGTATGTATCTGTGCCTCTTACTGAATGGTGCCCACGAGGAGTGTTTGATTACTTCAGTGGTCCTGAGAATGGGAGAGCATATGGTTTTGACCTGCAGTAAATACATTCTGTGGGTCTGATGAAGTAGCTCCAGGGTGACCTTTGCTATCCCTTGGCTTGCAAATTACACATAATTTTGTAAGGTCAATCTTTTTTATTAGAATACTTATTCCATGTATCATATGTAAACACAAGACAGGAATGAATTAATCATCTATATTTTCAGATCATTATTTCAGTAATTATTTACATATCGTGTGTCATTTTCATCTTACAAGGAATCATTTTTATCATCAAAAGATAATGCATGAATTAAAAAGCAGATATAAACTTGTAAGCAAAAAAATAATACCTACTTATGAAATGATTTGACAATGAGTTCACTGTTCAAAAGTTAAATTAAGTCTAGGCTGACAACGCTAGGGAATAAACTTTGGGAATTTTCCCCCTGCCAACAGAACAGATTAAGTTCTTGAAGTGACACAGCTTCTTTCTTTCTGCCAACTGATAAGGGGCTGGCATTGGTATTGCTGTGCTTTGCCCTGCAAGGGAAAAAGGGGACGTTTTACATACCCACTGGATTTGTATTGTGGCTGGTATCATCCAGAGTGACTCGATTTTCCCCCAATTAGATGATATTTTGGTTACTGGAACAGCTTGTGCACTGAGAAAAAAAAAAGGATGTTGTACGTTACGTGAGTCTGCCTGAGACCCCCCCCAGGACCTCGTGCTGGCTCTTTGTTTTTTGAACGGATGTAGGCTGACCATGGAAGCTAATTCATCATTGGCTGGAGTCTCCTCAGGAAAATAATGAGGCCAAGAAAAGGCTAGACCAACTGGATTGCCTCTGTCTTCTCCACAGTCAGTGGGGACATTCTTATTTTATTTTCCACAGACTTCCAGGTAACACTAAATCAGAAAATTGAGGGGCTAATTGCTGTCTCCATCAATTCAGGACTGAGCAGCGAAAATGCTGTGGGCTGGTGGGGTGCGATGAGAGAGGCTTGTTTCTCACAGTCTGTTGGCTGGAAGACAGAGCTCAGCACCCAGACTCGGTGCCCGGAGGGGCTCACCTCCTGGCTCACACTAGGAATAGGAGTTCAGCATGACATTTAAGAGGGTAAAAACTTTCAGTCCATTGCAATATCTATGTTCTTTTTGCTTCTGATGAAAAAAAATTGTGTCAAATGGGGCCACAAAGTTGTGAATTGCCATCCCTTAAACCATTGTACAAATTTCACAACATTTAGCGCGTATACACAAACCATAGTGTTCATTTATTCCCATACAAGGTGACGTTTTTAAGGGCCTGGATCTCCCATTTTCTTCAGGTGATATACTGGCAGAACTACTATCCATATATGTGACTCAGAATATATGACTCTGTCCCCAACACTAGGCCATGTTCATATAAAGCCATAGCTTTGGGCATGTGACTTTAGAGACTCTTTGTATGAATGAAGGTCACCAAAGCAGGACCCTGGCAGGTGATATTTCCTTGATGTTTTTCCCCCGATGGTTCAGTTTTTTTTAAGAACTCTAAAGCTTCAGGGTCCCCATTATATCAGCACCTCAACGACGACCAGTTTGGGGATTACAGATCAGTCAATCAATCCTAAAGAAAACCATGTGGCCTAGAATGCCCTATTGTTATTTGGAAGAGTGACAGTAACAGAACATTATTTGGTGTTATCTGTCTGTGACTAAGCTAATAATCAGCTTTTGTTTTTTTATTAACGGCACTGGGTGCTTAATCCCAAATTCATATTTAGTTTAAAGTATTAGGGTCTGAGATGAGTGAATCTATGAAGGCTGACATGAAATGCCCTATCCAAAAGAATAATATTTAACTTCCAAAAGGCACTGAAATTATATTATATAGGTTTTGCCTTTCAGGTCCACATGGGACAGATATAGACAGCAAGAAAACCTTAGAAGTTTGGAATAAGGGACCTTTGAAATAAGATTATTAATACTCAGAGAGAATTTAACCCCGAGAAGAGGTTGTTGTTTTTTAATCCACCTATGTTCTAACATTTCAGTGTAAACATTACGTGTCAGAATATGTGTCCTGAATTCGAGCAATTTTGTTTTTGCAGATTTCTGAGAGTTTCAAAAATCTTACAAAGAGGACATGCATCTACTTTTAAATGTAGTCTATGAGTTGTTGAAGATAGATAAAGAGAAATTTTCCATTTTGTGGAGGAAAAAACATTCGTAATTAAGTTGCATGCAGTGCTGTTTCTTTAAAAGATAACAGCAGGAATAACTTCTGTGATAACCACGGGTATCTACATTTATTGTGCATTTATTCTGTGCAAGGGCACGCTTTTCAGCGCTTTTCCTTCAATTGCACTTCTCATAGCAACCTATGTTCTATTTCTGTTTTACATCACGAGGCAAAAGAAACGATATCCAGAGTTTGGCTTCCAAAACGAGATTGGTGTCACTCAGGAACTAAACGTCGTAGTGTCACTCAGGAACTAAATTTTATATCATTCTTTGGTGTCGATAAAAGTTCTGAATGAAAAATGTAGTGTTTTGTTTTTATATTTAGGTATAAAAGGAAACATTTTAAGAATATACTTCATAAAGCCTAATTTTGAAGCTATTTCTCTTCAGTTTTGGAGATCTTTATCTTTTACCTTTGAACATATTTCTCTGAAATTTTTTAAAGCTAAAATTTACTTAGTTGGGAAAGAAAAGACTTCACCATCTTTGGGGTAAGTGAAAAATCCACATACAATCCTGAAATCCCCTCCGCCTTCTATTTTTAACTGCTGCTTTCACCAAATTTTCACAAGGAGTACAGAAGACTGTGTTTTGTATTTCCTTTCCCTTGAGAAATTGATTCCCTCCTTGTGAACGCAGTAAAAGAGTCAAAAGGACAGGAAGCAGCAAAGAAGGAAATCCACACTGGGACTCGTTCGACCCAGGGTCGGGGTCTGTGACAGTACAGGCCATCGATCCTCACACGTGACAAGCCAAGGCACACTAAAACCTAAACACAGCAATGCATCTGCAGAGACTTGAAAAGGATGGGGAAAAGACTGGAACTTGGAAAGCCATTGCTTTTCTAAAAAGGAGTGTCCAAGCAGTTCTTTCTGAGGTGCCCTAGTTTTGCGAGCGCTGCCTTTAGCCTGAGGTCTATTTATTTCATTGTGTGTGTGTGTCCCTATGATTGGGAAACGTGATTAGAGTTTCCAGTGAGAGATGAATTGGCTCAGGCAATGAGGCTTTGGTTCCAGGGAAGAAAATATAATTTTCAATCCAGATAGGACGTATATTTTATATTCTGTATATTAGATGTAAACAGAACTGCAGAAAGGAAGAGGGAAAGGGACGTGGGAGAGAAGACTGCAGGGGAGGGAGAGCGGAAGGAACCAATTTGGGGGCAGGGTCACAACTGTAGTAAATGTGTATTTTCAGGGCTTTAAATTTCGCTTAAAAGCACATTTATTGATCGAATGTTCCTTTAGTTCGTCTATGCATTTGATTCAACATTCAGCAAACACTGAAGGGCTGTGATCTCCGGTGTCCTACCAGGCACTGGATCTATAGCTATAAACAAGCCCCACCGCGTGCTGACAAGCTGGGGATCACACTTAATGGGCTACATGGAGGACCAACAAAGAAGTACACAATGATATCAGAATGTATGCGGATAAAGGCACTATGAAGAAAACCAAGTCAATGTTCTGAGTGGGAATAAAAAAGTTTTTCAATTTACTTAATTTTGGAAAATAGGGAAGAGCTTACTTTAAAAAAAGTATTACATTGCAAAAAGATGAGCTATGACCAAAAGTAAAGATAACAAAGTTCCAATATTGTTCTGAATACCTTAGTAAATTGTCTATTGATTGTTCAGACAGATTAAGACCTGCATTCTAACAGTATCCCGCATATATTTAAAATGGTAGCCGTGTAATGGCTGAAGCAGGGGTGTCCAACCTTTCGGTGTCTCTGGGCCACCCAGGAAGAATAATTGTGTTGGGCCCCACATGAAATACACAAACAGTAGTGAAAACTGATGAGCAAAAAAAATGTTTTAAGTAAATTTGCGGTTTCATGTTGGGCCGAATGTGGTCGGCGGGCTGCAGGTTGGACAGCCCTAGCAGCTGAAGGACCGAAGACAACACTGAGTACCTTTTGCAGAGAACCTCACATGCACCACATAAGGAACACTGGAAAGCCACAGAACACCAAAAGTAGATGCCTAACCATGTCTTGCAAGAACGCACTGCAGGAGATATCACCACTCCCATTTTCCACGTGTGAGAAAGTGGGTGATGGGGCCTGTTCCCCTGTTTCTTGCTCATACAGCTAGTATGAGCAAACATCATGGTAGAAAACAGGGTTATCTGAATCCCCAGCCACACACTTCTCTTTCAGTATCTTACTGAGATTGTAAGCACAATGAATAATGTGGAGAAACAGGAAAATAAGATCTCAAATTCGCATCACGATTAGCCTGATTTCTGGGAAGAAATAAGAAAAAAACATGTTAATGATTCAAATCAAACACGTTAAACTAACACACTTAACTCTTATTAAAAGAACTTGTTGGGTTTAATGAGACATTTTCAACAATTTTCTTGAACAGCCTATGAGATCGAACGTGTTTTGATAATATTTTTCCTCTCAGTAGGTACTTGTCCTTTCAATGTTGACAAAACCCTAGGATTTGAATCCAGTGATTGACAATTTCAAGTTGTTTATTTTTCTTCCATTTTTATTTTATTTCCTATTCAGGGCTTCCTGCGACATGAACGCTCCGTGAAGCTAAGGGTGACTGAATGGACAGTCATTATTTATAGGCACTAATTCTCCTCTAGACAGTTTATGATAAAAGCCACTGCTATTTCCTGTTGCTGGATAACTATATTGACAACCAGTTTCCGAGTACACCAGTGAGATGACATGCAGTCTCTTGAGAAGGAATTATCTGTGGCGAATCTTGTGCAGTGATGAAGGAAAAATACATATTATACAGGATCTGGCACAAGTAATACACCTTTTTAATAAAATATGTTATTGCAAAATCATAAGCATGTAATTCTGTCATATAACAATATCATGCTGAAGCACACCGTATGCCATTTTAGGTGAATTGTTCAAATTAAAAGTATAACTTATTATGCCCATATTATGACCCTACCAACCACACTCAAGCAAGTGTTGCTCCTGCCAGACCCTGTATAAATATATACAGTATGTGTATGTTGTACAAATATATATTTATGTTTTTCAATGATGAACTATATAGATCTTTTAGTTCAGTTCAATCACTGCCCCCAGAGAACTTGAAGAAATGTCAGGGAGACTTTGGGAGCTAAGTGTCACTCTGCTGCAACCCTCCCCCCACCACGTGTCTGTATTCACAGAGATCGTTCTGTTTTGTGTTTCTAGAACCTCCACCTACTGGCTCACTCGCATCCAGTCTTTCCTCTACTGCAATGAGAACGGCCTCCTGGGCAGCTTCTCAGAAGAGACGCACTCCTGCGCATGCCCCAATGACCAGGTGGCCTGCACGACCGCCCTCCCCTGCACAGTGGGCGACGCCTTGGCCTGCCTCACCTGCGCGCAGGACAACCGCACCCGCTGTGGCACCTGTAACACGGGCTACATGCTGAGCCAGGGCCTCTGCAAGCCCGAGGTCGCCGAGTCCACGGATCACTACATCGGCTTCGAGACTGACCTGCAGGACCTGGAGATGAAATACCTGCTGCAGAAGACGGACCGGCGGATCGAGGTCCATGCCATCTTCATCAGCAACGATATGCGCCTCAACAGCTGGTTCGACCCGTCCTGGCGTAAGCGGATGCTTCTCACCTTGAAGAGTAACAAGTACAAGTCGAGCCTGGTCCACATGATCCTGGGTCTCTCTTTGCAGATCTGCCTAACGAAAAACAGCACCTTGGAGCCCGTGCTGGCTGTGTACGTGAACCCATTCGGAGGCAGCCACTCTGAGAGCTGGTTTATGCCTGTCAACGAAAACAGCTTCCCCGACTGGGAGCGGACTAGGCTCGACCTCCCCCTCCAGTGTTATAACTGGTCCCTGACCCTGGGGAACAAGTGGAAGACCTTTTTTGAGACCGTGCACATCTACCTACGGAGCCGCATCAAGTCCAGCGGCCCCAATGGCAACGAGAGCGTCTACTACGAACCTCTGGAGTTTATGGACCCTTCCCGGAACCTGGGCTACATGAAAATCAACAACATTCAAGTGTTTGGCTACAGCATGCACTTTGACCCCGAAGCGATTCGGGACCTGATCCTGCAGCTGGACTACCCCTACACCCAGGGCTCGCAGGACTCCGCGCTGCTGCAGCTCTTGGAGATCAGAGACCGTGTGAACAAGCTCTCCCCGCCTGGTCAGCGTCGCCTGGACCTGTTCTCCTGCTTGCTCCGCCACAGACTCAAGCTGTCCACGAGCGAGGTGGTGAGGATCCAGTCCGCTCTGCAGGCGTTCCATGCCAAATTGCCCAACACCGTGGATTACGACACGACCAAATTATGTAGTTAACCATTCATGTCAAGCACAACCCAAAATCTTGAAGGAGTTTTTACAGTGCTTTTTGTGGAACCGTTTATGTTTGGAAGAGTAAATTTAAATTGTCTTTTCAATATCTGTCTTATATCCGTCAATAACGTTGGATGGCAATCTACACACGTGAACTTGCTGACAATGAATATATTACACTGCAGTATCAGTTTATGAATGAAATAAATACTGACACCCGTCTAGAAGACATTCTACTTTTTACAATAAATTTCATTTGTAATTTTATATGTTCCGTGGCAATGCTTTTGTGCATTACACCCTCTAGAGGGAACATAAAAAAGATACCAATAAAATTTTGTAGCTGAACAGTTATTAAAAAGAAGTGCTGTGGGATTCCTTTTTTTTTTCTTCCATGAAATGAGTTCTATTTTGATATAGCTTGTTAGAACCTGGGGAAAATTCACTGAGATTTTTTTTAAATGGAAACATTTGAAGGTCCCTTTCAAGGGCCTTTAGGGACAACCCGACCCGATAGAATGCTTTGTAAGCAGTTGCATTTTTACGGAAGTGGCACATTATTATCACCTGTGCTTATAGAGCATTCCAGGAAGCACCGTCATTACTGGAATGAGCAAGTAAACTATTTTCCAACTAAATATCAGAACGTTTCGTGAAGCATATGAAAAAAATGTGATTACAAGCACATCAGAGAAAGTGAACTCTTACATTTTAAGCAACTTGCTTAGTCATTCTTTCTACATTCTAATAACCAATAATTAGTATACTCTACATGATCATTTCATTTCATGCACTGAAAACCTAGTTATTCCAGTATCCCCAGTGCCAATTATATAACATGTAGAGGTCACAAATACAAATGTGTTGGTAAACAACGTACCGATATAAATAGGCTTTTTTTTCCTCTTAGAGAAACTATTACTAATATCTATTTTAAAGAGAAAACTCTTTCAATACCAAACTAATTTTAGTTTAAACTTTTGGTGTGAAATTTAAATTGAGTTCCCATATTTCCCATGGTGTAATATTAGGTATATAATTAGTACATTTTTCCTGTGAACATAAAATGCATTTTTGTTTAGATATATGAATGTGTCTGTCCAGTGTGGTTCTGAGATTTATCCCTCGGCTTTTGTGTGGATATTTCGCAAACATATCTTACAGTTTAAACAAATGCACTGTCCAGCCCAGCTTTGCTGATGAGGTCATCAGGTCATTTTTCAGGGCACAGAGAAAGGAAACCATGACATGAATGAAAAAGAAAAGACTGACAGTGAAATGATTTCACAGATACTCTGGATTCTTGAGATGTCTGTTTCTGTTTCCAAGTCATTTTAACAGCAAGTAGACCATTCCAACAACTACTTACTCAGTCTATCATAAGCAGAGCACTGTTCTCCCATTGTTTGGGGTAGCGTGTAGCTAATTCCATACCAAATGTATACAATTATTAAACATCACCTTTCTGATGTTATATCAAATATTCTCTTCATTTAATTCTAACAACAATACTAGGTTATGTATTATTATTCCTATTTTCTTGGTGAAAAACAGGTTCAGCGTGATTTGTCCAATGACCAGAAACCACAAAGCAAGAGGTTGAAAGACCAACATTCCAACCCAGGCTGTTCTGCAAAAGCCAGAACTGCCACTAGGACTTTTTCCAGAAAAGTCTTGGGGGCCTGGCTGTCCAGAGCCTCTGGGGCCCAGACACCAGGTGGGCAACATGCATGGCACCGATGGACACCGAACGGCAGCCATCCCCTGGCACGTGAGGAAACTGTGAGCAGTGCTCCCAGCCCGCTCTGCCCTGACCCTGCGCACACAGGTAAGGGAGTACCTAACTAGGGTTTTACCCAGAGACGTCCTGTGCCTGGCAGGTGTTGGCACAGAAGTCCCATTGGCCAGGATCAAATTTTCTTAGTTTCAACTGTCAGCATGACCTTTCTATCTGTTCCTGCCTTCCCCAACAGGAGAGAAGTAATAGCAACACTTTTCTCTGAGTGTTGTGTCTAAGGCGCCATGACTGCAACACAAGCAAACGCACCACACAGATTCTGCAGTGCTACTCAGATTCAAGGGGTAAATTATCAACACACATTTCACATTCCTGTTTCTCATATATTACCAGGTGTTACCTAGGCAATAGACAATAGACAATACAATCTAGCTTAACACAACATACGTTTGTTTATATATGGGGGGAAACATATTTCACTTTTCCTGAATTGGGCTATACATGAACATTTTTGCTCACTATTGCTTTAGGAATTTGATAACTTTTAATAAAAATAACTTTACTGTCAAAATCTTATTCAGAGCCAAAGGTTGAAAGATGTGTATGTAAAATCATATTTTAAAAGACAGGGTGTTTGGTTTCTTTTTTGATATTCCTGATTTAGATATTTAAATTAGGAATTAATTGAACTCAATAAATTCAATGAAACTTGACATTCCGAAAGTCAAAAATATATTGAGAATACATTTTCTCCAAGAACATCTCCTCGCTGCTCTAGCTACTCTGATGACTAGCATGCTTTGACTTTGCTTCCTATGGCTGGACGCTCGAGGAGAATTTTAGCAAGTTAAAACAGGGTTCTAGAGATCATTGTCAGCTCAAGAGAAAATGTTGAAATAGCTGATGATCTTTTTAACAAAATATTTGTCAATCACAGTGTGCATTCAGTGTTATTTTGTATTAGGTGTACAACATAGTGGTTACACAATCATACACTCTACACAGCAATTCCCCCTGATATTTGCAGTACCCCCCGGTACCACACACAGTTATCACAATATTATTGTTGATATTGCAATGCTGTCCTTTACATCCCAGTGACTGTTCTGTAACTGCCATTAGTGCTTCTTAACCCCTTCGCTTTTTTCAGCTGGCTCCTCACCCCTCCCCTCTGGCAACCATCAGTCTGTTCTCAACATCTATGAGTATGTTCCTATTTTTTTTGTTGTTATTCATTTATTTTGCTCTTTCAATTCCATGTGTAAGAGAAATCATATAGTATTTGTCTTTCTCGGTCTGACTTACTTCAGGTGGAATAATACCCTTTAGGTCCGTCCATTCATGCTGTTGCAAATAGTAAGATTTCTTTTTTGTGGCTGAGTAATATCCCATTGTGTAAATGTACCACAGCTTTTTATCCACTTGTCTACTGATGGGCACTTGAGCTGCTTCTATATCTTGGCTACCATAAATAACGCTGCAATGAACATAGGGGTGAGTATATTTTTCAAATTAGTGTTTTGGGGTTCTTTGGATATACATATAGAAGTATTACCACTGGGTCACTAAGGCAGTTTCATTTTAAATTCTTGAGGAAACTCCATACTTTTTTCCACACTGGCTGCACCAGTCTGCTTTCCCACTAACAGGGCACAAGGGTTGTCTCACCAGCACTTGTTGTTTGTTGATTTATTGATGATAGCCATTCTGACAGGTGTGAGGTGATGTCTCATTGTGGTTTTAATTGGCATTCCTCTAATGATTAGTTACGTTGAGCATCTTTTTATGTTTACAGGCCCTCTGCATGTCCTCTTTGCAAGTGTCTATTTGGGTCCTCTGCCCACTTTTTAGTTGGATTTTTTTTTTTTTTGGTGTTGAGTTTTATAAGTTCTTTATAAATTTTGGACATTAACCCCAGTAGGATGTATCATCAGCATCTTCTCCCATTCAGTGGATAGTTTTCCCTTAATAGAAGGTGTCCTTTGCTGTGCAAACCTTTTCAGTTTGATGTAGTTCCATTTGTTGTTGTTTTTTTTTTTGCACAAATAAACAAATGCAGACATGCTTCTCATGGCTGATGAGATATAGTCGGAAAAATATTGCTAATAAAATGTCAGATATTTGATTGCCTGTTTTCTTTTAGTTTTATAGTTTTGAGTCTTGCATTTAAGCCTTTAATTTATTTTGAGTTTTATTCTTGTACTTGGTGTAAGAGGGTGATCTAGTTTTATTCTTTTGCATGTATCTGACCAGTTTCCCAGCAGCTGATGGTATTTTCTAACTGCATTTAAATAACGCAAGAAGCCCTGGCTGCTGTGGCTCAGTGGATTGGGTGCCAGCCTGGGAACCAAAGGGCCGCTGGTTGGATTCCCAGTCAGGGTACATGCCTGGGTTATGGGCCAGCCCCCAGTGCAGGGTGTGTGAGAGGCAACCACACGTTGATGCTTCTCTCCCCCTCTTTCTGCCTCCCTTCCTCTCTCTCTAAAAATAAATAAATGAAATATTTGAAAAAATAAATAATGCAAGAAAATTCATTTTCTCTCTCTTTCTTTTTTATGGTTCTTATCAGTAATGAAGGAATATTCTGGAAGGAACCAAGACCACCTCCTGCCCTTTAATCATATGTGGGTTTGTTTGTTGTTTTGTAAATTAACCTTCTTCTTTTCTTATAGAGGACTCTGAAAGTCTCTTCAGTATGAAAAGGCCAAAAATTTGCACATTTCAAGAATATAAGCCATTTGGAACAATTTGAAAACAAGCAAACACACACACACATGCACGCACACATATATACACACACATGTGCACACACACACACATATATATATTTTGCTAAAGTGTGAGTTACAGAAGATAGGAATTCAACTGGAAAGTTGAAAATTTTGGAAACCTAGTAGAAAATACAACTTTAAATAATAAACATGGCTTAAGATTTTAGGAAGCTATGGATAGGTCTCCCAAATCAATGTGGCTATTGAAAACTTTACATTAAGACTCCCATTTTGTTTTGGTGCCTGAATCATTTACTTAGACTAGTAACCCTTTGGCAAAATTGCATTTCCCTCTGGTCATAAGTATGGTATTTATAATTTGAAGCCACAGTATCACAGATGTTAAGCTTGTAGAATTCTTTTCTTTTTTAACTTTTATATTCTTTTAAAAATATTTTATTTATTTATTTTTTAGAGACAGAAAGGGAGAGAGAAGAGAGGGACAGAAACATCAATGTGTGGTTGCCTTTCACACTCCCCCTACTGGGGACCTGGCCCACAACCCAGGCATGTGCTCTGACTGGGAATCGAACTGGTGACCCTTTGGTTCCCAGGCCAGCACTCAATCCAGTGAGCCACACTGGCCAGGGAAAGCTTGTGGAATTCTTAGGCAATAATAATGTAAGTGGCTGAATTTTTAAAACCCGAGAGTTGACATGTTGCCATGTCCGTGTACTATCTACCATTCTACTGCTATCAGCATTCTACCTTCCTCGCCACCACCCATGTGATCAGAATTATATTTCTATCTCCAGGCTTTCCTAGAGATAGAAATACAAATTATAATTCAATCACCTGTTAATATTTCAATATTTGGTAAATCCATGACAGCTGGAAAGTTTTACATCTCCATTTACATGAAGCCAACATCAGCTATTTTAATGAACTATGAATGGCTTATGAATTAGAATATCCATGTCAAATTATTTGATATTGAGGACATGTGGAAAATGAGTACATATAAATGAAATTCAATTCGAAGCAAAAACTCCACACTTGAAATTATCTCCTGTTCTAGCAATCAGACTAACCATTTAATGACCAAAGTACTATTTCAGTCTGTGATCATACAATGTAATTATCACATAAGGACTATACTACATAATGCTTGATTAATGTGATATCTATGCAGTGCTTACCATGAGTAAAGCACTGTGCCGAGAGCACAGGATTTCAAGGTCAGATAGTGGCTTCTAACTTCACTCTCCCTCCAACTCAACCAGTGTTATTATGGGCATAAAACAGTCCTGAAAAGTCTTCAAAAAGCTGGCTAATAAGGGAGGGGTTTTTTTTTTTTTCCATATTGGCGAGTCTAGCATATTGCTGGAAATCTACAATTTATCCTTTTTCTCTAATTTCCCTTGTTATTTTTCCAGGCTACTCTCTCCACAGTCACCACAGTAAACTTTTAAGTTATAAACCTATTAAAATGGAAATGTTATAGATATCTTCATAGGATAGGGAACTAACTCTTTAGTTGGCAGGTAATTCCTTTCTTAATCTAGCCCTTGGCTATTTCCTTGTCTTCTTCTTCCAAAGGGTTTATTTCATACCAAACTATGCAGCCTCCTTCTGCCTCTGCCCCTGGCATCTTTTATTCCTTCACCACTGATTGCCTTCTAAAAAAAGAAAAGAAAATAGTAATTGTCATTCATGAGTCAGATGAAAAGTTATCCCACCTATCAATTTTTTCTTCATCTTCCCATTAGCAAAGTGGACCATTCTCTTTTATACTCCATTTACAACAAGGTGAAAATGCAGAAGGAAAAAAGAAAAAACACCTTGAATTTTTTTTTCTTTTTATATTCTCAGCCAAGGACATTTTTTCCTGGCTTTTAGAGAGAGAGGAAAGGAGAGAGAAAAACACTGATGCAAAAGAGAAGCATTGACTGGTTGCCTCCCACACATGCCTGGACCAGGGCTAGAACCCACAACCCAGGCATGTGTACTGACTGGGAATTGAACCTGGAACCTTTCAGATGCGGGATGACACTCTGACTGAACCACTCCGGCCTGGGTAAACCCAACTTCCTGATATTGTCCTGTACTAGTTGTTTTATATCTCTTAGATTGTAGATTCCTAGAAGGTAGAAACCATACACCCACAATTCTCTTTTCAAATCTTTTTTATACCCTATTAACAAGCCTGAATCAAAGATTCTAGTACCCGGCACACTTTATAAATCCAATTAACTGCTGGATCAGTGAATGAACCTGTGGAAAGTTAGCTCTGCGTTTAAACATTCTACAAAAATAGTTCCTATTTGTAACTATTTTAACCTAGTGCATTTTTATACTTGCACTAATTTTAAATTTTGAAATCATCAACTAAGTGTGAACATTAAGAAATGAGTAGTATTTTTTCTTCTAAATTTAAACATCATCCAATCTTTTAAATAATATTCACTGATCATTACATCAACAACATATGGTGGGTCCCAATGCCAGAACTTGGTATTATTCACCCGAGACACTTCATCTTTTACCGTTTAATAAAGGATGATGGTTCAAACATCTATTTCAAAATAAATTTAGATGTCCTTTCCCAAAGAGCTGTCATTGTACAACCCGACGCAAGAGGAGAGAGGATGGAAAAGGGGTCACTCAAGAAATTCACTTCCTTGACACTTTTTACATACATTTTTTTGTGGAAAATCACAATTACCACAATAGTTATTCTATTATTAAGTATTATTTCATAAATCTTTTAAAGTAAGTGGTTGATATTTGCTGCGTCACATAGTGAGTGGATAAGCCTCCTCCAATAGAGGCTACTAAAGGCCAGCGGCACGAATATGTTCAGAACACAGTCGCACCTTCGGGTCTTTTTAAAACTAAAATTCATTCGTGCCAAATAACTTTGCTTCATTTTCACACTGTCCAAAGTTTATGTAGCAATGACACATGGCTTTAATAAATATAAAAGCATATCTTTCTTTAAAAGAGAACTTTTAAACATTGAGTAATGAAAAGCATTATACTTAAGTCATTTAAATGCAGATCAGTGTTGCAAAATACCCGCGCTAAAATAATTAAAAGTGTTCTACTTACTACTTATAAAGAGGCGCTGAGTGTGTTAAATGTCTTGTCTCAATTATACTTGGGGAAACTCTACTATGATCTTCCTGATTTGAAGAACTCTACACTCTAGTGTGTCAATTGTCTTGTTTCATTTGGCCAGAGAATTTCTGATAAGTACTAAGATAGTTTATATAATACATATGCCTTATGTAATGTCTATTATATAATAATTTATACTTGTTCCTTGTACCCCTAAACAACTTTTTCCAGATAGTCTGTTATCTTTTATGTTAAAATCACAAATAATTTAAAGGATGCTTCTTTCTAATAAAAATGTTCTCATTAACTAGCATTATATGTAATCATTATTTTCTTTTGAAATAACAAACTTCTAGATCAGGTATACTAATCACAAATACTTAGACTGTTTTACCAGGAAATGAAAATATATGAAGCAGAATAGCAAGAACTGGATTGTAGAGTGAGTGATGCCCCACTAAATAAATTCAAATATTGCTTTGTTGTTTTTGTTATTATTTAATATTAGACCAGGTTTTTAAAAGAAAAGGAAAATCGGGGGAAAAGCTTAAAACAGGTTTCCGCTGTTCAACTTACTTCAACACAATCAACAATGAAGCAAAGCTATTTGGTAAAAGTAATCTGAACAAAGTAGAGACTTTAGTTAATCATAATGCTACAATGCATATTAAATGTAACAAAGGTTATTGACGTCAGATGTTAACAATAGGGAAAACTGGGGGTGGGGTACAGAAACACTCCCATGTTTATCATTTTTCTGTAAATCTCAATCTGTTATAAAGAAAAACTGTTTTAGAATTCATAATCCCTAGGATATTTATTCAATGTATTACTAGAAGTTTCATAGATACAACTCATTTTCAAGCAAAAATGTCAACTTCTAAATTATCTATCCAGGAGAGTATTGTTACTTTTTACTGTTCACTCCTTCAAATTCGTCTTCCCCTTTTCCCTGGGTATTGTACAAAGCCTCCCCACTAGATTATGTTCCTTCTGTCACTTGTAGGTAAGTGTGGCCGTGTCTAAGTTCCCACCAATGAAATGAGATTGGAAATCCTACGGGCAATGCCCAATGCACGTGTTTAAAGGAAACTCGGCCTTGGCTCCCGGTTGCTTACCTACCCCCTGCGTGTGAGTGGCCCTAAGTGGAGCTTCCTAGAAAGTCGGGTTTCCAGGGAGCGGAGCCCCAACTGTCCCTGAAAGGAACACTCTGACAGATCCTGCATCCCTATCCTACACCTTAAATAAGAGGGAAATAACTATATCTCTTTTTGCGAGCCGTTCCATTTTAAGGCATTTTAAGATTCTGGTTCAGCTTTCACTCTGATATAGTAATGTACCCTACGCATTGCTTTTCTGCCGTGTGTCCTCCAGTCGAATATGTAACTACTCTAATGCACTTTTATAGGAACGGGCGCAACGCTCACAGTTGACACAATATAGAAATGCTTTTCAGTGTATTCAGTAACTTAGCAGGAACTAAATAGTTGGGGTTTTTTTTTGTAAGAATATCATCTAGAAATGCAACCCTTATACCCCTTTTATGACCTAAAACTGTTTTGCTGTAATGCTTTTTGATGGAGCTTTTTATACATTTCACACGCAAGCACACTAAGTCATGGAAAAGGCCATCCGATACCTTCTGCTGGTGTAATAACACATCCATCATGGTCATTATTGTGGCACATACGCCTGTTTTGCTGCATACTAAGTGACTCTATATTGCTAAAGTCTCACGTTTATGCCACTTCCCACAAGCCTCAGCCTATTATTTAGGTACCAGACATTTACATACGGTTGTTCTAAAACTTTTTTGAAAAACACATTACTCCTGGTTAAAGTGGACACTGAAAGGAATTTGGGATATACTGAAATGTGCATGAATTAAAACAACTTTTTCCAGGAGTGATTTGAAACCCTCGGTGATGAGGGAACCTGAGATTGTGTACCTGTGTAACATATGGTTTGGTCAAATATGATTTATACCTATGAAAATTGGACTCCACCGGGCTCCCAGTTACCTAGTTTTGATTATCGTGAGCCAAGAACTTTAAAAGGATGTTCTAATCTTTGGGAGAGTTTACCTAATATTAACTATTTACTAGATTGGGCCAGTCTCATTCTCTTAATAGCCTTGATGACATGTGTCAAACTAAAATCAAAAGATTTAACTTCATTTTCATTCTGTTGATACAGTTATTGAACCACACATTCATTGATTCAACAAAAAATGTACCATGCCCCAACCATGTGCCTGTCGTGTGCTAGGTATTAAGAATAGAGCAGAGGAAAAATTATCACACTGTGGCTGGGTTGACTATTGATGGGTAACATTCATTCTTTCCTTCCTCTACTACTGGAGCTCCTGAGTTTTGGCTGGCATCGGCTACCATCAAGAAAGCATGTCCCTGAGCATTTCCTGTGACCCGTTGTGCTATCTGGCCAGACTCTGGCAAATAGGAGGTGACAAGAAGGGACGTGTGTTTGGCTCATTTTCTCAGAGCCAGCTCCATCATTTTCAGGGTTCAGTGCAAAATGAAAATGCAGGAGCGCGTTGAGAATTTAGAGATGGTGAGAGTAGCACATTAAGCCACACATACGTCCTTCTACATGGTGGGGGGGGGCAGTCCCTGGAATGACCCAAGGTGACACATTCATGAAGCTGACTCTGCCTGCTCTTTATAGGCACAGGGGAGCTTGTCCTTCCTTGAACTTTCACCCCTTCCTCACGTGCTGGGACAAAATAAGTACACCTGGCCCTGGAAGAGCCGTGGACCCAGAGGTAAAAGCCATGTGTTTCAGATGAAATCGATACCCATTATTCCTGGACTAATGACCTATTTTCCCATCATTAAAGGGCACTTTGTAAATATGACCTAACAAAATTAAAACTACATTATTTCAACACACACACAGGAATTAAAGCTGAATTGGTAAACTGATCAAATGTTATTTTCTTCAAGTGACCCTACGCTGCCTTCATTACGGACGCACCCACGTTCGTTGTACCCTGCTTTCTAAAGACGTGTTTCTCTCACATTTAATTTGATTTACTGAATCATTAATTTCATTAATTACTGTGGATGTCAGTTATGTCAAACTGTTGACACATACAAAATTTACATACTGTTTCCACATCGGCTGACTTCATTACTCTCGTTACCGTCACTATCTGGAGTTACACAGTCTGTGCAGCTTATTCCAGGCAGTGGTGAGTGACCTGGGTGGGTGGATGGTGGGTGACACGAGCGAGGCCTTTGCCATCCCCTTCAAGGACAGTAAAATCTAAACCACGTGACAGAGGATAATACATTCACTTTTACCCACTCATGTGCAGTTGGCTCTTGAACAACACAGGTATAAATGGCACAGGCCCACTTGCACATGGATTTGTTTTCAATAAACACCTGTCCACTTTTTATCTGTGGTTGGGGGGGGGGCCGTGGATGCAGAGGACCAATTGTATGCATTGATCGACCCCATATTACCCAGGGACTTGAGCACCCACAGAGTTTGGTACCTGTGGGGGATCCTGGAACCGATTTCCCACAGGTACCAATGGATGGGTAAGTTTTCAGGGAGTCA
Source organism: Tonatia bakeri (assembly GCA_004024845.1). Taxonomy (NCBI): domain Eukaryota; kingdom Metazoa; phylum Chordata; class Mammalia; order Chiroptera; family Phyllostomidae; genus Tonatia; species Tonatia bakeri. The sequence continues at coordinate 248,425 of PVIA01000413.1, forward strand.
AAAATTATATGCAGATTTTCAACTGTGAGGGGGTTGGTCCCCCTAAACCCTGAGTTGTCCAAGGGTCTACTATAGATAGATGGAGACATATATAAGTGGTAGATAGGTAAATACATGTCAATACAGTGTGAAAATACATGGGAAAAAACTTAAGTTGTAATGTAGCAGGTTTTTTGTCTGTTTGTTTTAACAATAAGATGATTTCTTCTAACTGAAACCCAAGTAAACAGTACAAATTAATGGCAACTCTGGTTGAAATCAGGTTGAAGTATCATGTAGGAAGCTAAGGCATCATCTCTTTGCCGTGGCGGAGACCTTTTGGGTGGCACCTGACTAATTTCCATGGACCTCGAGCAGTGCAAACATACTGTAAAAAGCTACTCTTTTAATAATAAATTGCAGTCAGGAACTCTAATTTTTTTGTGCTCAGCATCATGTTAAAATAATTAAACCACTCAATTCCTCTGGGTCCTGAGTTCCTCCCATGTACACTTAATGTTTATTTTTGCTCTAAGTTCTGTTTCAACTTAAAAATTCCTATGGCTTCATGTGCAGACTGATTCAAAAAGTAGAGTCCTCTTTGGGTAAGAGGGGCCCGAAATCTCAATGGTGGTGATGGCCACACGTTGAGCATTCAAATAGGAGTGGGATCTTAATGAATGAGGAGGGTATGAGAGGACAGCCCAGAAAAAGCAGGCGCCATGTCACCTGGGAAGGCGATGCAGATCCTGGCAAGGCGATGCAGATCCTGGCAACAAGGGACACATGTCATTGCTTGAAAGTTTCATTTTCACTTTTCAGTCAAATGCTTTGATTTTTGGAAAAGTCAACATCATTTTTTGAGCGCTGCTGAATGCAATGATTTCCTCAGTTTTTCAGGGAGATTTAAACATTAATGCCACTCTCCACTGGCAAACGTCCCTGGTACACAATCTGATATAGCTGGCTTTTTTGCAGGAACAAAGCCACAATTAAGTTTGCCAATACAACCGTTGCCAAAACCATGATGCCTATTGCCCCGTGATAATGGAAGGGTGGGAGGGGCTAGAAGGGAAATGCAATGCATGATTCATTAGATGAACTCATTTTGTACCATAAATTAAATTCCCCCAGATTTTCATTAGTCATGTTGAATACAGGGATTACAGAGAAGTATATCTGAATTTTAGAGAAAAGATACCTATCCAAAAGATGCATTACTAAAATGAGCGCCATATATTTACCTGTCTATGCAGAATTGTTCTTTATTTTAAAAAAGGCTAACAAAACAGGGCCATGCCATAACCTTTCCAATGGCCTTGCCATTCGCAGAGGTTGAGTGTCTGCACAAAATTTCCTCCTATGGATTCTGAAGAAAGGGGGACCCAGGAGTCCTAACTCATCCCTAGTACCCCAGTGCCATCTAGGGGCACACACACCCTGATCAGTCCATTTCCTCTTTTTTATTTAAAGATTTTATTTGTTTATTTTTACAGAGAGGGGAAGAAAGAGAGGGAGAGGAACATTCGAGTGTGGTTGCCTCTTACACACCGAAACCCAGGCATGTGCCCTGCCTTCCCTCTTTTAACTGTTCTTTTTCCGTGTCAACATGTCTGAAACACATCACTCCTAATAGGTAGCACTAACACGGTAGTCTTCCTTTTCCTTTTCATTTTCCAAAATTAGCAGTTTTTAATTGCTATAGACTGAATGCTTGTGTCCCGCCAATTCATGTGTTGAAACGAATTCCCAATGGGACATAGAATTAGGAAGCGGGGGTCTGAGGAGGGGAGGGCATCAGAGGGCTGGAGTCCCCGTGAGTGGAGTTAGTGCCCCTATGATAGAGACAGACCCCCTGGGAGAGCTCCCAGACCCCTCTGACCTGGTGAGGACACAGGGACAAGATGTTTGTCTATGCAGACTCTCCGAAGACACCGAATCCTCCCGCACCTTGACCTTGGACTCCCCAGCCTTCAGATCTGCAAGAAATAAGTGATTTTGTTTAAGCCGCCTGATCTATACTATTTTGTTACAACAGTTTGAACACAAACTAAAACATTTATAAAATGGGTAAAACTTTTAAAAGTCACTAATGTCTTAAAAATCATAAATTTAGCTGTGCCCCAAGTGGTAATGGAATATTTTCATCTTTCTTATTTATTTAGTAACAAACATTTGTAAGGAACTAAATGCCTGACATAGTTGTAAGTATTATGCGAATATCAACCCATTCAGTGCACAGAGCAACCCAGGAACATCTATTTTTAACACTAGTGTACAGATTGAACCAACCAAGGCACAGAAAGGTGAAATAATTTACCCAAGATCACCCAGCCAGTAAGTAATAGAACCAGGATTAAGCAGAGGCATTTTAGTTTCAGACTATGTTCTTAAGTACAATACTTCTAATCTCTTCAAAAAGTTGCAGTATCATATATTATATGTATTTATACATATCCTTTATAGCGAATTCATTCTTGGCTGCTCTTTATATCAGGAAAACCTTAGAGACCGTAAGTGGCTCATGTTGTTAGGTTCACAGCAATAACTTTAGCAAATTTGTAAAGTGTATTAATAATCATCCATTCACTTCAATTACCTCACGCATTGCACTTGTGTTTTTTAAACGATAATTGAGCGTTTATGCATGATAGTATGAAAACCCTGGAAATTAATTTTCCTTTCGCCATATGCAAATTATCGCATCCTTAATACTGTAACTAATTTACTCTCTGAGATACTAACCATTCCCCTTGGGCCCTTAGTTCTTAATTTCTTGCCTTCTCGGCTCCTTCACTCAGCATCATTCATTCTGTGGCTTGTGTTTGTTTGTTTGCATTCAAAGCAAAATTCATAGGAAGTTAGTAACTACTATTTTCCTGTGGCTGCTGGAACAAATGACCACAAACTCGGTGCTTAAAACGATTTACATTTACTTTCTCACATGTCTGGAGGCCAGAAGTAAGAAATCAGCATTGAGGAGCAGGCAGGGCCCAATGCGCCGCAGAGGCTCTTGGGAAGAATCTATTCCTGGCTCTTTCACGGCTTTGCAGGGGGGCGGGGGGGGGTGCTGTCTGCAATTTCAGCTGCTGGAAACCTCACTCTCCACTGCTGACCTCACCCTGCGTGTGTACTCACACAGGAAAACTTAATGAGAAATCGTCAGATCTACTGAAAGCCCTTCACAATGCAAAACAAAGGAAAACAAAGATTGGACCACAGCTACAGGTGAAAAAGAAACACGAGAAAGAAAAAAGTTCTAGGGGACGAGATGTGAATAGAACATACCTTTATCACCACAAATAGTTAGGAAAAGAAATAGAAGTCTACTTGACCACAGGCAGTGTTATTATGCCCCTTCATTAAGAGAAAGCTCTTCTGTAATATAATTCAAATTGCATGTGCAGAGATACAGAGATGTATTTATGTTGTATTTCCCAGTGCTGGGTACATTTAAAAGCTCCGCTGCACAAACCCACACTAAATAAATGACTATGTTGTGATGTGTTAGGAACATGAGGTTTTTATCCTTCTTCCCTCTCAGATGTAAAACGGTCCTTTAATTCGGTTTGTCTGGAACAAATGCATGGGCTCTCTCCTCTCCAAGAGAACTGTCCTTTTGAGAGAGAACCCTGGTGTTGTTGCACATTTTATAAAATTAGCTTGGGGTGTAAAGACGGGCATAAAAGATGAATTTTGCAGGTATGCATGCATCCTACACAAACAACAGGCAATCCTCCAAGTTAGCCAGCGTGGGCTGTGCCACAGGGAGCCGTCCTTCAGCTTTAGAGTCAATGTCATTTGTGTGGCTTAGGCAGGGCTATCGACAAAATGTGAAAATGTCTGTTTAGGCTGTTCTCACCCTATGGTCAACCGGCGCTGTGGCTGGGTGGGTCCTTGCGGTTTTTATTAGGTCCTTGTGGTTTTTATGCAGGAGCCACCAGGGGACTTCGGAAGAGACACGTTTGTGTGGCGCACCTGGGGCCACACAGCAAGGCCCGAGGTGGCGAGAGGGCTTGTGGGGGGGACTGGTGTCGAGGGTGGGTTTCAGGAGCTCCACTGTGAATTTCAAACGTAACAGCAGGAATTTAAAGTTCAGGAAGAGAAGCGACAGGCCGCCAAGTGGTCAGCTAGGAGGGGGTGACCTAGTTCTTTATCCGGTCCTGGGTGGCTGGTAACGTGCTTCTACTTGCGATGGTCACCTTGGGAGTGAACAGCCGGGCAATCAAAGCTTCTCAACACAAATAAGAAAGCTTAACTCTCAGGGCTCACACTACCAAGTCCTTTGGTTGTGTGTGTGTGTTGGACTATTTCTTAATTTTTCTTGGTGGACCAACATCGTATTCCAGTTCATGCAGTTTGGTGCCTCTTAAGCTCTAGATTCTCCTTCTGTTGTATTTCATCTTCTCCAATTCCATTTTCCTTTTGTAATCAATGGTTTGGAGAACAACAGTTTATTGCATCACCATTTATCACCCATGTTTCTGTCATCTGCTGGTTGTTTGTTTTAATCTAGTCACTTTTTTCTCTAAATTCTGGGTGTTAATTATATCTTTTATATCACAATTACTTTTCATGTAGTGTTGTTTCTGACCTAAACTTCTCATCATACTAATATTTGCTCTACAAATATTTTTAGTTTGGAAATATGTCATTCACCTTGTTTTTCCCCTGAGTCTCAATGTATCTTTAATTCAGCTGTTTATTTACTATGCCTTTTCCTCTCTTGTCTCCTATAATCCATTCTTATCTCAAGTTTAATAATGTGCAAAGCAGATACTTTCTAATATTTATACTGTGTACAGTATTAAATCTACTTCAGAATGCAACAGTTGTGTATTAAGATTGTGATAAGTTACATTTTCCTTTCTTTAGACGGTAAGATCATACCATAACACCCCTTCTGATTTTTTAAAATTCATTTTCCTGGTTATTCATTTATGACTGATGGGAGAGCTATTCAGGCCTGCCGTTTCCCCAGAATTGACCTACAGATTATTTTATCCTCACTTCTTAAACATGTGACTGCTTTAAGAATCCTCCTTCAATGAATTGAAGGCTGGTAAATATAGACAGCTACCTCCCCCGTAGTTTTTCAAGTGTCTAGTTAGTATAACGATCCACTTCCCCAAAGAGGGATCTGTTTCTTCTCTTACCAGAAACGTTTGACATTAGATTTCATCCCTAAAACAGTAATGGGCAAATACAATAAAAATAATGTAAATAAATAAAAAACAAATAAAAACTTCAGCAGTTCCGTGTCATGTCTCTTGACTTTAAAAAGTAAATGAAAATGATAAATCCCACAGTTATGTTGTTATAAAATGTATTCAGTCCCGTCTCTTTCCATGGTGACCTTCCTCATAGGGGATGACTTGTCTCCCTACAATACTCACTGTTGTTTTTTTAATGTGACAATTTCTTTTCAGAATTTTGTTGAAATAATTTAATATTAAGTCTGAAAAGATCACTTTAACAGGATAAAACTCTATAGTATGCAAATGAACAAGAAGATACTAATTTTTCAAAGTTGCCTATCACTTTATGGTGCATACGTGTTTGTCAGACAATGTATGAGCAAGAGGAAGAAGCAAATATAGGCAGAGTAACCGCACATATTACAGGTAATCTCGTTTGAACACTGGTTTGGGAACTGAAGAACATTCAAGAGCTTACAGATTGCCAGCGAGTCAGGCATTTACACAGTTCTCATATTCTTGCTTACTATTTTTAAAAAAAAATACAGTATTCTGCCCTGGCTGGCATAGCTCAGTGGATTGAGCAAGGGCTGTGAACCAAAGCATCACAGGTTCGATTCCCAGTCAGGGTGCATGCCTGGGTTGCAGGCCACGGCCCCCAGCAACCGCACATTGATGTTTCGTTCTCTCTTTCTCCCTCCCTTCCATCTCTAAAAATAAATAAATAAAATATTTTAAAAAATACAGTATTCTCTCTGGTTTCTATACTCTGTCTCTCTTTCCAGCCTCTGCATATCTAAGTGGTGCGGCATCGGCTTAGACCCCTAGGCTTTGCTTGGAAGAACCCACATTAATTACTGCTTGTCAGCATTCGTAATGGTAACAGCTGCTGTCAGTAGTGCTATTTATTCTTTCTCACCTTCTCTGCTTGGCTGTCAAATGAAAAACGTTTACATCTCTTGAAGGAATGATCCTTCTCTATGACCATCTCCTCTGAGAAAAAAAAAAGTGTCTTCACTTCAGCATTGTTCCTGCTTTGGTATTTCCTTGTAAATGTAATGGCACCGATGCAACTATTAATAGTCTCCTTTAATTGAGTTCATTTATAACAGAGTCGAGTTAAACCAACCAAAAAGCCACTTAACAGAACCCTGAACTCTAATAGTATTTCGAGGGCTTTTAAAGATGATTAAAAAGAAAACTTACATAGTGTTGCGAAGACCATATTTGTGTGTTGTGTGACTTAAACTTTGACTAAAATAACACCCTAGTACTTTATAATAAATATTTGTATTACTTTAGTTTTACATGCTAGTAAATGATGTTTTGGGTAACTTTTGAGTTAATCAGTTTTTATTGCTGCAATTTTCTTTAATGGTCTCTTACACTCTGGGTTTAATAAAGACTTGGGGTCCTTTGCCAGCTTTTATGGCTAATCCACCCAACATCTTAGCTTATAGAAAGGATAAGTTTATCTGAAAGAGTGGAGACTGAACTTCAAATCATCAGATGTACTTTAAAAAAGAAAAATACTGGGGTGGTACCGGGAGAGATTTCTGTCTTCTCGTAAGGGTGAATTTAGTGATTTTAGAAACATACCCGACTGAAAACTGTTTTTAAAAAGCGGGACAACAATCTTTTAAAAAAATTATTTTTGAGTTTCATAAAGCTGACAAAATAGTGGAACATTACCCACCGCCAAACAGAAATCAGCATTTTAAAGAGATAAACCCAAATGGATGCGCCAGACTGAGTTCTTCGCGCAGGAAGCGTCACCAACGATACACACAGTGTCCAGCATCACTGACTGCCAGTTATCAGTGCTGAATCTTGGCCGAGTTCGCCTTTCTCTGCTCCGCTTCTCGATGCCTGAAGCAGACCCCGCAACCATCTCTCCCTGGCCAGCGGGCCCAGTGTTGGGCCCCGGCACAGAGGTCATGGGAGGGGCACCGAAGGACTTCGGAGAAGGGGCGTCCTCTGGTGGTTCCATTGTTTGTCATTGACTTTCCATTTCTTTTACAAAATTTATATTTTTTATTGGTATTTTCAAGTCTTTACGAACTAAAAAATCTGAGTTATTTATGGACTGGCTTCTAGTAGCGTTTACTTTTTGTTTTGGTATTGTTGATGTTTTCCTGACGTTTTGTGTATCTGATGACCAAAAGCAAACAAAACATTTGACATTTGTGTTGTGACGTCACAGCGGCTCCTTCAGGCGATTCCTTCTCCCGACTGGAGGGTGTGGTCCATTGCCTCAGTTAACCGGGAAGACGCCCAGGCGGGGCGGGGCTTCAATTTGGGAAAGACACACTCCGCACTCGATTTGTTTCTGCTCTTCGAATGTGATCCTCTTGGGTTTTCGCTTGAGAACAGGAAGGATCTATATCTTCAGAGCCCCGAGAGACTGCAAAGTACAGGTCTGCCCTGGAGCAACCTCTCAATTCATTTCTTACCCTTTATCCCCATGGGTCAAAAATTTAACAAATGGCTGGCCGGGCTGATGGAAACAATGGCTTGGATGGAGGCAACGAGCACCTTCGGGCGCATTTGTCTCCCAAGCACTGCCAGACGAAAGGGATTTCATGCCGGTCGCCAGGCCAGTCTGCCCCAGAAGTCAGCCAGAATATGGGCAAAGGGGGGTTGAGATGCCTCCAGTTGTCCGCCCACCACGACAGTCCTGTGTCTCAGCCAGTGGCTCGTCTACTGTTCTGGTCCCTCTGCTGGGGGCAAATTGGAACCTCGGCTTAGGTCCTGCTTCAGCCAGTGCTCCCCCCGGGGCGAAGGAGGCAGCCGTGTCCCTGGGCTGGGGTCTCTCCTGTACAGATGGCGCCCAGGGGGAACGTCCCATTTCTGCGGTTTATCAGCATTTCCTGACTGATTCGTGTGGCACCGTTGGAATCTTACACTGGAGCACATCCTGCCTGAAAGCGAAAGTGTTTATTTTTCTTCACTGAGATGTATTTCCTAACATTCACTCCATTTTTGTATCCAGTTTGAAAAGTTTTGATGATGGTATATTGTATTGTAACCATCACCGCAACTGAGATTTCCAGCACCCTAAATGTTTTCCTCACCCTCACTAAAGATGACCCCCCAGGGTAGATTTTGATTTAGTTTCCTCTTGGAGATAATTTTGTTTTCTTATTTAATTTCTTTCCTGAGTGCTATCAGTTCATTTCATAACTCCTTTCTGTTGCTATTGTTTGTTTGTTGTTTTAAAATTTCTATTCTAAGTTTTGAATTTCTGACTTCTGGTACCCTGTCATATCTTTCATTGCTTACTTAATTATAATTAATTGATTTTGAAATATTATGTTAGAAATGTTCTCTCCTTTGTGGTCGCATGTTTGGGTAGTGTTTTTGATGGCTGATTAATATTGATTATCTTTCACTGTTTCACTCTTATTGTTTCTTTTTTATGGATGATGCTTGCCTTCACCCATTTATTTTAATTTGTGATAATTTTTATTTCTGGACCAAAAATGACAAGTGTTTATAAAGAGAGGGTGACATTCTGGTACACCTCTTGCTGGCAGTTAGATGCAACTTCTTAAACACTCGACACTTTTTTTTCTTTTTTTCATAAAGACGTTTGGTGAATCATCTGATTTTGTAATGGAACCCTTACTTTACATTCCCTGATTATTTTATTTTATTTTTTATTATTTTATTATTTTTTTATTTTATTTTATCTTTTCGCCAGCAAGCCTCTCAGTGGTAGCTTCCTCATCCAAGTTTCTTTCCGTTCCCTCAAAAGGAAGCCTTCTAAACAGTATGATGACTATAAACACGCATTCCCAACTCAGCCTTTGGGTTCCCTGGTAGACAGTGCTCTGGCCCAGTAGATCTTAGACCATTTCTCAATATTTCTTTTTTCAGGGTCAAAACTCTTGCTTCTGCAGGCCACACTCACACATTTGTCCACCATGAGTACTCTGTTCTTATTTCCACTTAATCTTTACCTTTCTCTAGGTAGAGAGGTGGAATCAGGGCAGCTTTGCTGCCTTCAGGCCATATTTCCGTACATTGTGATCGAGTTCTCCAGGGACACAGAACCCGCAGCACACACACAGACAGGGAGAACTGGGGGTGGGGGAGGAGAGGGGTTTATTATGGGCACTGGCTCCCATGATTATGGCAGCTGAGATATAGACCACGATCTGCCACCTGAAAGCTGGAGAAAGAGGAAAGCAGGTGATACAATTCAGTCCGAGCCTGAAGACCTGAGAACTAAGTGGGCTATTCAACAGAATAGTTTAAAGGCCCAAGATCCAAGAATGCCAAAGGTCAAGGGCAAGAGAAGATGAAGCCCCAGCTCAAGAGGCAGAGAGAGAATTGACATTCCATCTGTTTTTTTTGTTCTGTTCAGACCCTGGATGGATTAGATGCCTCACTTCACGTTGGTGAGGGCAAATCTCTATTCAGTCTACTGGCTGATTCAAATGTTGACTTCTTCTGGAAATAATCCCACCCCCTACAGACATACCTAGAAATAAAATCTCATAAGCTATTTGGGGAGCCCTTAGCCAGTCCAGTTGACATATAAAATTAAATAACATATAAGCAAAACAAATAAAGAAGATAAAGAAGTCTATGACCTTGTTTTGATTTTTGGAGAAGGTGAGAGATTTCTTTAAGCAGGTTCCATATTTTTTACCTATTTCCTTAATTTCACTTGGATGTTGGGCAACTGAGATCTTTATTTGAGAAAGCCAACTCCGTCCTCACTTCAACAGGGTCTGGCAGAAGTAAGGCCTGCTTGAGTGTGGTTGGTAGGGTACTAATATGGATATAATAATTTATAGTTTTACTTTGAACATTTCACCTACTATGTCATACGGTGTGCTTGAGTGTGATATTGTTATATTACAGAATCACATGCTTATGATTTTGTAATAAAGGTTGTGTAATTTTAAAAAAGGGGCATTATTTGCTGGACCCTGTAATTTCCCCTTCCTCAACATTCTACTCCACAGTCATGATGTCAGCCCACCCTGGGCTTTTCACGTCTCCAAAACGCACAGACTCACTGTGGTCTCAAACTCTTTGTGTATCTTACTCTCCCTTTGCTGGGTACTGCCCCCACCCCCAGATTCTCACAGAAATCCTCGTCATCTACATCTGTTCAAATTTCACCCATTTTTTAAAATTTCAAAAATATTTTTTTATTTATTTTTAGGCAGAGGGATAGGGAGAAAGAGAGGGAGAGAAACATCAGTGCGTAGTTGCCTCTTTCGCACCCCCTACCAGGGACCTGGCCCACAACCCAGGCATATGTCCTGATGGGGAATCAAACCAGTGACCCTTTGGTTTGCAGACCAGCGCTCAATCCACTGAACCACATCAGCCAGGGCAAATCTCACCCAATCCGTCAGGTCTCAGGAGTTCCTAGCCAGGGTGGGCCCCTCCACAATGTTTCTAGACATTGTTTTCCTATACTGCATTTCCTTTTCTTCCAACTCTTACTACTCTTCAAAAGTGTTATGTATAGATGTGAGTATATATTTATAGGCTGCCTCCTGCCGTAGAATGTAACTCCAAAAGAGCAGATATTATGTTTGTTTTTATTGTATTTCCAGCGCCCAGAACCATGTCTATACATAGGAGGTATATAACACATATTTGTTGAACAAATAGTGTTTTTTCAAATTCAGTTTGATTTTTTTTTACATATTTATACACAGTAGTGCTTGGGGAAAAATCCAATATTTTGCCAGAAAACTGTGTCAGCTCCGTATTCCATTTTGATTTATCACATCAGAAGTGCTCTCTGTTCTCAGAGTAGGATTACCGGATCGAATTGAAACTTTGAATTATGATTCAATTTATAGTTTTTGAATAGACATCACCTGAAAGTTATTTAAAGTTCTGTCATTGTCAATAAAGAAGCATTTCATGTCTTTCCAACCTACGTACAAGTTCAGAGGGAGAGTGCCCTACTAAAAAGCAGCTCTTGTTATGTAGGCTTTCTAAGTCGCTCTGCATGGTTTCTCGCTACACTCAACTTTCACTCTGCAGGGAACTTTATTTACCCAAATTCTATACCTCAAAGCCGGATAAGCACTTTCAAGAAGCTCACTAACAAGATATAAACATAGCATTTATCATTGCAAAAATGTTTTGCTTTTTTTTTTTTGTAATCCTGTCTCCTGAAACTTAAAATCTCCAAAAAATCTTAGTCTTTGAAGGTTCATAACAAAGGCATAGAAAACTAAAAATGAGAAAATTGTGCAACCCCATGGCTAGTCTTCCTTCAAGCTCTGCGGGGTTCACAATTTTTCCAAGACGTGTCAGCCACAGAGAGAAGCAGCAATTTTGGCTGCCCCTTCTCTGAGCGGTATTCCTGAGGCACAGTCCATTAAATAGAGAGAAGGAAGGAAAGAGAAAGAGAAAGAAGAGAGAGCTCCCCACAGCATATTAAAGTCTCTGCTGCTATCAGCGTGGAGTTTTAGTTGTCATTTCTGAGCGGCATTTCACAAACATCCTGGTGCCACCCTGTCGAGTCCCTGTACGTTACAGATATGACAGAGTCAGGAGAATCAGAAATATAGGCTACTTAAGGAGCATAGCATGGAGAATAATTATTCAGCAATTGAATAAGGAAGATGGAGAAAATATACATTACTCAATGTGCATTGAAATAATTATCTATTTGTACATGATTCCCCTGCTTTTTGAAGTTATTGGATATTTTATATATTAATTAAATACACATGTACTTCATTGTACTGCTACAGCTAACAGAAAATCTGAGAAGCCAAAAGCACACACAGTATTATCAGCTCCTTGGATAACTATTTTAAATTACAGTATTGTATATATGTGTAAAAGAAAAATACAAAGACACTAAAGATGGTCACCATTGTTATCATTCAAATACAAAACAATGGGAATTTTCAAAGTAAGAAAATGAGACCAAGTCTTCCTTCTCAAAACATTTTCCTTTGAGTTTGCTCACATGTTGTTTTCCTGGTTACTTAGGCAGAGTTCCAGTTGCTCTGGTGTTCTCACTGTTACTCCACGCGTTCTGACCTCCTTGAATTTATTCATGTCATTCCCTTTGTCTGGAGAGCATTCTCCTGGCACGTTTGTGTGTGGGTGTGTGTGGGTGTGACTAACTCCATAATCTGACTCTAACAGGAGATTTAGTAAAACTCAATAATGATTTACAGTCTTACGTCAAAGGGCCGAAGACCATATCGAATAATGAAATGTTGGATTGGATACAAATGTCCTTTTATTCTACCTATGCCTGGACGGGTGAACTTTTCTGCTTAAAATGAGTACTACTGGGCAGACAGTGGCCAGTCACGAGAGACAGGCAGCCAGATGGAGCCCATAGGAATGCATGATGTATGATAATGTCCTTAAACACACAACAATTTTTAAAACAGGATAAAATCATGACTCTCACACAAATATAAAGAGTGTGTGAGTCACGTAACAAATACACGTGAGTGTGTTTGTTAGGGCATATGCTTTTCTCTTATTTTTGTTCGAAAAGACTGTTTATTATTTGAGAGGGAAAGTGTTTTTTCCATGGAGTGTCTGTACCCACAGGACGGAAGTCCTTGTGTGCACATAGAAAAGAACTGCTGTGCGATGCTCCAGTTGTCTCCTAAGTTATTCTTTGACTTAGGAAGTTTTAGAATAGCTCCCATAAAGTCAGAATCAGGTGACCTGGGAGGCTGTGCTCTAGACAGTACAGAGACTTCCACCAGAGCACTCACTTCTCCTACAAATGTCAGGTGATAATGTGTTAGAAGATGCCACTTCACTCCGAAGGGCTGAAGACAGAACAGAACAGATTTCTCAGAGGGTGGACTGAGCTTACAGCTTTTGGAGACAGAAAAGTCATGTTTCTCCGGCAGGGATTGTGGACAGAACAGCTCACTAGGACGGTGTTGTGTTTCTACAGCCTACCCATAGGGTCCTGGTCTATCATGGGGAACGTGTCACTTAACTTGGATTGGAAAACCTATTAGCAAAAGTGGAAAAGTGTGTACTGTTTCTGCCAAGAACAGAGGACAGGAGGGGACAACTGAGGCACTTCTGCACTAACAGCAAAAGAGGGGCTGCACCTTCACAAAAAACATTAGCAAATGTTCCTTTTGGCCTGTGACCTACGGCACATGCACAGGATTTCAAAACACCCTCATTCGTTTGGCCTCCTGGCCTCTGTTTTTGGCTTTGGTGGGCGTCTGTCCAGCCCATCTGGTGGAGCGAGTCCAGTTCTGAGTGGAAGTGAGTGGCTGTCATCATGTGGACTGTTATTGCTGACAGCCCCTCCTCACTTTGGCTGTGGCAGTCTTGCCTGAAGGTGCCAACAGGGAAAAAGGGACACCCTTCTCCAAAGAACATCACTTTCTAAATAACTATTGGCATTACGAAGCTGTTTAGGCTAACCCATTAAAAACATAAAAAAGACAATCAAGTTAGCTTAGTAACAGTTGCAGCAACACGGTAGTCAAGAGACTGAAATTCATGTGTTCAGCCAGAGCAAGGTATATAGGCTGGGTCTTCACCACCTGTACTTGGTTAGAATTAATAAAAAATTTAAATGATGATCAAAAGAAAGTTATTTCTACTTTGCCCTGTGTATCATCATTTCCAGTGTATTTTATGTGCATTAGTCACAGGCTATAATGTTTATCTGTATTTTTCCCCCATTGGTATAATTCTTTATTTTAGCAAAATAAGACTATCCATCAATACCAGCTATAATATAAAGGCAATTACATGATGCTGTTTGAAGTTGGTTACTTGTCCTAAGCAATACTAAACAAGATTTATTTTTTTCTTCTTGTACATTCATATGCAAGTCCTTTACTAGACTTCAGAATGCTTTAAAATGATTGTCTCTCCTTATGAAATTTACTCTAATACTTTTCTTGGAAGAAGAAAAATGCAATTCATTGTTGTCTTTTATCCCATTGTGATGGCTTCATTGCCTGAAAGTTGGATATTATACAAAAAAAAAAAAAAGAACCCAGTGACGTTCCTGAGGACAGCAATATAGTTGAATTATTAGGACGAAGTCAGGTATAGACACACAAGGAAGTATTAGTGTCATACAAACCAAGTCTCTTTTTTTTCTTTCAGCTTCAGTGTGTTCTTTGAATTTTTGAAAACCTTTTTTTAAAGGATATTCCTTAGACCTTAGGACATTTCTTTTTCAAAGGCCCTTTCTTTCTTTGGTGAGGAAACTCAGCATCGTTTTCACAGGAAAGACTCCTTTTGGATGCAGGGCTGGGTGTGCTGAGACCTTTATTTATGGAGACTCTCAGAGAGTGACACCCATGTCATGGACAGAATCCCACTCTTGCTGAGGAAAAAAAATCTGTCACCTACAGCAGCCCCATAGTCATCAATGGTCATAAATACAGATTTCTGCCTCTTCCCTAAAGTCAATCTGATGCCTCTTTTGAAGCTGAAAGACCTACTATGACGGTTGTAACTCACCAAAAGACACAACACGGTCTTCCCCGAAATCACTGCCAGAAACCTAGGAACTGCCAAGGATCTCTATGTTCTGTCCTAGGGGCATCTTCAAGGAAAGAAGCAATTGATTCACACTAAGCAACCGCAGGCGAATTCTCTAATTAGGCAACAGTTGAGATGCAGTCCATGCCCGGGGCGGGCTGCAGAGCACCCAGTGCAGACCTGGGAACGTGCCCAACTGTGGGGTTTTAAAGAGAGCAGATGGCCGAGAAAACACGATTTCTACAACTAGTTCAGAGTTGTAACTCTTAAGCCCGTTTAGAATTGCTATTTGAATTTAATTCTTGGACTTCTCATTAGGAAACCCATGCAAATATCTTCCATTCTCTGAAATAATTTCCCAAGTAGGTTGGTAGAGAGGCATTCAAAAAGTTTCACCATAACAGAAGATAGAAAATGGTTTTGCCTCTGCCATCTGCTGTCTGAATGCAACAACTGACTGTTGCAAATGGGACCTCAAGGCATTTAGCACTGAGTGCCCTGCTCAGTAAAAGAACTACATGCATCCTGTGTAGGTATATTTTTTAATCCTTGCCAGAGGATATGGTTATTGATTTTAGAGAAAGCAGAAGTGGGGGAGAGAGACAGAGAAAGATAAACATTACTGTAAGAAATAAACATCAATTGGTTGCCTGCCAAACACGCCTTAACCAGAGACTGAACCCACAACCTAGGTATGTGCCCTGACTGGGGATTGAACCCGTGGACTTTTGGCATATGGGATAATGCTCCAACCAACTGAGCCACTTGGCCTGGGCATGGCAGTGTAAATTTTAATGTGTCACATAGATCTTTGAGCCTCAGATAAAGTAACACTTTTTTTCAGCAGTATAGTAATATTAACTAATGTAAAGAGAAGTTAGTACTATTGTTGTTTTCACTGTAGCGTGTGTCACCAGGGGTGTCACACTCATTTTCACCAGGGGCCATGTCAGCCTCGCAGTTGCCTTCAAAGGGCTGAATGTAATGTTAGGACTGGATAAATGTATCCTCACTTAACAGTGAAGCGAGAGCTCGGAGCTGCCGCCGGGTAGAAACAAGGTGCTGGGCTGGATAAAACAAGGTGGAGGGCCAGATTAGGCCGAGGGCCTCCTGTTTGCCACCTGTGCTTTTTACCATACCGACTCTTGACCACCTACTTTGTTCACATCCTTTTCCTTCAAAAACATCTTTTTTCACTAACTTCTATGTCTATTATTTGCCCGTAATTTTTCCAATTATCCAGGCTCAAATTTTCACATTTATTTTTAATTCCTCCTTTGCACTTTATGAAGGAGTTGGCTGACAAATCATTTAGATTTACACCTCTCGCAGCCTGCTCGTTTCCCAATGCATTGCCATTACTTTGTCTGCAGCCAGACTTTGTACGGCTGTCAGTGTGCATTTGCCCTCGCCTTGCTTCCTGGCAGTTTCAAAGATGTTATCATAGTCCTCTCTGCAAGTAGCAGCCTGTTTTAGTTACACGAAAATGTGTATGCCTCATCTTCTTACTTTCTAGTCCTAAAAGTTTACTACCTTGACACTAACAAATTCAACACAAAATAGGACTTTGGCCTTTGAAATTTGATGGTGATAATCCAAGCTACATCCCCAATACACCCCAGTGTTCACGGAGCATATGGTGGGCACCCAAATCAGTGATCCTTAAATCTCATCTCAAATGTCACCCAAAACAATACTTCTGAAGTTTATGCACTGATCATATTCTCATTATTGTTAATTTTCAAAGAGCTTGACACATAAAGGATTATTCTGTTTGCTTGACAGAAAATTGCATAGCTGTTTAATTGGTTAGATTTTAAGCTCTCTGAAGTCCAAGTGTACGTGTGCATGATTTATACCCCTTAGCAAAGATTTCTTGAAGGTATCAGGTGCTCTACAATTTCATTTCATCCCAACAGAGCACTTTGTAAGTAAGTTCTATTTACACAGGCTCTGTTTTACTTACTATATTGAAGAATAGTCATAATGTTGTTTTCTGAAAGAAAAAGGAGACTGCATATGGTGACATATGATATTCGGTTCAGTCCACAAACATTTCTTTATCAGGTTGTCATGGGGACTGGGGATAGAAAGTCTTCTGAAACACACTGTCCCTAAAGGGCTTAGCCCAGGGAAAAGAAGGAGACACAGTAATGAATCAAGACTTAAGTATCTTCTTCATGCAGTGATGGAGAGTAAAGGCCCACATAAGGAAAGCATAAATGCGGTCTCCAGAGACAGGAAAACTTTGTCCCGAAGGGTGGTGTGTGAGTTGAGCGTGGAAGGGCAGTTAATTCCCTAACAGTAGCCTCCCCCCTTATCTGCAGGGGACAGGTACCAAGACCCCAAGTGGAGACCTGAAACTGGGGATGGCACCAAACTCTACGTATACTGTATTTTTCCTATATTTACCTGCTTACCATTGATACAGTCTAACTCATAAATTAGGCATAGTCAGAGATTAACAACAGTTACTACTAATAAAATCAAACAATTACAACAATATACCATATTAACAGCTATGTAAGTGGCTTTGGGACCATTATCAAGTAAAATTAGAATTACTTAAACACAAACACTGCCATACCACTGGTGACTCAACCAAGAAAGCTACTCAGTGACTAGTGGGGGACTCAGAAGCACGCAACTGAAAACTCACGAATTGTTTATTTCTGCAATTTTCTACTTAATGTGGCAGGGCTGCTGTTGACTGCAGTAGCTGATACCATGGAAAGGGAAGCAATGGCTCTGACTCATATCCCTTAATAAGTAAATAGCTCCATGTGCTAGGAGGTGAAGTCGGAAGCAGCTGCAGGGCAGTGCGTGAGGAGGCTGGAGAGAGGCACCAGAGGGACCAGTGTACTGATGGACATACTGGAAAAGGTGACCCACAGGCAGTGCTTATGCGCATGCTGGGGTGGAAACATCCTGGATTGGATTCAATTCTCAGAAAAGGCATGGCCACTCATAAAGCATTGTCAGACTGCTGAATATATTTATTCCACAGTTCAATAAGTAAACTAATACTTGTAAATATTTTGCATTCACTTTATACCCTTTGAAGGGGTTCTATGCTTAGCCTCACAGTTACTGACTCATAATGTGACAGCTAGAATCCTGGTCTCTCATTCGCTTCTCCTAAGTGGGTAAAAGACATTTACAAAAGGATGTTATTTCTTCAGCATCCAGCAATGACTAGTTGGTTCAGTTAGGGAATTAATTCATTTTCCTAGCAACACCCTTACATGGGTGGTGTTAGTATTTTGCATTCACAGTTTTCCTCACTTTAATCAGAGCAGTACATTCGATATAGGAGAACATGAGAGAGGGCTTGGATCTGATGATTTTCTAGGTTTGTTTCTGTTGCTCGGGCTCAGCATTGCTGTATTTATGGGCTTGCCTAAATCTTATCCCTGCCTGACCCTCATCTCAACCCGGGGTTAAAAAAGTCAGAAATGATTTTTCACAGTTCATGGGTCAGACAAATATGTGCTGGATAAGTTTTCACAATGAGTCAAAAAACACATATCTTAAGAAGCTGTCAGAGACACTCTGAGGAAAAAATATGGGAAGAAGAATGAAAACTGATACAATGTGTTTTTTTTTTAAAAAATAAAGGATTTTGCTCTGCAACAGAATGTTGAAATATCAAATGATGCAATAATTAGAAAGTAATAGCCTATTAGTACCTACCTAATTCTCCTTTCCTATTCCACAAATTATACTTATTTGAAATCTTGAGACATACATTTCTTTTTCATCTTATTAAAATTTTGGGATAAATTTGGGCTTAGTATATAAAGACATTAATGTAAGTTCATTAAAACTCAAGAATACACTATGTACAGAAAAGATAAGGTTTACTGGTCATATATACAATATTATATATATATGAAATATATAAATTGCATATAATACACATTATATATATATAATGCTGTTACTGGGCTGTCATCCAAAAGACCCTGAAGTTTCTCAGTACCTAAATTCTGCCATGAGCTGTGCTTTCTTCCAGGAACTGAGAAGAATTCCTGACCTTCAAAGGGTGTCAAGTACAAACACCAGGGTGTCAAGTACAAAGACCAAGATGGCGGAGGGGCATCATGAGCAAAACCCAGGAGCCAGAGGCCCAGTGCAGCAGAATGACTAATGCCTAAACGAAGTCAGCCTCCACCCACCCCCAAGGCCTAGGCTCCTCCCAGCTGGGGGGAGGTGCCGCTGCGGCATGAGCTCACCTGCTCCACCTCCGTGCACACAGTTTGGCTTTTTATGTAAACACACATAAATCATTGCTCTAATCTGTCCCTTTGCTCTGTGCGTGCTCACCTGAGCCCAGTTGCTATTTCCATTCCAGACACTCTTTAAGCCTGTCTGACCTGCCTCTCCTCTCCCTTCAGTGGCTTAATGAGTGAGGGCATACCTGCAAACTTTTTTTGGCCAGACCAGGGGCCTGTATTCCACAATACTTCGTAATCCGGCTTCTCGTGTAAATTCATCATTGGAGATACAGAGCACGGCAGGGGTGTTCTCCCTAGGTAAGCTTTCACAGAAATAATTGTGACCTGACTAGCCATGACCTTGGCTTCATCTAAGCTCAATTTTTGATCTAAAATTTCAGTGAACATCAATTTTGAAGCCATTTCCGAGTACACCGAGGAATAGCGTTTGAAGCCCGGGACCATTCTCTTTTAGATATTTCCCTGTTCAGGGTAGATTGAGAGGATTAAAGGGAGCAGTCGTGCACTCGGGGTTAAATAAGAAAGGGACAGCACTTGGACAGTAATTTAGGGAGGAGGGGTGTTTGCTGCGTTAGGGACACAGGGGTGAAGTGTGGCAGGAAACTGTTCCGCAGGGGAGAGTAAGGGAAATGATGCCTCAAGCCTCCCTGACCTACAAACAGAGAGAAAAAACGTTATTAACTTAAACCAGGAGCAAGTCTTAAGGCGAAGGGCCACCACGCTGTGGATTACCATGCAAGGGACTTGCGGTTGCTTCCGCCAGGGAAAATAGTTCCATGATGATGAATGCAATAACCAAGGGTTAGTAGAGTGGATAGTGAAGAATATGAAGCTGGGTTTTTAAATAGTATCTGTTACTCAAGAAGTAGTTTACTAGTCAGGGAAATGTTGACTCAAAACAATATGTGATACATTTTACACGCACCAGGTTCAAAAGTGAATTGGAAATTAGTTTGACATTTTACAGTAAAGGAATAATGTTGTTTGGTTTGAAATTTCTGTAAATGCCATTGTACTCCTGTGATGTGTGCCCCAGCAGATGTTTTTAAGAATGCTTATAGTAATATAACTTGTAATAGGAAAAAAAGGGAAATATCCCAAATATTCAAGGAGAGGTGAATGGAAAGTAAACAATGATATATTTGTTTATTCACATTCAGCAGAAAAAAACAAGTCACATTTTTAATCTCAGATATGTGAATCTGAGGGGTTCATGTTCAAAACCAAGCAAAACATCGTACACTGCCCAGTGATAAAAGTATAAAGAAACTCACAAAATTGTAAATGCAGTATTCCATATAAAGGCTTCCGGAAAAGTGGGATCAGACTGGGTCAGGTTGTTTACTTCTGCATGCCACAGAAGCTACAAATAATTCATAATTTGGGTAGTCTTAAGAGTGGTGAGTTTACATTTTTTTAACATTTTGCATTATAAATTACACATGATTTTGTTACATCATGATTTCACGATCAAAAAAGTCTTTAAGACAACAGATGCAACAAAATGAAATGGTTTTCTACCAATTTGCGGGACGACACCCAACCCGCTAGGCCACACCAGTCAGGACTGAGATAATTTCCTATTATTAGGAGAGAAATTGAGATGGGGGGAAAAAAAAAAAAAACCTCTCGAACAGACATAGCTGGAAATCTGAAAAGCGCAACAAACTCCAGGGGGGACTTCGAGATAACCTTGCTTGGGGTTCTTCGGGGGAAAACATGAAAAGTTGGGGCATTCTGTATTTTTCCTGTTGACTATTTCAGCAAGTGCCCTTCAAATACAGAGTGGAGTGCATTACAAGAAAATACAAATTAGCAATATGCAACATAAATTTTTGAGGTGGGAAAACGTGCATTTTTCTTTCACTTGATCATCCTTTTTATGGGGCGATTTCAACAACATACACGCTTTACTTCCAGACGAGTCAGCTATGGGTTCGCTTGGGAAATCTTGCAAGACCTTTTTCCCTACATACTTATCATTTACAAAACAACAATTACGTATTTCAAAGAATTTTATTTCAAATTGAATTGCTGTTTACAATTGACTATAAAATGGATCCCATGTATTTTGAAATGGAGGCATTGGTTTAATAATACAGATTTCTGAATTAGTGAGATAATTTTTATTATTTTGAATTCTACTCTAGAAAATTGAACGACTGGCTAAATCCCACTAGCAGTGTTTCTCTGTGATATGAAATATACCATCGCGGAGCTTACAGCCAGGTATGGTTACTTAGAGGTGAATCTCCTAAATTTAGTCATTAAATACACATAAAACAATAATTTATGGATAACATTTATATCCCTAACTAATTATTCAGCATAACCATGCCTTTACTATACTTTCGAAGACAGTCAACAGACTGTCTGTTTTCACTTTCAATTTTTCGGTTCTGCCTCTAACAATTAGTATGCATAAAATAGTATAAAACATAATTCTTTAGCAGAATCTATCAAACATGATCAATCAAATGCATGATTGTAAAACCAAATCATTAGATTTTTGATATGTAAGTTTCACGTAAAGATGAGCAAGCCAGCATGAACCTGGCAAAGTGAATCCCATTGTTCGCCATCAGATTCACGCTAAACATTTACGGTCTTTTCTTTTTGTTTGGCCTTAGCCAGATAGTCTTGTTTGTTAAACAGTTTGTTAAGTATAAAACCAGATCCTTTCATGTATGACATTAAAACTAACATAAAAGTGGTCCCCTCTGAAGAATTCTACATAGTTTACTTCATACTTATCGTAAACCTGTTAAAATAAAAAGCTTTCCAGAGTTATTCCATTAAGACCTCTTTCCTGGTAAAAACTCAAAAGCACGATTGCTCATTCGATATAGGTGGCCCCATGGCCTCTGTGAAATGAATGGGAGAATGTAGATGCTGGTGTTTTACACTCTCAGCTACAACCGGCACCGTGTACCGTCTGTTTAGAATTGCTGTGATGTTACATCGCAGTTTACTTTATGCCCAGTGTTTTCATTCTAGCATTTCTAAATTCCTCTGCTTAACAATTTTAAATTGAACTGTAAGGTAACAACATAATGTAGGTTGCCTGAAGTCAATTAACTCGGTGTGATACTTGAGAAAAACACTGGCTTATACAATTGTAATTTCAGAAGTAAAAAGCTTCATTTTTGTTTGTAGAGAGGAGCTCACATCGAAGACTCTTACTCTACTTAAATATAATTTTGGATCCAACCTAACAGGAAATCAAGACACTTTTTTTCTCTTTCATATTGTTGACTCCACAGTATCCCCGTAGCTGAAGGAATTTCCTCCAAATATTGTAGCAGAGTCAATGCTTTGGGTGGCTTTAGGGAATATTGTTTTAAAAAAGATTAAACCACTGAGGAGTTCAGCTTTTAACCTCAATCATAAATACAAGTGCTCTACTATATCCTCACAATTTAAATGCAAATAATCTTTAAACAAAACTAATCTGGAGGGCTTTTATATGGTGAATGATAAATGGAAGGGGATTCTATAAAGTGAGATAGTGAGCAACTCTGGTTCCTTTTTCACATCAATCACCTCCCCACGTGGATCCACAATTAAAATAGTTCAGTGCTTTTGAGGTAGTCTGGGAAAGCAAGTTCATCATTTATCTGCCCGTGGCATTACCTTGGGGAGAAGCAGGCTGATCCAAAGGGTAAGTGTTAATTGAAAAATGTGTAAAGGAAACAGAAGATCCTGCCTCTAGGTTTGCTTACCTGCAAAACCAAATCTGCCTTTTGCCTAGAAAGTCTAATAGTCTTGTCTGAAATCATGCATGCTCAAAACAAAGAGAGCACACAAGTATTATAGTTGAGCTCATTTATTCTAAGGAAGTTCACTTATCTCTTCAAAACACCGCTTTCAGCAGAGTTTGTTGATAATTAAAATGAGATTTTACATATATTCAGCATAAAGAAAACTTATCTTTGGTTATTTTATTTCTTCATAGTCTTATTGTTTATAAATTGTAAATTGAAAATATTAAATTTGTGTTAAATATTTTATATCACTTTCAACAATTTTTTTGTGAGACATGGACAGTGATAGAAAATAAGTAAAAAGTTAAAAGTAGAAGAAGATAGTGTACATTCTTGAAAAAATGGACGCTTCCTAGAGAAGTTGATTCTAGGTCTGGAACAAGGAAAGTGCTCATTGGATGTGGGTGATTTTGTTATAGCAAAAGAAGAAAGGGTTTAAAGGTGATTGAGGCCTATATCAAGGACAAAGGTATAGTTTGAGGGTATAGTTTGAAAGGTGTAGCTTGAACACATGGAGAGTAAGTTTGTAGACAGTAGGAGGCATGCATATTAATGTTGATCTGAATGTCAGAGTTCTAAATGGAAAAATTGAACAATTCGTTGTTCGCAAGACTCCAAAATTTTCAGAGGCTAAATCAGAGATGGAGTCCTAAATTTGGAAGTTTCACTAATCAGTGGTCTTTAAAGTCATATGGTCAGGCAGAATCCCTAACATTAGTTTATGCACAGAGTTCCAGCAATTGAGTCCTGGATATTCCAATATTAAGAAAAGGAAAAACAATTTTTAGTTTGATGTAGTTCCATTTACTTTTTCTTTTTTTACCCCTGGCCTAGGTAGATACATCTGATAAAAAGTTGCTATGAGCAAGGCCTGAGATTTTGCTGCCTATGTTTTCCTCTAGGATTTTTATAGTTTCATGTCTAGCATTTAAGTCTTTGATCCATTTTGAACTTATTCTTGTGTGTGGTGTAAGAAAGTGGTCTAATTTTACTTTTTGGCACATACCTGTCCAATTTTCCCAACACCATTTATTGAATAAAGTATCTTTAGCCCACTGTATGTGCTTGCCTTTTCTGTTAAATATTAATCAACTATAAAGGTGCAACTATTTCTGGGTGGTCTATCCTGTTCCATTGATTGATGTGTCTGTTTTTATGTGAGTACCATGCTGTTTTGATTACTACGGCTTAGAGTACAGTTTGATATTAGGTAGCGTGATTCATACAACATTGTTCTTCTTTCTCAGGATCACTGTTGCTGTGCGGGGCCTTTGTGGTCCCATGCACATTTTTGGAATATTTGTACTAGTTCTATAAAATATGAATCTTGATAGGAATTGCATTGAATCTATAGATTACTTTGGATAGTATAGACCTTTTAACAATGGTAATGCAGCCTATCCTTGAACATGGAATGTGCTTTCACTTATGTGTATCTTCTTCAATTTCTTTCATAAGTGTCTTATAATTTTCCAAGTATAGGTCTTTTACATCCTTGGTTAGGTTTATTCCTAGATTTATTTTGAAGCAATTATGAATGGGATTGTTTTCTTCTTTTCCCTTTCTGTTCATTATTGGAGTATAAAAATGCGATTGATTTCCTAGATATTAACTGTGCGTCCTGCTATTTGGCTGAATTCATTGATCAGTTCTAGTAGTTTCTCAGTGGAATGTTTGCAGTTCTCTTTGTACAGTGTCATGTCATCTGTGAATAAAGGCAGTTTTAGTACTTCCTTTCCAATTTGGATTCCTTTTATTTCTTCTTCATGTCTGATTGTTATGGCTAGGACTTCCAGCACTCTGTTGAATAAGACAGGTAAAATGGACATCCATGTCCTGTTCCCAATCACAAGGGGAACACTTGTAGTTTTTGCCTGTTTAGTATAATGTTGGCAGTGGGTTTGTTATATGTGGCTTTTATTATGTTTAGTTATGATCCCTCTATTCCCACTTTGCTGAGAGTTTTTATCATAAGTGGGTACTAGATTTTATCAAATGCTTTTCCTGCATCTATTGAACTAAAAAGGTTTTGTGCAGCAAAGGAAATCATCGACAAAATAAAAAGACAACCCATGGAATAGGAGAGCATATTCACTGATACAGCTAATAATGGGTTAATATCCAAAATTTACAAAGTACTCATAAAACCCAACACCAAAAAAACAAACAACCAGATTAAAAAATGGGCCAAGGACCTAAATAGAAACTTCTCTAAAGAGGACATACAGATGGCCGCCAATACAAATGAAAGATGCTCAAAGTCACTAACGACAGAGAAATACAAATTAAAACCACAATGAAAAACCATCTCACACCTGTCAGAATGGCTATCAGCAATAAATCAACAAACAACAAGTGCTGGCGAGAATGTGGAGAAAGGGAACACTTTTGCACTGCTGTTGGGAATGCAGACTTGTGCAGCCACTGTGGAAAGCAGTATGGAGATACCTCAAACAATTAAAAATGGATCAGCCTTTTGACCTAGCAATCCCACTTCTGGGAACATAAACAAAGGAACCCAAACACTAATGTGAAGAACGTAAGCACCCATATGTTCATTGTAGTGTATTTACAATTGCCAAGATATGGAATTAGCCCAAATGTCCATCAATAGCTGAGTGGATAAAACAACTATGGGACATTTACACAATGGAATACAACTCTGTCATAAAAAAGGAGAAGCATTTTACCCTTTGCAGTAGTGTGGATGGACCTGGAGAACATTATGCCAAGTGAAATATGTCAGTCAGAGAAAGACAAATATCACATGATTTCACTCATACGTGGAGTCTAATGAACGAACTGAACTAACAAGCAAAACAGAGACAGACTCATGAATGGAGAGCAGATGACAGCTAGTGGGAGGATTTTAAGGGTGGAGGCATTGAGCAAAAGGGAAAAGGATCCATGGACACAGACAATAATGTGGTGATTGAGGTGGGGAGGTGGGTATAAACAGATAAAAGGCAATGTAAAAAATACCATAAAAGTTAAATTCAATAAAAAGAGAGAGAAGGAAGATGTGGAACTGGCAAAAGCAAGTGAGTGGTAAGAAGAGGAATGGGGAAGACCAAGACAGTTCTGTCCTGAAAAGTAATGAAGAAATTACACCACAAAGAGGTAAGTAATCTACTAGCTCAGATGCTGAGGTCAAATACAGTGAAGACCAATGATATGCCATTGGGTTTAACGATGAGAAAGTTACCGGAGACTTTGATGATAACTTTCTTTCGGTGGAAGAATGCAGGTGCATGGAATCCAAAGAGTGCCAGGATCTGGAATCCAAAGAGGAGAATGGGCCCGAGAATGAATCTGCAAAGCTCCTCAATAGGGGGGAGGAAAGCATAGTGTGGGGGGACAGGTGGCTGGACACAGAGATGGGAGCTTCTGAACATTTTCTCCAATTGCTTCCATTTTCTCTTTGACAGAAGATGCAAAAGCCATCATTTGAAAATGGGGATGGGACAACAAAATTCCCTAATCTTGGGTACATATCTTTCTGTTCAATTTCATCTGCTGTTTAAACATGCCTACTTTTCTCAGAGTTTACAGGTAAATTTTTTCCCTGTCTTCTTTCACATACCCTTCAGTAATAATGCTAAGAAGCCTGACAATGGGAATTTATAATTTTAACTTTAGTTTCTGAGGAAAAAATGTGGATCAGATTTCCAATTAATTGTATGTTTGACACCATACGTCCAGGTCTATTACAGCCCTTTTCCTATTCATAAAGTACATGGGGTAATTCAATTATGTTAATGGATGTAGAAATGCCTATGTTTCAGTCAAATGTAAGAAAAAAATACATAAGCAGAAATTAAAGTAGAAGAAAAGGTAATGAATATTTATACGTACAACTGTACGTATATAGACACATAACACAAACACATGTATATGTATATATATGTCTGTGTGCATGTCTGTGTGTGTGTGTGTACCATATATAAGCAGAGATGAGTTGATACTCAGATACAGCCGGTCATGGGCAGGATTGATGATGATGTCAGTCAGTAGAGAACAAGTCCACCAGCGAAACATTTAATAAAGTGTTTCTCCTTGAAAGTGATGATGGTTTTATGCCTTTGGAAAAAGAAGATTGATGTGAAAGCAATATCACTCTCCATACTTCCTAAACAAGCACTTCCCATGATTAACACATTTCTCCTATCTAAAAAATAGGAAATAGAAATTTCTTACATCAGTAAATAAAGATGCTTAGAGAATGCACCAAGTTAGAATTCTACCACTAATTAGCAAATGTTGATGAAGTGCACACAAAATTAGTTTGAACTTCTCTAAATGACTTTACATTTGTAACTTTAAGCAATTCATATAATAGTTCTATATTTGGAATTTTAATTATCCAGGTTTACAGATGAGGAAACTGAGGTACAGAAGGTGAAGTAATTAGCCTCAAATTGCAGAGTTTGTAAGTGGCAACTCTGGGACAGAGGAGTTATTTATTGATGATCTTACTTGGAATAGAGTTTAAATGCATGCTAGGCATATCTTTCTACATAAAATATACTTACAAAGAGCTTCAAAAATGAAAAACCTTCATGTTGTATAAATCTGAGTCAACAAAATATTATTGACCCCATAATTTCAACTTTGGCGATTTTCTACACACTCCATATTGTAGGTCTGGTTCTTTTCTTTGATCATCATTCTGCTTTAGTGGTAACTCTTATTTAAAAACACAAAAAAGGTCCCTTTACTTCCCAATTTAAAAAAATCACTGAAAGCTTTTACAAAGAAAGTCCATTAA
Organism: Tonatia bakeri; assembly: GCA_004024845.1. Taxonomy (NCBI): domain Eukaryota; kingdom Metazoa; phylum Chordata; class Mammalia; order Chiroptera; family Phyllostomidae; genus Tonatia; species Tonatia bakeri. The sequence continues at coordinate 275,855 of PVIA01000413.1, forward strand.
AATCTTCATCAATTTGATCATTTGTATGCCCTTAGATTGCATCTTCGTTTCATTCCAGCAGAAAACACATTACTGATTGCTCTATGCTCTTCAACCAGGATCAGTTTCACAACCAATTAAATGGTAGAGATCAGAGAGGAGAATGCCCCGATAAGCTTCATTTACAATGGGAAAGCAGGTTAGTAAGAGAAGAGCATTCTGTACTTCATACGTGTTTGCTGCATTTTTTCCTGCCCTGTCATTAGGCGGTATGCTGAAATGTGCTCAGACCATTCAGCCAATGAACAAAACCACATTCCCAGCCTTGAATCACTGAGCTCTCGGGAAGGCAGGACCCATTCACTTTGCAAGGTAGTCATTTTTTTTTGAAACGATGTTTTCAGACTATTATATTCCACAATAATGAATCATTTTCTATTGAGGAATTGATGGACTATTTTTTAGTGATTCATTTGGGACTTCCTGGAAATGACGAATAAAACCAATCAAACATAATTGCAGATGGGATACGGCAGCTACGTTTCAGATATATGCATAGTCTTGGCATGAGCATTCGAAATCGTCTAGGTTCTTTATGTTCAGGTAGCTCTAACGGCCTCAATAACTGTCTGCTTTTATGGCAAACAAAGACGTGAAATGAGAATCTTCATAATTAAAATGTCTAACCATCCAAACGCTTTCAGCATTTTACTCAGAACACTGCATTTCCCTATAAATTTGCTGAAAGAGAAGACGGAATAATAGAATTAAACATGAAGAACTAGGGAAAAAGATTTAAAGTCTCTGCTCTAAGGAACCTATGAAACCACATACAACTAACTAATGATCTATCAAAAAGTTCTTCATATATTAATGGTTAGAAAACACTTCCAGGCACATACACCATGTGAAAAAATTCTTAAAATGGGACAAAATATCATCAGAAACGAAGTATGGAATCCAGAAGATCGGTCAGGACTATCTCTGTGGCATTTTTATGGCGAGATTCTTTCAGATAGTATGTGAATACATTAATGTGTTTTCAAAAATGTTGACTGCAATATATTTGTATTCAATAGAAGCTATCAAAAGCAGTGTTAATAGCTGATAGAGGGTGATTTTTAAAAAAACAATCTACCATGTATTCCTATAGAAAAAAAAAAAGAGTAACTATCATAAGCAGGCATTCCCGGCACAAAAAACATTACCATAAAGGCATGATCAAACAGAGCCAAACCAACCACCCACCCACCCAACCGACCAAACAAAAACCACATTGAGATTCCATTTCACACTCATTTAATTGGCAAAAAATAAAAACAGAAAATGTGAGCATAGGAAGTGCTAGTGGGGTTTTGCATCATGAACATTTCTTAGTCTTTGGTAATGAGCGTGTCGATTGATACAACTTTCTGGTAATAATTCAGCATTTGATTGTGAAGTTCAGCAACCCCCCCCCACACACACACACTCTATGACCCAACAATCACACTGTGTCAGACACTCAGGACACAATATTGCTGCCACGGACTGGAAGACATGCATGAGAATGCTCACAATGTCATCGTTTGTAACAACAAAAACCTAGAAATGAACCCAGTGTCCACAAATGGACCGATGGGTAAATACAATTGTGACGTCTTCACACTATGGAAGGCCCTTCCCATTCCCCCCAACAAGAGCTCATGGCTATGTGTCCTGCCCTCCTGTCTGGGATTTGCTTTGACAAATGGAAGGAAAGGGAAGAGATGGGCAGAAAGGGAAGACATGCTATGCCCAAGCTCAGGCAGCGCAGAGTCATCAGGCAATACCTGACTATCAAGCCGAGTGGAGAAGCCACACAGAAGAGGGTCTAGAAGACAGAAGGTTAAAATGAGAATGTTCCAGCCAGTCACCCTTTCAGCCACCTCAGTGCGGGGGACAGAAACAGGGTCAAAGAAGGGATTCTTCTGCCCTTGTCTCCGGGGCCAAGTCAACACAACGCAGCTCAGACACGAACCCAATGGAACACACTCTAAACTGCAACCACAAAAAAATATGGTTTTTCTTCCAATCCACTACCTTCTGGAGTGGTTTGTTATGCAGTGAACTACAAATAAAATATTGTTTTCTTGTTATATAGCCTATATTTTTATACTTATGTGTTATAAGTATATGTACAGCTGATATATTTTTTTTACTTTTTAATATAGCTTTTAATGAACAGGAGTTTTTGAACTTAATAGAGCCACAGTATACATTTTATTTCCTTTAACAATGAACATTTTTGCAACTTATTTGAGAGTATTTCCATATATATATATATATATATATATATATATATCTGTATTTTCTCTCCAACACTGCAAAGCTTTGTCTGTGATATTTCAAGTTTTAAGTTAGCTGGGCTTGAATTATGGATATGTTGTGATGGAAGAATTCAATTTCATGTTTCTTTCCATATGGATAACACATTTTTGCTGCTCATTTGGCCACCTCAGCCCTAAATCAAAGCAGCACATGCGTGGATCTGTTTCTACGTTCACTGTTTTTGTTCTATCTATCAATTTGCCTCTCCTTGTGCACCTTTTACCCTGTCTGAACTGCTATAACTTAAAATAAATCTCAGGATGTAGGAAAAGCTTCTCGTCTTCTACATTTTTTCTCCCTCAGAAAGGCTTAACCTGTTTAAAGTTCTTTGTTCTTCTACATAAATTTGAGACTCACCGACTCTGCAGACCAGTTCGACTCTGTAGAGAAGAAATTACATCTTTATGATATATATTTATTCCACCTCACTGTTTTAGAGCTCTAATGATTTTTTCAGTAGATTTATAATTTTCTGTGCACAGGTTTTGAGTATTTTTGTTACGGTAATTTCTAGGTATTTATTTTTTTTTGCTATGTATATATCTGATTGGTTTGGTAAACACCAATTATTTTTGCATATTGACCTTGTTTTCAGTCACCTCGGTGTTTTATCTTATTACCTTCAATACTGGTAATTTGTGGATATATTTTTCCCTCTCCATGTAAACAATCACATCTGCTACAAACGATGATTAATTGCCTCTTTCTAATTCTCATGCCTGTATGTTTCTATTATGCTTTGCTCTGTTACTTCCTATGCTGTTGAATGTGCATAGTGAAAAGGGGTCTCTTCCTGATTACAACAGAAACGCTACTTAAAATACAAATTTAGAGTTGCATTTATTGAAAATACGTTTGCCTTATGTTAATCAAGTTAAATAATGATCCATGTATCACAAATATTCTAAATATTTTTTAGCCTTTGAGTCTGGCCAGTGTTTTTATTTATATTTGGCAGGATTTCCTACACCAGCCACACCAGGTTTGCCCCTGGGCGTGGCCTCTGGATTTGGGATTCATAGCCAGCAACATCATCCGTCTTGGAAAAGCCTGGGGAAGATCCAGCGTTGTCCTCTAGAGGTCGCCAGTTCAGTGCTCCTGTCACTGACCTCACTCAGCCTCAAAAAGCATTACTTCTTAAATTCAAAAAATATTATTTATTCCAAAATACATTTTGAATTTGAAAACATTTTAACTCCAAAATTTCCATGCAAATAAAGAGACTTTATTTTTAGTTCATAGGCTTCTGAAATAAAATATAAGTATAGGTTCCACTGCTTTGATGGATGAGTTATGAACAGGTGGGAAGTGCCCAATCAGTTGAAATTCTAGCTGAACTGTTGTGAGTAGGGCCAGTCGAAATAGTTTTCTGTACTTGTTTAATTCAATAAATGTACATCTCATGCAAAACCAACATCTAATTCCAAAATGTAGCTTTTAATTCTGCCCCCCCTCCTCAATGATACGTAGTTTGTGAAAACTTGCTGTGACATACCACATTTCCTTTAGGATAAATAGGTGTGTATCACAGAAGGTACAAAGCTAATGGGTAATACAAGTTAATGTAATTTATATAATATATAATATTTTAATAGAAAGTATGTGCATTTACTGAGAGATTTTACTCAAATAGTATCTGTGCTTAATAGTTAGGTTTCATTCAAAATCTAACATTCCCCCTTTATTTGCATCAGGACCTTCTGTTTCACATACATGAGGATTTTCAGGTCTGTGAAATTGTCCCTGTGGTTTTAATCCAAGGAGTGTTTCAGTGCCATGTAGGGGAAGGAGGGTAATGACAGAGCCAGCTGTTGCCCTCAATAAACCTCAACATGGTGACAAAGAACCGACAATAGAATCTCAACAAAGCAGCAAACAAAGCAAAAACTGGAACAGATGCTGTTTTCAATATTATCAAACACTCTATGTAGAAGAAATTCCCTGGAAAATTCAGCAGTGAGAACACGCCAGTTTTTGATTCATCCACATTTTCCTCGGCTGTCCGCAGCTCAAGCGGAAACCTACCGGCCCCTGTGGTACTAGAGCAGAAGCAATGAAGAAGGCACTCTCGAGAAAGGGGAGTCGGAGTCCAGACGGACCCAGAGCCCAGCACTGACTTCCAGGGGAAGTGCGAGTGTGCCCGTTCAAAGGCCTGTCGTGACCAGTGAGGAAGCAGCCGTTACTCCCGCCCAGCAAAAAGTCACTTCCAACACCGTCTCTAAAGCTTTTTAATTTTGGCCTACTTAGTAGGCTTAACAAAATCCCATTGCGGTATTCTGCTGGAAAGATGGGGTTCTGAAAACGTTTGTTTGTATATATGTAACTTTCCATTAAATTTCTGAAAGCCGATTATAAAACAGGCCAAACTATCATTCTAGCTATAGTTCTATTATATTGTACTACTCAGGGAAAATATTTTAAGATAATTATTTCATTATGTACAATATTTTCAGAGAAGTACAATATATATAAAATAATTCTAACAAATTTTAAAAAGTTATGGTAGTCATAAAGTCAAGAAATATATGAAACTTTAATAAAATAAATAAACTAATAAAAGCACGATTTAGACAAAAACTGCTATGAAATATAAATAAAATAATTAGGTATACAAAAGTTCCATTTATTTAGGTCAGAAACAGTCAGATATGTGATTTCATATTGTTCTAACTAATATTTTATTTTATTATTATTTTTAAAGATTTTATTTATTTATTTTAAAGAGGGGAAGGGAGGGAGAAAGCAAGGGAGAGAAACATCAATGTGTGGTTGCCTCTCATGAGCCCCTTGAGGACCTGGCTTGCAACCCAGGCATGTGCCCTGACTGGGAATTGAACTGGTGACCCTATGGTTTGCAGGCCAGTGATCAATCCACTGAGCCACACCAGCCAGGGCTCTATCTAATATTTAAGATATTATTCAAATGCTATTTTGAAATTATGCACCCTTCTTTTTGAGGGGGTATTTGATTGTTCAGTGACTGTTTACTATATTTTGTTCATTTAAAATTATAATTTAAAAATCAAAATTATTTAAAAACCTATAATCCCTTTAAATAAGAAATTCTCTCAAGAATATTGGCATAAAATTAGAATCTATTTTAAAAGTAAATAGAAATGATGGGCTCTGAAAATGTACAAAATAGAAAAAACATTCAATAAGTTAATAAAGTAATAGAGTTAGAGGTAGCAAAATTATAATTCCCATTAGCAAATATTGTATTTATCAAGTACTCATATAGATCTTTAAATGGGAGCTCTAGGACTTCCTGTTAAATACCGTATTTACAAAATAAAAAAAAGGAAGAAGAAATGAGCATTTCCTAGGTAACAGTTGGTTCATAATTTAAAACAGAGAAAAAGAGAAAAAAATATATAGTCTCAAGAGACGTAAGTGGTGAATTAACAGCTTGAAATTGACAAACTATATTAGAACTTGAAAGCAAATATCTAAATATTACATCTATTTTTCACCACTGCATTTTAGGATATTACTGTTCAAGGTAGATAGCAACTCAATGTTCTTATTTTATATATGAAATTAAGATAGGTCCAAAAAAGAAAGCATGGTTGCTTGAATTCTTCTAAGAAATCATGTAAGGATTCATCAGGCCCATGTTGAAGGAAAAATTAAAATCAATAATATTTCTTGTGTCACATTTTCTGAATTATCTAGGTTGACGATCTTGGAAACCCGTGAACCAGCGTCATCACCAGCACTAGCTGGGAACTTGCTAGAAATTCACATTCTGGGACCCAAACCCATACCTGTTCAACCAGAAACCTACGAAGCCCACAAATCTGCCTTTTTTGGAAAAAAGCTTTGCCTGTAATTCCAATGCAAGCTCAAATTTGAGAACCACTGACCTAGATAATTACTTCACCCTTTGCTTTGTTTCCCTTCTGCAAACATGCCAGTAATTGCTATGGAAATGTATTATAATATAGTCAACACGCAATTATCTCTGATATTCAGGGAGCAGAATGATTTGAACAAGAGTACCAGGGATAATCCCCATCTCTCTCTAGCTGTTTGTTTCAGACTCTGTCCCCACCTTTTTTTTTTATTTTTGTCAGAGTCCCTAATGAGAACTGTAGTTGACTGATTCTTTGTTTCCGTTCTTTTTCTCACCTGCCCACTCTTTAGCGAAGGTGCTAATGAGCAAGGAAAAAGCCTGAAGGCGAACAGAAGGAGGGAGGAAGCCGATCCTGTTCCTCTAAATATTTGGGAATATGCAATGACATAAAAAACAATTAAACAAAAAAAAAACCACTATTTTTTCCTGTCTTAAAATGTCTTAACATGCAAATATTAAATTCATTGGAAACTCTTTCTAGTAAAAATTTGAGCTGTTATAGGGGTGCTAGTATTTTCTCAAGATTACCGTCTTATTCTTCCACTAGTAGTTGCTCCGCCCTCCCCAACTCCTGTTTGACCAGGTTCAATCTATCTGGTTCTCTAACTGCTGTCAACAAGGCCTTACTTTCCTTCTCTCTACATCTCTACAAATTTCCATCTCTCTGTTCAATTGGTTTTGAATGCAACTCTGTAAACCTACTTGGAAATATATGAGAAAGGATAGAAAAGTAAAATAACATTAAACACCAAGCCGTTGTTGTAGGTATAATTCTTAAAGTATTTCAGGGTTTGGCACATCAAATCAACCTCAGTTTGAAGGGAATTACTTGGCATCTCTATAGTATTGCTTTCTGCAAAGTGGTAGCAAGTGACTCTTGTTAGGAAATTCTTCTGTGATTTTGAGTAAAATATAACATGTCATAATAATGCTGAATTCTTCTTTTTCTGTGTTCTTTTGTATTTGATTTAAAAGATAACCAATCCCCCCAAAGCCTAATATTACCTTGTAAATATTGAAAATGACTTTAAGAACACCCCTCCCTGGATATATAAGAGTATTGCAAACTCTTTAGCTCTTAGTACAGTTAAGAACTCTGGATAAGATGATTTGCAGGTTGGCGCAATGATATCGATGAGGTTGTTATAGTTATCAGCATGGATGCTGAGGCCATTTCTACTGTCCATGGTAATACTTCTTCTATCTTAATTCTAATTCTCTTCCTGCAGTGCTGAGGCATGTGCCATATTTGACGTGATTAAGCTCATTGATCTCTGCTAGATGTCTTTGTGGAAATCCAAGTAAAGCAAAGCAAATTGCCAAGATCACAGTTACTTGTTTACTATATTACTGCTTTCAAGGTTGAGAACAGAAGTGTACTCTGGGACACTGACACCATCAACGATGTTTTAGTGTAAATTATGATAACTGCTCTTGTTTAAAACGTGATCACTTTTCCTTCAAAATTGTTTGCTTGGGAAGCTCTTATCTAAATGTTCCTGTTAATGTTTAAGTCTGAAATGTTAAACAAATAGGATGGTTTCCAAATGATCTTCAGGAATTCTCATTTTTCAAAACCTTATCTGTTGAAACTGAATGTGAGTTCTGATGGAGTCAAAAATGTTTGGAGCCAGTTCTGGTGAGTATACTGAGTAATCGAGACTCACTGGAAATAAAACACCGTGTCACTGGGCTATCTCTAACAGACCCTGAAGTTTCTCCATATCTAATCTATGGCACAAACTCTGTTTGCTTCCAGGAACTGAAAAGGATTCCCAGCCACAAAGACCAGGGTGCTGATCCCTAAGATCAAGATGATGATGGGGCACTGTGTGCAAAAAGGACCTCAAGCCAAAGGGCCCAGCGCAGCAGAAGGAGTAATTGCCTAAAGGAATTTAATCGCCATGGCCCCCTATGAATACAGAAGCTCCTCCCAGTCGGGGAGAGGCTGCCTGTAGACCTTGGGCTCACCCTTCTGCATTCCTCGATCTAAGAACAAAGTTTCTGCTCTGTTTTACTGAACTCTCTACTGGTGTGAATGGTACTGGGTGGAAGGACCTTGACTGGGTCCCCAGCCTGGAAGGGGTAGTAACAATTGCAGCACAAAAAGTGGATGGTGTTCGTGTAGGCAGAAAGTAAAGGCCATTCCATATGTTGGCTTTGAGCAGAATTAAATGAGTTAGTTATGTTCTGTGTTCTTATTTGTTTTACGGATTTTCTGATTTACCTATGTACTATAAGAGTATTGCTAAAAGTGCACAGCAAATGCTACCTTAATGCATTCAAATCATATGAAATGTATTCCATTTCATAATGTAATCAATCATGAATGAAGCCACCATCACGCCACCATAAATGATGGAAAGCAGTAGAATCTGCAGCACAGCCTGTCAAGGATCTTTGTTTCAGCCTTCTGGAAATAAATGTCACCAAGGGACATTCTTGACTATGAGAAGGGAAACGTGAAAATATCCTTGGAAACTAAAGTTTGCCCTGTAGACGTCTTCGCCATCTCTATTTGCGTTTTGTTATCTGCTGCGCATGAACGCTCAGCACCGCCATCTGAAACAGTTTGAGGAGGTGCGTGCGATCGTCTGTGTCATCTCTGAATTTTAAATAAAGATGTATGTGTTTTGCACCTGTCATCTGACAGAATGAACAAAGCAATGATGCATTTTTAATAAACCAGCATTAGTTTTTCTGTTAAACACGTAGAGGCCTCCTCGTGAAAGCTGGCAGCTGTTGTCCTAGTGAAATGCCGCCAGACTGGAGGAAACTGAATGCTACCATTTCTAACCTACACTCATCCACGTGCCCACGGAGTCATATACATCTGGAAATCCAAAGATTTCTACCCATATTTAAATCTGAACCTTAACTACTTTTTTATACCATAGTCTTGAGAAGTAAATCCATTTTTACTACTGGCATTAAAATGTCCTTGTTAGAGACCAATTGCTGTTACTGATCGCAAACTACCCCAAAAACTCAGTGGCTTCCAACAACATGTTATTATTCTCACAGATTTTGAGTATCGGGAATTCAGACAGGTTTTAGCAAGGGTGACGGTGTTTTGCGCCATGATGTCTGGAAACTCAGCTCTGAAAACTAGAAGGCTGGCCATGACTCCAGAAGTGGGTTTGGAATTATCCACTGGCTGCTTTGCTTACACGTCTGTCTCGCTGCTGGGCTGCAGAGGCTTGACGACTAAGTGCCTCCGTTCAGCTTGGCCCCCTCGCAGCCCTGCTGACTCAGGGGTGGTTGTGAGAATTCCGGCAAGAGAAGCACAGCGTGTAGTCATGCATTGTTACGTCACTCATTCTTGTATTCATTTATCTGGATGACATGGACTGAAAACCCGTTCTGTGCTGGGCAACGTCTTATTCGTGGATGAAGATGCAATCGTGTAGAACAGAATAAAAACCGCTGCATGTAGGAGGTATACATTCTAGTTGGAGAAAGAGAAAACAAACCAATATACTAGGGTATAACCCTGGGGAATGACAGTTGCCAAGTGACTTATATAATAAGTCCTTTGTGAACTAACTCATGTCTAAATGGCAACTGGTAACTATTGAAGATTCCATTCAAGTACAAAAAAAGTCAAATGCCATAGTCCTTGGAGAGACAGAGAGACCTTCTTTGACAAGGTGCCACACCTGTAGCTTTCTCCTAGGTGGTATTCTCTGACTCTGTATTTTGTTAGAATTTCTAAGGTTCCTTCTGTCTAGATCAGTGCATCTTGGCCCTGACAAAGGTGGAGTGTCTCAAATCAAGGCCATCAAAATTTCTGTGCCATAATGGCCCATGGATTTGGAATGTTTCCATAATTACCTTCAGCTACTGCCAAATGCGAGAACCTATATTGCTGAGGGTAGCAATTTTATTTTGTATTTTTCAATGCCTGATAATGATACCATGAAACACCCCTTTTCATTTTAACAGGTCTCTGCTTTCGGGTTCTTCACCCAACTAGGCACGTCTTAGAGCCAAGATTCTGGTAGAGGATGGGAAAGGCTGATGAGGACAAATGTGAAAATATCTCTATTTCTACTGAATAAATTTCAAAAATAAAGCGTATTAATGATAACATGTAACTATAACCATTTGTTTTCTAATCACAATCCCCATTTAACTTAAATGTTATTAACTTTGACTTATTGCCATAAGTCATTCTAATCTATTCTAATACATCAATCTGTGTCTTTCCCTCCAGCTGCCAGTCCACTCTCTACGCTGCGTATCACCATGTATCTTGGGAAAGCAGGCGCACATATGATTGTACCAGTGGAAAGGAGAAACGATGTAACACCATTTGTATGCAGTGGAAAATATACAGTGAGGTCATACATTTTTTTTTAAATGGGAAGCACAACTTTTCTGCCACCATTTAAATTCCAGAATTTCTGCCAATACCCAAATTCTTGAATTTGCACTGTAATTTCATTAAACCCAAACTCCTTGTGGGCAGGTTCTAAGTAAATTAAGGAAAAATTTTGTTGTCAATATCATTAAATACACATTAAGACATTCCATATTTATATTTAAAGTTATGGTATGACATTTTATTTACATATATATGTATATATGTGTGTATATATAGTATATATATTTATAGTTTATGTATTAAAACATTCATCCTAGTGTATGCCCTACAAATGTACTAGACTCTGGCCACAGCAACATATGGATTCACTTAATACCAGAACATTCTCAGTGAGAACTTCTACATAAATTAAGTCCTACAATTTTACAATTTGTTTTTAGTTGTTCATATTTAAAATACTGTATATTGTACCAAAAACACTATTTTTATTGAACAGGGTGGGTGACAATGTATATTTGTATGAGGTTATTACAGTGCACAATGGAATTTTCTTCTTAATGCTCATTTCTTCCTTCAAAAAGAAGAAAATTAACTCTCGTATATCCCAAGTAAAACTAATTTGTTAAAATACGTAAAAGTATGAAATATTTTGTCTGTATTTAACATCTTTTCCTTGTATGATATTTTAAATTCAAATTCAACAGTCAACTGGAATAAGGAAGATGATGATTTACCCCGGAGATATTGGCATTTCTGACTTGTGTTATTTGTGTAAAAATACTACATTGTACAAGATTATTCATGTTTTGAGTGAAAAGAAACAAGTACTTGCTTAGTCTGTTCAAATGGGAACAATCTTCTGGAATGGATACACCTCCAATAGCTCATAAATATTTATAGGTTCTTAAGCAAAGAAACACATAGCACCTTGCATATTATGATCACAGTTTTGTTAACAGTTCACAAGTTTCATGTTCTCCTTTGAGGTTTCAGTCTCTGATCTACTTTGGAAAGATTGGGTGAAATAACACATTAGATTTAAAGCAATGGAGGTATTTTTGCAAGTAAAATATAAGCTGTCATGGTTCTTATCACTTGGGATCTCCAGACCCGAAGAATACAGCTTAAATTTTTATGCTGGAAAATTTATAAAATTAATTTTTATCTTTCTTCCTAGACTCTGGGACCTTTTGCAAGCTCTTACAAATTTTGTAGAGAATCTAGAAGGACCAGATATGTATTATAAACTTCAAAACAAATATGAACACAATTAGACCACAAACAAGGAAAAATACATAAATAAAAGGAGAGCACTAAAGTGTTTTCATTTAAACATTTCATTTGTTAAATGTCTCTGTTCATATTTTTTTCTGTGTTCCAGTGTCTGAGAATAATTATCAGAAGTTATAATATTTATAGTTTTCAAAGAACAGCTCTTATGAATCATGAAGAATTATCAAAGGTAGTATTAGTATGAATTTGTAGCAACATTTGAACACATTTATCTAGTTAAACATTAAGATTCCCAAATTAAGTAGAACTAAGAATGTTGGCTAATAAAATTATTTTTGTCTGCAGTTTGCTACTGAGTATTATTGTTAAGCATGGTGGGATGTTAACAAACTGAAGATTTCTCACTTTCTACTTATTAAACACGTCTGCCACATTATGAACAAAGCAAGGCTAGCCTGCAGAATGATGATAGGCGGTCCTCTACCCCTAGAGGCTCAACCAATAGCCAAGCAACTGCTAGCCGTGTGAGTGAGGTCATCCCGGATTTTCCTGCTGCCAGCTGACCAATCAGGTCACTGGAGATTCATCCGCAAGGCAAGCAGGGATCAGCCCCGCCAGCTGGGATACGGAGCACAACTATCCTCGCAGTAAGGTACACAGGCTGTGAGAGAGAGATGCCACATGCCTTCGTAACTCACGATAGGCTTCTGAATCCTTCCAGGGAATAGCTGGAGAACTGGATTCCTGAGCTAAGTACTATTGGATGGATGACCAATAAATCATTGTCTAAAAAGTAGCAAATGGTGCCTCTGCACACCTTCCAGGGCAGAGTTCCACTGATCTGTTTTTCTATAATCCATGCCAAGTCCACAATCACTATAGTTTCAGAATACAGGGTGGGGCAAAAGTGGGGTTATAGCTGTTCATATGGAAAATAACACAATATTTAATAATGCAAGAATGAACTCTGAGTTTTGTATACTCACAACTGTAAACCTACTTTGCCCAGCCCCACTGTCCAGTTAAAGAGGTCTCCAGGACCACTTCCAGTTTCATAAATCAATAGAAAGCCTCACAGATCTCAGAAGAGTTATTTGGCTCAATGACACCAGCCTATTCCAGGGAGAGGAGGCAGATGACACCAAGCAACAAGAAAAGGCCTACCTGGCCGGAGGCAGGAGCAAACAGGTCAGAGATTCTAGGTGTCACTAGACTCCTACCTATGAGGTTCTAGGAAGCTCATCTGTGCCCTGATGCTCAGAGATTTTACTGGGGGTTGATCATGCAGACATGACTGACCATGCACATAGGTGATGCTAGTCCCCAGCCTCTCCAGAGGGCAATCAGGCCCTGGTGCCCCATGACCACCATAAGTCACATACTCCAGACTAGGTGGCAGAGCGCTAGGCCCCCAGGTAACACAGACATCTCATCAGGCAGGCTTGGAGGTCAGCCCCCAAGGAATGAGGGCAAAGGGACACCTCTCTTTGGACAAGGTTAATACCCTTTAGTGCTCACATATCTTGAGCCTTAGTAGAGTATGTCCATTCTTCTTCATGTATTAAGATTTCCTTTGGCATTGCTGGATCTTTACATTTTCCTATAAATTCTAGAGGCCATTTGCAAATTTTCATAACATGCTTTGATTTTGTTGAATAAAGGTTACAATGAAATAAGATTTCATACAGAAAGTGTTTCCAAATGTCCGCGCTGCCTTTGGGGTTGGCACTATGTTTCAGGGAGAAGAAAAGTGCAGAGTTTGGAGATGCTTTATGGGATACTCGATGTTTCAATAAAGCTTTAAATAATGGTGAGTTTAAAATTGTTGAGAAATAAAGCGAGCATAGATGTCAGGAGTATGATGTGAAATCACCTTGAAAAATTGTTGGACATAAAATTCATCACAATTGCAACAACTTGCATTTATGATAGCAAAGGATTTAAGAGATTTGAATAATCATACAACACGGCAAACTCCTCCGAATTCCATCATACTGTTTAAAAAACCTGAATCACACATTTAGTGAATCAATTCTATCATGTCTAATACAGCAAGTTATTTAGACAAAGCAGAACAAAGAGGAAGCCCTACCCAAAATAGGAAATAAAAGTATGCAATGCTTTGTGAAGGTAGTGAAACAATTTTAAAGATATTTACAAATTTCCTGCATTAAATCTATCAAATTGTCAAGAACTGTGTTCTTCTAAGTGCCTGGCCTTGTTCCAAGCTCTTGGTAAGTTTTAACTTCTCTATTGTTGAGAACCTTATGAGGGTTGTTATTATGCATATTTTCTCAATCCACAACAAGTAGTGTATGTACTTCCTCTGTGTATAAATTTAGAACATTGTGAGCCAATTACCCTGGTGGTTTGGGTACAACAATAGTGATCACTGGTACCTTCATAATGCATCAAAAAGTCAAGAGCACTGGGTTTTTCCCTCAAGAGTTGGTGTAGGGAGTCTGAGGATCTATAAGCCTCCAGAAAGTTAAATTGTCTCACACACCACACTTAGCTACTATCAAAAGACAAATTTTCAACTTTCCTCAAAGAATACACAATTCACTAGATCTGTAGGCAGAATTGTTATTTTACTTACTCTACTATGTAATTTGCAGGAATTACTGTTACAGCAGCAGAAAGCACTAGAAAGCACTCTGAAATTATTTTTCACTCAGCACTATATATTTCTCTACATATTGATGGTAGTGTGCCATTCATATCAACAAATTTATGGCTTTGTCAGTTTATATGAAGCCCATTGGGACAATGAGAAAAGGTAATCTAAATAAAAGAGAATTTCTTCTGATTCTCAAGAATCCATGCCCTACTGTAAGGCATCAAAATCACTATCAGAATATTGTAACCTGCATACCATCGAATCTCAGGAGACATTGGTTATCATAGTATAAGTACCTAAAGCTACATTTATTCTAATAGTCTTGGTAAGGCACCTAAATAAATGAGTGGCTAGTGAGCATATAGTGTAGTGCTTGCTAATTATTATTTCAGCAAAAAGATAATGCTAGAAGAGGGGGGAAGATGGCGGCGAGATAGGTGGGAGTGGAGTATACTTCTCTCCGCCCACAGGTGAAACACCTTGCCAATCTGCTGAGGAACAGAATGAACAGTCAATGGTATCCCAGCATATATGAAAATTGGAGACCAAAAAATGATGCCAGGAGAACAGGAATATTCTTGACACATGTCTGTCTGTTTAAAATGAATGCAGTCATGGATCGTCCAAAGGGGCATGAGCCATGGTCTCTTATGGCCAATGTTCACAATTTTTTACATGTAGCTCACTGCACAACCTTACCTTCTTAAGAGAAAAAAATGTTCTTTGTTTTGTAAAGTGTTTTCCAAATAATGTTTACATGCGTTAACTCTATTAATCTTTATATTTTAGCATACTTTATCATTCTGTAAAGGTAGGATAGAGTTTAATATTGAACAAAAAATTTTCAATAAGTTTTTCTCTCCTTAGGAAGTACTACGTTTTTTAATTAAAAAATATTCCCAGATCATAAGAACAATTTGTTGCTTTATATGCATTACATCTTATATGCTGCATGGATATTATATAATTCTAACTTAATTTTAAAATAAAGCTAAGGCATTGCGGATTATAAAGTTATTTCTGATGCAATTGTTCTTTTTTTTTATACGATTAGCATAAATTGCACGTTTTCACTAAATAGCCTCAATGTATTAGTGTGTAACTTCAGAAAGTTTTTCTTCTCTTTTGCATCTATTTGTACAACGTATGCTTTTTATGTAGTGTGTCTTTATTTCATTCCACTTGGATCTTAAATTTCTGGAAACTGATCTGCGCCTTCCTCTTCATTCAACCTTTGCTGCTCTACTTTTGTAGACTGTGGCTGGGGGTCAGTGTAATTTCATCACACAGCCTAACTGTTCAGAACCAGGCGGGAACCTGCTCAGGTGACCACGCTAAACAGGAGGCAGAATGGAGCTCACATGGAGAAAGAATAAAGAATGAAGTCAGACGGCAAGGAGATACATGATACCCTGGTGGAGACTTTAAAATTGTTTTGCAATAATATTTTTGCATGGTTGACGTTGCGTTTTTTAAGAAATGTTTGCTCCACTGATTTCTCACATTCTCTTATTGTTTGTCAGGTATATGATGGTGCTTTTTCTTATCTTCTCAATGTTTTGGGGCCGTTTTAAACATAGATTTATTGAGCTATCACAATAAGACAAATCACAGAGAACATTCTAGAATGGGTCTTTCCCATTTCAGGTCAGGGTAACTACCCTTTCCCACAATGATAGCTAATTTTATCCCCTGTCTGTGCTGAGATGTCTTACATTTCTTTATCTTAGTTTCTATTTTTACTTCCACTTCAATAAGTCATTTTTTCATTTAAATTTCAAAATGCTTACCATTCCTCAAGAGTCTTTCTTGCTATTGATAAACTAGTTTCATCTCATCCTTTGAGCAAGAATTCATAGCAACTGAACAAATCACAATTTATTGACTATATGATTTGATAGCTCAATATAGATTACAACATTATTTTAAACATACTGTACTGTATTTGAGACCAATCAACCTTCATTCTAATATAAAGTAGTATGACATACTCCATGTTGTGAACACAGTGTTCAGAAAACTACACAAATTAGTTAAATTGTTTGCATGAAATCATTGTCCAGAAAAGCGTTCTTTGGGTTAGAAAGTGATAGGCAAACAGAGCATTTTTAGATCTTTTATTCTGCTTATTACATATGTGAAATAACAGAGATCAAACTGACTTCATTGTAAATCTGCTTTTACTTTCCTAATTATTATTTTTCATTAGGAAACCGTATATTTATAAGCTTAAGGAATCCCATGAAATGTAACAGCAATGCAGTTACAGAATATTTCTTTGTCTAATCACAGTATCTTCAAGGTGGAGGTTGAAAGGCATGTTCTATCATTTCACTGAAATGTAAAGGCTGTCTTGTGCTTTGTACACTTCAACCAACAAATTTACACACTGGACATTGTTTCAGAAAGTGGGACCATGGTAGTGAACAATGTGAACAAAGATCCTGCCTCCTGAACTTCACAATCTGATGGGTCAGCCAATCCACAAATATACACCATGATGATCTAATTTAAGCAATAAAATGCACAGTGAGAAAAATAAGGTAGACTACGGAGTCAGACAATCTGGAGATGTTTTTCTAAAGAGAGTTCAGTGGAGCAGAGACCAGAAGCATTAGCAGGCTTGCCATATAGATGCCCTATCACGGTGTGCAACCCTCGGCCCACGGGCCACATGCGGCCCAGGATGGCTATGAATGCAGCCCAATGCAGAATCATAAATTTTCTTAAAACATTATGAGACTTTGTTTGTGATTACATGTTGCAGTGTCTCTAATGTGTGGCCAAGACAACTCTTCTTCTTCCAGTGTGGCCCTGACATGCCGAAAGGTCAGCCACCCCTGTGTGTGGATGCACGGTATCAGCCGTGCTACTAGGCACCGCAGGCACACAGCTCATTTGCATGCATCATGCTGCTTGACCCGCAAAACTATTTTATTCACTTGAGGAAATGATGCTGAAGGAAATTAAATGTCACACACGACACCATGCAACTATAAAACAGCCTAGCCGGCATGTGAATGCTGGCGTAAGTGACAGTTGGAATCTCCAGCCTACACATTGTTCTGTTTCCCATGGTCCCATTTTCTCTGTTTCTTCCTTCGATAAATTTACTGACTTCCAATGTTCTCTCATTCTATGAGAATTCATTCAGCACAGAAAATGGGCCCTATTTTTCGTGTCTACTTTTGGTCAAGGGGTGAATCAATGCTATGAGCATAAGTTGGCATCTAACAGGAAGTATATTCTGTTGATGTGAAATGTGACCACATTGCAGCTGGTTTACTGGGGAGCCTTGACCCTCCCTCAGCCACTCAGAGACCGTGCCCTGGAAGTTTAGGATTCGTACTAAAGTAGGAAGGAGAAAAGAAGATCTTTCCAGCTGCCTAGAGTTGGGAGGGTATGTTTTTCTTACATGAAATGAATAACAGGGAATGTTAATGTGCTAAAAGAAGTTAAAAGAATTCAAAAGCATTAGAAATTTGAAAACCAAAGAACCAAAGAAAATACCCACGTTTTATGTTTTTGATGCTCTCCCTATTTTGTTTACCATCCATCCTTGGGCTCCAGCTGCTTTCCCTCTGATAGGAGACATTCCTTTGTATTTTTTTTTTTAAGTCCTGTTTTTCTTAAGCTAGGCCAAGTTCATTTTTGTTCCTGGAAATTTAAAATGCCCTAGCTAAGAAGTACTTAATTATAAAGTCGTGGAATTAAACAGGAGTCATGCCTAGAAGCAAACTCTAAGAAAATGTTTAAGTCTGCATTTTACATAAAAATCTATAATGAGAGGAAAGGAAAGAAGCTGGAATTTGTCATGCAAGCCATGTATGAAAGTTGTCAGAGAAAAATACCAGTAGAATCAAGTGTTTTCTGAAATATTGGAGAGCGCTCTGTCTAGGTTTCAAGAGAAAATTCTCTACAGGTTACATTTATCCAGGATGTACAGCTGAAATAATATAAAGGCTGGGCTGTTTGCTTGACAAGACTTGTTGACAATGAAATTTTAGTGTTTTGAATGCAGAGTAAGACGCAGTGAGCAAAAGGGACAGCGGACTATATTTTGCTTTAATATGTTGTTTAGCTAAAGAATGCCGGTTACTGATTGGCACTTAAGTGACTAAAAGTGATTTTCTGGATTAATAATTTTAACAAATATTTATCTGATTTCAAGAGCTATTTCCTGTGTGGGAAAGCTGCCTTGTGTCATAGAGGATCTAATGGGTTATAGCTTTAAATTGTAGCCGTTCATGGAGGAATATGAACTCGGAGATGTGTGCAGGAAGAAAAAGTAGGAGTTAATAAGAGCTGGCAGTGGCAAAATGACCTTAGTGATCAAACACGTGATTACCAGATGCCAAAGGAAATTGTAACAACCTGGTGACAGCACATTAGAGAACATTAAAAAGCAAATCAGCAGGCAAGCCAACAAACAAAAAGTATCTTTTTTAAAAGGTGAATAGTGAAATGCTAACAGTTAAAATATCAAGCAGAATTATGCAATTCCCTCTTAATTTCCTATTTTTTAACAAATCAAATTATTGTTCAAGCTCTGACTTATGATGTATTTTGATCCAGGGATTATGAATTTCATTCCATGATTTAGTACAATTTTTTCTTTTTCCTTTTCCATCTGTAAAGGATGTGCTACATTTGTTCAATGTTAAGGCTTCATCAAAAGAGAATTAAGTCAATATGTTTTCCTGTTTTAATGTTTATTGAATAGCTGTCATTAAATATTATAAAGATGGAAATTTTTTTCCCAGCAAAAAGTAAAAGATAAGCCAGTGACAACACTGTGGAATATGTTACTGGAAGGTTATACTAAGAAATGAATTAATGTTTCTAATTTTAAAACCTTTTAGTCTTACATGTTTGTGGCCGTTATGTTATAATTATATTTTATCATTCATTAGTATGCTCTGCATGTCTTTTATGTGATCATCGATTTTGATGTTGATTGTTATTATATTTAAACAACTTTTATAAAATGGATCCTGGTGCTTTTTATATTAAAAATATTCATATTCTTGATTACTCAATGCTAAGTTAATTGAGACATTTTAGTATTCCCTAGACTGGAATGAAATTAAAATTAACTCCTACGAGGTGGCTAAAAGGTACCTAGCACTTCGCTGTACTACCTGCAGCGCTGTGGTGCTCGTCCGCAGAACCCAGTACCCAGCCATGGCGGGACACAGAAAACCAGCCTTTGGCTGTTCAAGACACCAAGTAACCCTATAAAATGTATAAACCACGTGACTTAGAATCAATTTCATTCTCCTTGGGTAAACAAAGAGTTAAGAACATTCAAATCAGATTTTAGCTGATAGTCTATCTGACTGTCAACTGGGAATTTTTTTCTTCTCCAGAAAATTCAGCCTATCATGCTTCGGAATTGCTGTCGTTGATGTTACTGATTTCTAGTAAGTTACTCAGATTCCAGACAGTCCTTGTGAAAATGTAAATGGGAGATAGAAAAGGAGGATAAGGGATGTATCCCACACAAGCCTAGGGTATACTTTACCTCACCATTTGTTACACACCCTGTGTATCAAAACAGAGACAGAACTCTGGGGGAGCGGTGCTTATGGTGAGTTTGGGTACGAAGTAGAGAGTGAGAATGAACGGGCTGCGATAACAGGACCAGAGACCTGTGGGCACTTCACACCCAGAACTACGTCATTTCTGCATCGGGGTCGAAGGCTTACGCTGGGCCCTGTCTAAGATCCCCTGTGTCCATGTGACAAACTTACCCTGGCATGCCTCAGCAAACTTTTCCTTGTTCTTTGCTTTCACATCTTATTAAGATACATCTGAAAACAACAAAGAGGATAGGCACTGCTGTCCCCAGTGTTATGAATACAGGGGGAAAATAAGATAATCCAAATTTTTATCATCTAATTCAACAGATGCATGGTCAAGGTTTTTCCAAGTTGACGCTTGTAGAGAAGAAAGTCACATACATACTTACATATGTGTGTGTATATATACATATATATATATATATCATTCTATAGATTCATTATCTTGCTGCTAAGAGAAAATTTTCTACATTCAAAAAAGGCCTCTTTTCAATATTTGTAATAGGAGTTGAGATTGACTACAAATATATATTAGTTATAAAACTACCTAAAAATAAAGAATATCATTTTCTTTTTTATTCTAGGGAAGTCTTCTCTACTGAACCCTTCTGCCTTGCTCTAGGCTTGGCGGTCACAACACTGGCCTACAGTGTTTTCTGGGATGGCATCACTGTCCTCTAACATAAAGCCAGCATCTCCAAACAATGGATATTGAATTAAGAGAAATCACAGAATGGAAAAAAAAATATCTGACTGAGAATTGGATGATCTTAGGCAACCAGTAAATATGTAATACAATTTCAAAAAATTGTTTTGTTTCAATGCCTGGGTAAAATAACACCTTATAGAGAGTGCCATGTTAAGCAATGTTTTGAAGTAAAACAATTTTTAACAATTTTTCTTTAATTTATCAGGGTGCATTGCTAAGAAAATTAGATAGGTTTCAGGTGTACAATTCTACCGTGCATCATCTGTGTATCGTATTGTGTGTTCACCACCCAAAGTCAAGTTTCCACTGAGTGGGTGAAAAAGCTGGTACATTTACACAATGGAATGTTACAAGGCCATAAAAAAAGAAGGAAATCTTACATTTTGTGGCAGCCTAGATGGACCTGGAGAGTATTATACTAAGTAAAATAAGCCAGCTAGAGAAAGACAAATACTATATGATTTCATGTATACGTGGAATCTACTGAACAAAATACCTGGCGAACAAAACAGAAACGAAAGCATGGACACACGGAACAGACTGACAGCTGTCTGAGGGGAGGGGTTTGCGGGGCAGGTGAAAAAAATGAAGGGGCTAAGGAAAGTCAGTTTCTCATCTCACGTTGAAGAATTTTGGGAATTCCCATTCATGGGACACTGATGCTAGTGGTGTTTCTGACGGCATGTATTCAAATCATCCTCTAAAATCCCTTATTATTTGTACCAGACTCATTTATAACAGGAACTCAGACTCTCGACTGGAGCCTCGGCACAGGGACACACACACACCCTGGATAAAAATCTTTGCCTTCACATTTCTATAAGGTCACCTGTCTACGTATCCGACATTTGATTTGGAGTGATATCATTTTTGGTTAATGTACCTTTTCCCAAAGGACTTTAGACTTCAGAATTTATTATGGGTGAGATTTTACTGCAATGTGACATCATTTGTGGCTACTTAAAAATAGGCCAATTTCCTGCTTTCTGAAGGAAAATTTGGGGGACAAACACCCCGTGCCTCATGTCTGGGCCTGTGCATTTATTTGCTTGTATCGATCATCACAGATCATTACAATGTCTGCTCAGGGGAAACACTGAGTAATTGTTTTCACTGCTTAGCATCTATTTCAAGGATACACACAGTTCACAAATGTGTGTGCATTTCCATTGGTATTTATATAGATACTTAAAATGTCATTGGGAAAAAGCAACTTGGAAGTGTGTCCTGCATACATCATCTCCATTTTCAAATTCCTATAATTATTTTGAGGCATAAAATCTATCTGGTCATCACCTGAGGGAAACTCAGGGTCTACCCTCTCACGGTGGGACATCTCTCGCGCTGGTGACAGGCAGATCTGTCACCAGGAGAGGTGATTTATCTCCTCTGATTTCATCCTTTAAAGATGCCCGATACAAGGTGAAGTGATAATTTTCCTCAGACTTAACATGTCCAATGTCTCATTTTTCATTCTAGTCCTTGGGAAATGACATCGAACACTAAATTGGGAACTAATTTGGGTTGTGAGGTTTGGCTGCCTGCCCGTTTCTCTGGGAAAACAAGCAAATTATCCGTACTTTTCAGTCAGAGAAGTTGTACGATGCCTGGGTCTGGCAAGGTGGTCTAAGGATTTTTATCTTCTTTAAGCCCACACTGGAGAAACAAAAGAAAACCACAGGGCAGGGGATATTGCAAAATAACATATGTTTTGTTTGAAAATTAATAAAAATATGCAAAGTATTGTTTGGGGGGAAAATAGCTAATGGAGAATTTTGTGAGAGGGAAAGGCAGGAAGTCTATATGTCCACAATGAAAATATGCAATTGATTCGGTTTTGGGGGAAAAACACCATTATTTGAGAGTGAAAATTCAACTAGTCACAATGTTATTTTCATCCAAAAAGAAACCTTGTTTATGAACATTTTTCTGACTCTGGAACACAATTTTATAATTCATCTTCTGAGTGCACCTATTTTGGCACGTAAACAGAAAGCAAATTACAACATGTGTTCGTATAGAGGAAAGATCGATGTGTTAAAACTAAATTTTAACCTATATAAGTGTGTGTTTTTCCATGATAAATAATTGATCATGGGTTATAATTTACTGGGTAAGTGTATCAGCAGAGAGACCATTAGAATTAGTAAAGTTACATGACTTTAAGAAGGCACATGAACATAAACTAAGAATAGAGAAAGGTGGTCCTTTTTAAAGTTTATTGTTATTTTACAAGATGGACATGCTGAAGAAATATTAAGTAATTGGCATCTGAGAATTTTACAAGCCATTTCTGTTGACCCTGGCTTCGTGTGAAACCCATAATCTAAACAGCCTAAATAATGACAAAAAGTGAATATAGAAAAGTAGAGGACTAAGGCGCTGGCTAGTGTATCTCCGTGGATTGAGCACAGGCCTGCGAACCAAAGCATCGCCAGTTCGATTCCCAGTCAGGGCACATGCCTGGGTTGCAGTCCAGGTCCCCAGGATGGGGTGTGCTAGAGGCAACCACACATTGATGTTTCTCTCCCCCTCTTTTTCCTTTCCCCTCTCTCTAAAAATAAATGAAATCTTTTTAAAAAGTAGAGGAATAGCTAATGTTATTGAAAGCTTACTATTTTCAGGTGGTAGGTGCAATGCTCTACGTGGATTATTTTATTTATTCCTTACAACATCTCTATGAAGTAGGGACCACTAATTGCATTCTTTTTTTGGTTGGGAAAAACAAGACATTGAATGACTAATTTTCTCAAGATCTCACACTTAGTAAGTGGTGGAGTGAGGATGCAAATGTGTCTCAAGCATGATTTTTTCAACCTTAGACCAATAAACAAAGAGTGACAACTGCCTACCAGAATCTGGCATCACAAAAGAAAATGGCAATGTGTCCAGAGAGCGATTGGACAAAGAGGTGGCTTTTCAGCTGCTATTCAAAGCTACAATTTCCTCAAGCTGGAATAGCGAGATGGAAAGCTTCTTCCAGCAGCTATAACGTCATGCACAAAGGCAGGAAAAGAGGAGAGTTCCTCTTCTTTGTAACAGCATGTGTTCCAGTCTGTCTGGAGCACGAGTTTCAGAGAGAGTATCTGAAGAAGATGAAGCCCAGAAGAAGTGTTTGTGGCCAGATCCTTGACTTCCAAGTCCATTGCCAAACACTGATACAAAGGCAGGAAAAGTGCTATGTAACCAAGCGTACTTGCTTGTATCAGGGATGGGATTCAAATCAGTGGGAAGAGGGGCAATTCTTTGTTAAACTGCCTGGAAAAATGTTTAACAAGATAGAGAAGTAATAGACTCATATGCCTACCCAGCATAATGTACTGAATCCAGTTAAACCTGAATGCAGGCGTTAGCTGTGACTGGTAGAGGGTTCTTCAAGTCCGGCTGAAGTATTTTCTAGTGCACCTTATTTTTTATCACTTTGTTTCCATGACTCTTAAGTACTGGCACAGTACAATGAAACTGGAAAAAAAAGCTCTCTACTTGGATAGCTTATATCATAAATATGAAACATAACTATATCATATTTTTATCATTGTTGATATTATTTACAAGTTTAACATTTCTAATAACTGATTCTTCATTGCAATGTTTGCATTTCTCAGACCAAGCACAAGACTAGACTGATTATTATCACAGATAACAAAGTAAACTCTTAAATTTAGATTGTGTTTCTTCAACTGTTAGCTCATACCCTGAAGTCAGATGCATTTGTGAAAAAATAGAAATAGAATAATAATATCACTCCCCCTGTGTTTTAAGAAGGTTTCTGGTGAAAGTAATGTATCATTATACTCATTTCTCCTCTAATTTTATAATTGTTGTTTGGAAGCCTCTATGGAGTGCTCGGTTTTCAAGGCATTCTGATCACGTATTTTTTATCTCGCATTTGTAGGCGTGTGTGGGTGTGATATTAATACCAGGTACGTTGGATTCTGGGCAGACAAGGTTTTTATGAAACTGCTGTCACCTAAATGAATACAAATGCTTTGGACAAAGCCTAAACAAAAAGTGTTCTTCAAAAAGTATGAGATAAAAATTTTTATATTGCAGACACTTGTATTCAACTCTGTTTAGAGAGAAGAGCTCAGAGGACTTGCAAGCCAGCATGCCCAAACCTGTGGTTGCTGAGACGACTCTCACTGTGATCAAATCTAGCTCATCTCATCAGGTTTGCCACGGTCACGCTTTGGGCACCGCCTTTTACAGGAGTACATGCGTTAACACAGAATTTTACTTACTCTTTTTTTAAAAAAATGAATTGTATAACACTTAGGGTATGTTGCTATTGTTCTATTTGCTAAACTTCCCTTTTTAAATTCCTCTCAGTGCTAATTTATTTTATTTTATTTTATTTTTTTGGAGGTAAGATCTCTGGCTAGCATTACATCGTTTCCTGTTTCTGCCTTGCAAATCTGTTTTCGGTGTTCATCTACCTTGCAAGTGTGATCTGTCACAGCATGGGGCATCACGCTTATTTCAAAGTAGACTCGGTTCATTTTTCTTTCAAGACGTTCAGTGTTTCTAAGAATCTGCTCAGCAGGGAAGGGCAGGTTCTGTGTTTCTCTGCTTCATCTGACAATTTCTGTGTTTACACAGTGAGTGACATTCAGACGGAGGATGGAAATACCCTGGTAATTTGGGTTCTTTGAAGTATTTTCTTCTTTCAGAAGAGAAGTAAAAAATTAAGTGAGGTTCAAATACCTCTGCAGTAACAAGTTAACAGAGATATGTGAGCTCACCAGGTGATGCGGAAAGTGAACTTAGTTTAACATAAAACATATGGGAGAAAGGCAGGAAAAAGTAAAACTATATGGTAGAAAAGCATTCATTGGCTTTTAAACAGTCTTCAAAATAAAAATACGAAGGTATACAAGAGTTAGTGAGAGTGTCAAAGGAAATGATGTAAGAGTGATAAACAACAGTGTTTTAAAAAGGAGGATGAGTTGTAGATGCTAACTGAATTTTAAAGTATCATAGGTGGTTTGTGATAGAGCCGGGTCTCTAGAATTCTAATAGGATACAATTTCACTATCTCAATGTTATTTAGACAAAGGTAATTGAAATACTTAGTCCCAACTATGTCTCATTCTAAACAAGTTATTTAGAGAAATATATGTGAATCATAATATGCTTTAATGTCTTTAAAACAAGCTTTATTTATTTATAGAGAGAGGGGAAAGGAGGGGGAAAGAGAGCAAGGGAAACATTGATTGGTTGCCTCTCACATGGGCCGAAAATGGGATTGAATTCACAACATGGGTATGTGCCCTGACTGAGAATCCAACCAGCCACCTTTCAGTTTACGGGACAGCGCCCAACCAATTGAGCCACACTGGTCAAGATGAACACCTGAATCTCTTAATTACATAATAATTTGATCACATGTTTGTTGGGATCACATGATCCCAACAATGTTGATATGTATGCTCTCCAGAAAATATTAATATCAGTTTCTAATAAAAAAAAACTGTCCCATACATTTAAATGATCAACCAGCAGGAGGTCCTATTGCTCCATGTGCTAGATTGGGGACCCCCGCTGAGGTATGAGTGGAAGGCATGGAAGTGACAGGAAACAGCCACTGCCCCCCCCCGGCCCCGCCCTACTGTGATGCTGGAGCCCCCTCACACCCAGGCTAGCTCACGCACCGCGATCTGCCATGAGCTGCCCAGCAGAAATGGGCCAGTCTTTTACCCCTGGGTGCGGGGAAACCACTCATTCTCCCCTGCGGTCCCCTTGTCCTGCTACAAGCAGACATGTTGAAATGCATGACACCTGGAGAGGAACGCTCCGTTGGAACAGGTAAGAAGGTAAAGGTCCAGGTCTGGGCCTACTCCGCCCCAGATCTCTCTCCTTCCGCCCTTGGGCACCGACGCCCCCCCCCACCCCGCCAGCACGTGCAGTGCGGTAGGCACCACCTGGTTAGCTTCCCAAAGCTGCAGCTGCACCAGCACCTCAGGATCAAACCACGAGTGAGACCCCTTGCTGACCTGTCAGGACACACTGCAGACATGGGGCGGGGGGCATGTGAGGTTGTCAGAGTCAGTACCCAGGGACAGAATGTTGCAGGAGATCATCCAAAAGACATGATCACCAGCTGGCCCGCGGGGTGCGCTCCAGTGAACAGAACCTTCTCCCCCTCTCCCTGTCGTTGGAAAGTGCTTTGCGTTAGCCTTCCTTGTTCTCAGAGGCTCCTGCAAGGGTACAAACTGAGATAGAAATCTAGGTTTTGAGCGCATCTGAACTGGTACGTGACTCAGCCCAGGTAAAGGCCTCCATATAAACTTCTAAGATTCTGGCTACTGCATCCAGAAATCTACTCATCTTGCAGACTCCCAAGACTAACCTCCTGAGTTGCCTGCTTTTTTAAGCCTCCCTGCCACTTGCCAGTCTGGAGTGGTCTGTCTTCCTTTGGCCCCTCCCTCTTCCCCTGAAAAGGAGGGCTAGTTTCAACTGTCAGCTGGAGTGCTCCCCAGCAGGTTGTGAAGAAAAACACTGGAGAACTTCATTGGTGTAAATGAAAGTTTAAACTAAAAATCAATAAATCATGAGTAACCTATTTGTAGTTAAACAGTTTTGAGAGTATAACCTATTTGAAGGCTTAATTGCTGAGAAATGCTTCCCCAAAAATCACAACTCAACAGAAACAAGCTATGTTGTTCAAAAAAAATAGAGTTTAAAGGGTCATTTCAAAAGAAATAATAAATACAGTGATGTTTCTTTGATTGTCAAACAACTCATTCATATGAGATAAGCTTCTGACAACAGTTCGTGGTACAAGGGTCCTTCCCAAGCACATGCAACAGTCATCTCATCACCGCAGTGAAGTTTTATCAGAAGGTTCAGTTTGATGTGTTTTATCTCTCTAAACTCACACGAAACGACTTAGAAGTTCAGAATAATTTAGCACTGGGGAAAACGATTACGGTAAATTGCACTGAATTTAGAGGTCTTTCTGAAGATAAAAAATAAATGACTAATAACCAGTTAGTAAATGTCACCAGGAAAGAAAATGCAAATGCATGGAGTTAACCAGCACGTGCATGCAGCCACTTCCACAGGTGCGTAGAATTGACAAGAGACAGAATCCTACAATGTTAAAAATTATTTTACAATTTTTGTGTACATCTCTCTATATATCCACATTAAAAGTACTAATAAAAAGCAATATATGTCTTGGAAAATGTTATTCGCATTTTTTTTCTGTGACCAGGCATGGCTATTTATTTATAGAAAAAAATAAAGATAATGGTTCCTGTCTTTCATGACATTACAGTTGATTAACATATAAAACAACCATCTATTTCTTATTCTTTCGGATGCAAGGACATTACGTAGACATTAAATACTGAGGACATAGAGTGTGGGGAGCATGTCCTATCGGCAGGGAGGTAGGGCACAAAGGGTGGGTGTTCAGAGAAAGGTCTTTAATTGTATTTTCTGACTTGGAATTTGATATAAAATACCTTTATTTTTTTTTAATGTCCCAGGGAAGTAGAGAGAAAAAGTCTCATGAAAGCCATGACTGTATGTCTGCCTGCTGACTTATGCACCCATATAGCCCTCCTATTTCTACCCTTCTGTAAAAATATCCATTCGGAGTTATTCTGCTAGTGTATTTGCATCTCATGTTTGTTTCACAGATTATTACGTTAACACTCTCCCATACTGTTAATATTTTTGAGAACATGTATTTAACATCTGCCTCATATTCAAGCTTAGAAACACATGTAATTTATAAACTTATTTTCTTACTATTGACTAGTCGTTTATATTTTTATTCCTTAAGATTAATTAAATTATTTCTAACAAGTTTTTGCTTGGGTCTCTAATTAGCAAGAAGGAATAAATGATCACAGACAGAATGGTTCTTGATGTGGCTTGCTCATGTGCACTAATAACAATTTAGACCACTTTCCTCCCCTATCTACAGGGTATGTGAATGCCAGAGGACCGTTTCACTTTTAAACATACAGTGCAGAGTGACTCATTGGCCTTGACCTTTTCACACGTGTATCTCAGTTGTTCAGCCCAGTGCCCTCGACACAGGCGAGTGAATGAATGTTTGTTCTCTCACACAGTTTCTTTAGCACGAGCCTCCTTCACGTTGGAGACGATATAGCTAACTGGTATTTATTTGGATGACTTTTAACTAGAACACGTCCATCTGACAGCATTATTGTAAATTGGTTATAATATCTGACTTCATTTTTTAATTTTTCCACATTTTTTTATTGTCATTCAAGTACAGTTGTCCACATTTCCCTTCCACCCCTCCCCCGCCCAGCCCTCCCCACTCCCCACCCTTGATCCTACCCCACTTTGGTTTTGTCCAAGTGTCCTTTATACATGTTCCTGACAACTGTTCCACCTCCCCCCCCCCACTATCCCCTCCCTAAAAGTCTTCTGGCCTTATTTCTTGAAAAATGTAAAACTAAGTATTATGCTATTTTACAAATTTAAACTGACCGGATTTTAAAAGCTGTCTAAAATGTTACGTTTAATCGTACACTTCAGTTTTATGTATATATATATTACAACTATAGAATAGAGAGGTTTAACTCTATGTATCTATTTACATTATACAAAATATAAATGTAAAGTGTTAATATTAAAATATTGTTTAAATACACGTTATCTAAATACACATGTACATACATATATCATATGTATACACATACATGATCATTAACATGCAATAGGGTTACCTCTAAATAAACCCATTGTTAAGTTGAAAATGCAGTTAACACACCTAACCTTCCTACCAAACATCATAGCTTAGCCTAGCCTACCTTAAACTGCCTCAGAACACTTAACATTAGCCTGCAATGACTTAAGAGTTTTATCTCAAGATTACTTGCTTTATTCTTCTCACGAGGAAACACGCTGCTCAGTGTGAAAATAAAAGCCAGTTGCAGAACAGGCTGTATTGAGTACAACTAGACACATGTGTGGAAAATGTATATGCAAATTCACAGCGAAGTCTCGGAAGGGGCACACGGTAATCTGAGGGAGGGTGAGGAAATGCCAAGTCTGGGTGGAACGCGACTGGAGGACACAGGAAAAGGAAAACTGAGATCTCTTTATCTGCTTTTGTTGACTTTCTAGAAAGAAACATGTTTTCCTATTTAATTGTGTAATAAAAACACAAGAAAAATGATTAGTTCATATTTTGTTATTCATAGAAAAATATTTTTGTGTTTAAAGTGAAGATGATTGTGCTTCAAAATATTTATTTGTGAGGAAACCAAACTGGTTTATGAAATCATAACAGACGTAAGAGTTCTGATCTCTGTGGCAGCCGGCAGGAGAGAACATGTAATCCTTCCTTCAATGGTTTGCTTACGAATTCATCTTTCAAGAGTGTCCCCATATGCTATTGCTTCCCAAAGTTTTATGAAATATTCTGATGCTATCTTTGTATAATTTTAAGTAGCAATGACCTACCTGTGCCAAAGGGGAATCTTACCACGCACTTATAAATAAATAGTAAATTTGGAGGTAGCTAAAATGAAAAAAAAACATGAATGGTAAGAAGGTGTCAGAGAATAAGATAAGGAATCTGGACGAGAAAAACAAGTAACTATTACATACACTTGTATGTATTCCTATAAACTTGTTCCATGTAACTTATTAAGATGGGCATGATCATTTTTTGAGTAATAAAGTTGTGCGACTGAATTTCACATAATTAGACCCCACAAAAGTGCACGCGGTTCCAGCCACCGACTCATCTGAGAGTGTAACCAGCACAGAAAACAAAAGGGGAAATGTTACAGATAATGGAAACGAGGTTTCACTGGAAATGGTGTCACGTGTGATGATATTTTGGAGGGGGAACGAAAATTTAGACATTATGGAGCCTTAATAGAAAAAAAAACCTCTATACACTCATGGAAATTTGGTATAGTGAAATTCTACATTTGTAAGAACAGTTGTAAATAAATTTAAATGAATTCTGTTGTGTGTTTTCCATACATTCATTTTTTGAGGTGTATATCAACATAATCTATACACAACATTTGTCTTTTGTTATTTCGAACAGATACGGAAAGAGAAAGAACATAAAGTAACAACAGTGTGCAAATCGAATTTGCTCACAGGGTCCCCATTGAAACTGCACTCGGGGGCCCTAACCCAGCTGTGGGCACTGGTAAGGAAGCTGCTCTCCACCCTCTGGTGAAAGCAGGGAACAGACCACCTGGCAACCAAAGGGATCCTGGCTTGGGGATAATTCAAAGAACTAAGGGAGAGCACTGAGCTGACCCTTTTATCCACCGTAGGTCCCGATGACCCGAAACCTGCTCCTCACAGGGAAACCTTTTCTCATTGCCTGGACTAGGCGCTTCTAAGCCTCCAACGAGAGACATGGACGAGGGTCCTCTCAGAGACAGGACCCTTGCCGCTGAGTCCTCAAATACTAAAATATTTCCTCCTCTATTTCTCTAAGTGTTTTTCTTTTGCTCTTTCTCCTCTGGAAACAAAAGCCCTTCTTTCACTTCCTTTTTCTGCAAGGTGAGGCTTCAGTTGCCCATCAGAAAGACCTAGATGGACTCACGGGCAAGGACAATGGTGTGGTGGTTGCTGGGGGTGGGGAGGACAGTGTAAGGGGACTAAGTGGTAACAGAAAAAAACACAGTAAAGATTAAATAAAAGGAGAAGAAGCAAGGCAGACCTAGATGAACCTTCCTGAGGTACACAACATCATATCTAGACTCCCTGAAGACGAGAAAGTATATCTCTTCAAAATCATAAATTTCTTTCTAGATAAAACACTCCCTTCGATGAAATAAAGAATTTCTGGCAAAAGCAGCCAAAAAGGAAGACCATGGTTGACCTCCAACGCCACAGTGCCTGTGGGGCCCCAGGTTGTGCAGCCCACAGCTCACAGGCACAGAGACCCTGCTGGCCCAGCTCCCTCTGTTCGGAATCTTGGAACAGACAATTTGATAGCTTTGAGGGGCTTTTATAAAGTGCTCACTCTAGAAAGTGCTTACTCTCTTGAAATAGAAATGTCTTCACTCATGTACATCAATAAAAAATTCTTATTGAAACTGTCAGTTATTCTGCATTTTTGAAACACTTGAATTGCTTCATATTTCAAGTGAGATAAAGACATTTACAAAATTCTATTTGAAACTGCATTTTAACAAACAAATTACCAGTGTGGGTTTTCAGGAACCTGATGTGAGTCCAACTTAAATTAGAAAACTGAAGAGAAAAATGCCAGTGAGTCATACAATGAACCACCACTGAAATTTATAATTTAATTAAGGCATACAAGATTCTTTTATGAAACGGTCCTCTTCCTTTGCAATAGAAGAATTAAAAAACATAGATTCAATGTTTGCTCAATAAAATGAGATGAACAGGTGAGTAGAACTCATTAAAAAGCTCTGTAACTGAGAGGGCACTGTGATGACTTTTACTGTTTTCCCTCTAATTTATATTATTTCTATGAATGAATAAATCAACCTATTAGGAAGTAAATCTTAATAAAAATGTTACAGAAAAGATCAATGCATTTTAATTTTTGGCCCACTAGTGTGTAGCTGGGTGATAATAAGCACGTTCATCTACCAGGGGCATAAAAAAAATTTGCTTTTTGGTGTTTTGAAATGTGGGTATAATAACAGACTCCTATTGCTAGAGGTGACTCATTGGAGGGTGTTGATGGAGCTCCAGAGGAGTGTCACTTGCAAGTCACACACATGGGAATTAATATCCACAACTCATCTGTAGCCTGTAGTCTGATAATTGCAATGCTTATTTTTTGTGTATCTATGCTTGCCAGTTTGTATAAATATATGAATATGTATGATATATATGCTAGATATAATAAATGCATATGTGCAGATAACTCTGAATCTTCTTTGAGACCATTGAGACTAACCACCCGGATTCCACAATACACTGATTCCAGTCAGCAGACCAGAAATTCTCTATTGCTGCTCATTGTGGAGATTTGATTTTCCTTTAAGATGCATCTTCCTGCTGTCAGTTGCCCCTGTCATCTGATGGAATCTTCTGTTCAACTTCTGAAAACTGCCCATCATACCTTCAGGGACTCATGGCTGGTCATGACCCAGCACTCACAGTCCAATGCTCTCCTCTGAACGTTTCCCCACTGTCTTGGTTCAGGTGAAACTCGGATCTCCCTTAGGGAACCGCTGCCCTGGGGTCCTTGAGTGATGCCTGTTTTCTGTTACACATTCTGCAAATTAAAGTCCCGGAGGCGGGGCTAGTAGGAATCATGCCCTTTCACTGCCATGTTCAGAATGTTTTTCGTCTCTGCTCACTAAATTACGTGCATCCTCCACTTCCTGACACCAGATTGTATCACTCACTATGAATCCTTTTTGCCGCCATCTACACGAGGACACATGACTGAGTAACCCCGGGGGTTCCTGGCCAGACCCCTGTCCCTTCTCCACTCTCTACTGTTCTGTCAGTTGTATCATCACCCCTGCCTTCCAGCTCATTACCCATCACTCATAGAAGAGTTCGCACCTGCCATGCAGTAGGACATGAACATTGCCATCTTGGCTGATTACTTAAAAATCCATGTATCTAATCCATCGGATTACTTTGTTACTCAGTTTCTTCACCCCGCAGCTTTCCAATGATCATATCCATCACTGCACTCAGTCCGTTCCCACAGACGATCTTCTACTTTGTTATCATCAACATCTTCTGTGTCCCTAATGCCAATGTCAGTGTCGAGCATGCTGCTCTATGGCAACACTTTCTGTCTGCTCTTTCCAGTTTAATTTTCTATCAGGAACCATTTAGCGCCACACCATTAGTTCCCTCAGTTATTTCAAATCAATATTTAAATGTCATGTTCTCTGAGACTTTCTTTGGCTTCCCTGTACAAAATTGCTACCCTCTCCCTACCTGGATCCCCACATCTCTCTTCTCAGTAGTTTCTGATGCCATAACGTCAATGATGGCTGTGTTATGAAACTGATGATACTTCATCTTCAAGCCCAAGGTCTTCTAACTGATTTTGTATTTAAGGCTTTTTATTACTTCTCTTAAGCATGCCATCATACTACATGTGAAATATATATGACATGCACATATGCTATATATTATATAAAGACTTGCATAAATCTTCTGCTTATAACTTACCAAGACCAGCTATATGTATTATTCTCTTATTTGTTCATATATAGGGTGGGGAAAAAGTAGGTTTACAGTGATGAGCATGCAAAATGCAGAGTTTATACTTGCATTATTATTTATTAATTATTGTATTATTTCCATACAAACAACTGCAAACCTACTTTTGCCTCACCCTGAATGTAGTGTTTTTCTTTTAGTAGATAGAATGTCACCTTCATGAGGGTACGTGTTTTTGTCTGATTTGGTCATTGCTATATCCCTAGTCCCCAAAAGAGGAACTATAATATGGTATTTGCTGAATTAATTATGTCGCCTTTTCCATTTTACCTCTAATACAAATGTTGCCGATATCTTATTTATTACATGAAGAGACAATTACAACTCTGCAAAGCTAAGCCAAAAAGAAGATAAATGCCAAGTTCCTAAGTTATCAGAAGAGACAAATTGTCGGGTACAAGATATAAAATGTAAATAGCTTATGGAGCAGATCTGTCAATAGCACAGAACTAAAAGATCCAGCTGCTTTACAAAGAGGAGAAAAAGTATTTATGCTTAAAAAAAATGCAAAGCGAATGGGGGAGCTGCTGACTCTTCTCAGTGCAGAGGCAAATAGCAATGGAAGCGTGGTTGCTAGGCAACGGAGCTAAGAAATCCATATAAGTGGAGAAAGTTCAAGGCAATATCACAAGGGGCAAAATGGTACTTCATTCCGAGTCAATTCTAATTAAACAAAGTAGTATAGTATAAAACGTTGTATACTTCTCTATCGTTCCTGAAGATAGTGTATGTCATTAGGACAGTTTGTACAGACGGGAAGAATACAGATGTCTTTTTTTTTTTTAAGTTTCACTATGTAACAGCAGTAGGAGTCTCTATGAAACAATATGCATTTCCCTCTGCTTGAAACGACTATTACAGTTGTTGAAGGCTGTCAAATTGGCCGAAAATAGCAGAGATCTTCTCAGAAACTATACCCCAAACACTTAAAATCAAATGTTCCTTCCCTTGACTGATGGCGCTAAAGGGCAAATGCCTCTGCTCTGGTTTCACAGGACCGTCCAGAGTGAGTCTTAAAGCTCCAGTCCATGAGACATGTTATTCATAAAGAGAGAACTCATTCAGTGATTAGAAAAAAAAACTTAATGAATATCCCCTGTCCCATGTGTATCTGCTAAAGTGTCCTTTTTTTTTCTTATCACTTCTCTAGTTCATTTTCTATCTCTGGTTATGGAAGCCATGGGAAAGTGATTCCAAAAAATGTATGAATCTGGGGGAATCTCAGAGGAGGTTCAGAATTTTTATTAGCTGTTAGAATATGGCAACACTTTGGCCTGGAGAACTACACAAGGAAAATCTCAGCTGTGAAGGGCCATGAGGGACACTGGAGATGTTATTTTGACCGAGGTAAATGAGTAGAGAAAGACACGCTGAAGAGATGGCTGAAAATGCAAATCGTCACAAGAAGAAAGGGTTGTTATGACAGTGTAGTCTGCAGAGTGTGGATGTGATACTATAAGCTGGGAGAACGGAAGGAGAGTTTTTGAACAACGTAAGGATGTTAAATGCTACAATCTGTGCTTCCAAAAGATAAGCCTGTCAGAGACATCAATGCTGAACGGCCCAGGAAAGAGAGTGAAGGCGAAAGGATCCGTTAGGGAACTATAATAAGACTCAGCGACAATAATCAAGTCCAGGATGAAAAACATGAAAATGGGGATAGAGACAAATTATCCCCACAGTGCGTGGCTCCGGCCAATTTCTTCTTGTTTGCTCATCGTGGAATGGATTTGACATGGCTGGCCCCTTCCCCATATCCGCGTTTTATTTCAAAGAGCATCTTGAAAAGTCCTTTCCTTACAAACAGCCTTCACGATTTCCTTTCATGGTCTTGTATCATTGACTCTGAGGTAACTACCTCTTTCTGAAATTCCCTTGAGTTTTTGGGTTTTTTAATTTGTTTTTTTCCCTTAAAATCACTCATTAGAATGGAAGTGTCAGGAGACTCAGGTCCTTTCTCTCTCTCTTTTTCTTTTGTCCTAGATCCACAGTGTAATGAGAGTATGTGAGGTACTCAACAAATGTATGCTGAGAAAAAAAAGAATAAATAGCAAACATTCAGAAAATGATTGAGTAATCAGGGAAGTCACTGGGATGAATGAGGTCTCTCTGGCAATGTGGAGCTTACATTGTAACACATTGTTTATGCTCCCCGGGACAAAAAGGGATCCTGACCACAAGTTCTAAAAGAGACACTTTGTTGATGGTATGGCCACAGCACGAGATCAGGGCGTAGTTAGGTTGGAAAAGACATGAAATTTGTAGATGGAAGACATGACCACAAAATGTGTTCCCATGGATGGCAGCGTGTTGT
The DNA here is from genome assembly GCA_004024845.1 of Tonatia bakeri. Classification (NCBI taxonomy): domain Eukaryota; kingdom Metazoa; phylum Chordata; class Mammalia; order Chiroptera; family Phyllostomidae; genus Tonatia; species Tonatia bakeri. The sequence goes on from PVIA01000413.1 coordinate 312,012, forward strand.
GCCAGAAAGTGCTGAGCCTCCATGAGGTCTTTAGCAAGGGGGCCCCTCGCCCTGCTGACGGGTCCTCGCCAAACCTGCATCCCTGACAACATGCCTCCTTTGCTGGGAGTCCCCGGGGCCAGAAAAGATCAGTTGATGTCCACGGGGAATTTCATCCTACCCACCCGATTATTAAAATTTTACTCTTCTGTGAGTGCTCAGTGGTGAGCATGAAACGGAACCCAGATAGCTTCACACTCTGTGCTCATTCAGGGAAGTCTAACATCTGCCTCTTTCCCGGACCTCCTCAACATCAGCTTTCCAACTTCTCCCTTTCTGACGTCTGCCTGCACTCAGCATAAATTCATTTTACGGTTATCTTTTTCTAAGCAAAATGAACAGCCAGGTGCATGGCTTAAATCTCTGCCTAGTCTTTTTTGGGGTAACTATATAGAACTACAATCATCTACTTCCAGTAGCGCCAGCTCATGTACAGAACCAGCTGTCCATCAGACCTGGTATTTTTCTTCCTGAATCACTCTTTTTCAAGAAACACCTGGAGTCCCCAGGTGCTGGTCCAGAGAGTGGAGGCAACGGAGCCTGAGTAGGCATCATGGGCACCTGTACCACTTGACCATGTGACTTAAACCTTCAGAATCCTTTTAAGTCCAATAACGGACATACCGCTTCCATGTGATGATGGAATGATGCTGAGTATGATGCCCGAGTCACGGTTTATTGGATCAGACAGCACACAGTTCATGCTTAGCATCTCAGGTTTCATAATGATTCGCTGGCTCAGTCAAGTTTCCCATTTCCAGCCAGGCTCTGTAGTAAGAAGACTGTTTGTTTCAGAGGATGGTACACCTTTGCTTCAAAACACTAACGGTGTGCAGTCCACTGCCCTTGCGGAGTCCTGCCGACGGCTCTGTACCACATGACTGTCTGGGATCGATACTGAAACATCACTGCATCTGCGGTGTCACGTGAGTCAGAGGGTAGAACAGCTCCATGGTGCCCTAGATCTCTTGCAGAGATACTCTTAGCGGAGTCCAACAGGAAGCTAGAAAGCAAGGGCGCTAATGCTGTTCACAGCCTCACCCCGCTTCCTGCCCAGGACACAGAGAAAAGGGAAAAATGGTGGAGACTGTATCTGGAGGAACAAATGAAGAACTAAAAAGGAAAAAAACGATTGTATTCCATTGTGTTTCAGGACTGTGGTATATTTGGGGGTTTCGCTACTGAAACAAGTCAACAAAAAATTTACCTCATGCATTTTTTTTCGTCAAAGTGGTAAGAGTGCTGTTGTGGTGCTGGGCAGACGACTTTGCCCGTCTAGACCTCTGCTGCCTTGTATGTCAACTGGGAATCACAACAGTCCCTCCTGCAGAGGGAGATCGGGCTATCACAACAAGATTAAGCCTTTCACTGATGTCTGACAAAAGTGCACATTCAGTATACTTGGGATGTCAATATGTTGATCATTTAGGAGGGATATTTTTGAAGGGGTAGAGACAGAAAAGAAGTTTGGATACTCACAACAGAATATCAAGACTCTGAACTCTCTGGCTGTGTGTGGATTGAGGCCTTTTGGATGTTTACAATCATTACTTAGTAAATATCCAAGCAATATTTAAGCTTAGTTATCATCATCAGTTAGGTAACTGCACAAAGAATCCTTTAGCAATTAATTCACTTTTGGAAATTATTCAAGGCAGGGAGAAGCTTCAGTCTGTCACAGCGGTTTTTTCAAAATGATAAAAGTAGCATTGTGCCAGCATTACTTAAAGTACTGGACCTGAAGTTTCTTTTTTTTTAGTCATAAAACCTCAGGCTGATGCAATACGTTAGGAATAAATGCAAGACTGAAAGAATTTTCATGGAGGAAAGAAACACCTTCAGATTCTACCAATTTGAAGGCAGCTCTCATCTCCCCCAAGTCCAGATCAGAAAATAAATCCTCACGCATTTCACAGCACCTGTCTCAGAGCGTGAAGAATAATTAAAGGCATCCTGAAGAGAGGCTCACAGAGAGAAAAGCCATTCTCATATAAAAATAAGAAGCAACCAGTCTTCAGAAGCCAGGTTGAATATTTCAGCTTTAGAGTTACTTGAAACAGGAATGTCTCACGCTCCAGAAAGGCTACCGAGGAAAATTCTGCCATGAAAAGTGTGAATTTTGAGACATTCCAGTGAAGAGATGGAAGATTTTCTGCTATCACTGTAACATGAACTAACCAATAAAAAGATGAGGAAAGCTGAAAAAGATAGACAGATAAAAATTAAACCACTGAATAGAAGAAAAAGTACAGGAATATAGTTGAGATACCTAGTTAAAGGTTTCACCAATGCATTAGTTTTGGAAACAAAAGCTGATGTGTGAATAAGGCAGGTGCCCATTTCTGACACTTGCCTAAGGTCCCTTCCTTACCCTGGGATGTATAAGACACCCAAAATATAGGTGAGTGGGTGCCAGGAGACTCAACATATTGAATCTCTTACTGAATAACAATGTAGAAGAAAACAGAAATATCTTTCTTTTGAGGCTCAGAGTACTCTGTGGCCCCCAAATGCTCACAAACTCTTATACCAACATTATTGTAGTTAGGAGTATATATTTAATACTGGTCAAATGCCAAAGGTTGCTTAAAACAAATAAATATTTTTCACAAATATAAAGAAAACTCTAGGAATCCTTGGTAAACACTATAAATCTGGCATTTAAAACTCACAACAAGCTGACGATAAGATTCTCAAGTTAAAGTAAAACTTTCAATCAGCCTATTCAGGTGATGTCATTACAAGTGCCCCCTGGCCCCAAAGGATCCCAGAAGGCCCCCACACAGGACTCAGCTGCAGTCCAGATATTAGGATCATGCTACACTGAACCTCTACTGTAGAAAGAACTTAAGCGTGATGGAAGTGAGACCAGTCTTTAGGGCAGGGTCCATTAATGCAGGTTAAGATAGGAGATGAGTACTGAAAAGACACTGAGACTAATTGCATGGTAATTTTTGAACAATTCACTCATTTGCTCACAAAGGCAGTAAGGATCTGTTGTGTTTGCTTGACCAAGAGAATGAGGCGACGAACAACAGTTCTGGAAAATCGACCTAGAAATACAGCGTGCTCTAGAAAGAGGAGATCCTAAAAATTAAAACAGTGTACTTGGAATGAATAGAAGAGGTATTATGAGTGGAACAGAATGAAAATTAGCGAGACTGGTGATAATAGGAATGGAGAATAATGAGTCATTCTCAGATATTTAAAGGGAAAATGAGTAGTTATTAGGCATTTGGAATTTGAAAGAGAACATAGTCTAGAGGTGTCGATTTGAGGTGCCATAGAGATAGCTACAGAACAATTATCTGCTTGCTTCTGGAAACTTCCAAGTAGAATCCAGAGAAGAGTTTAAGACCATTAAAATATACAAACGCCATCAACAATCATAAAATTGACTAAAGTAATGGATAAAGAGAAAGAAAATTATATGCATCACTGGAAAACGTCATATTTTGGGTAGGGAGTACTGTTTGGAATACAAAGATAATTTGTAAGTAAAATGCTACTTTTTAAAATGTGTTTTCATCATTTAAATGTACTTTGATTGCATTTTTAAATTTCATTCTATAATTAGGCTGAAATGATTTGAAGTACTACCTCAGAACTCAGTACCTCAAACTGTGGTTTTTAAAAGGTGGTAAAAATTACGTAATGGAAAATATAGAAAGTTTTGTGTCTTTTATTAAATACGACCAGGTTTCTAACATAAGAAAAAACTAACAGACTGCTATAAATAATCAATGCCAGGGTGAATTTTATTGTTGTTTTCCCCCAACATCTGAATTGTCATTATAAAATCAAGAAATATCAAAAATTGGATCATGGCACAAAAAAGACATTATCTTAATTAGTGCTGGGATGTCCAACCAATGTTGACAGGTGTGATTTCCTTTTGAGTTTCATTGTAGGTCAGTCTAGATAATATCTGAATGAAAGCCACACTTCATTTTTACTTTATTTATTTTTTTTCACATAAACCTTTGTTTATTGCTTTTGGAACTCAGCCTGAAATAAGTTTCCAACAATCCTCCGAGGACTCAGGTCTGGAGATTTATCTGATATCTTTATATTGGAGAAAACTGTTTTTGTGCCTTTCTCCTATGAGGTAACTAATGGATGCGTTGCTAACTCAGACTCATGGCTTTCAACTGGAGAAAGCAGCACTGCGCACACTTGCCTTCCTGCCATTTACGACAACAGGAAAGATATTGTAATAGGATGAAATGGAGAGTTAAAACTCATAAGAGAATCTGGCTTACAGCTCTTTGGTACAAAATGGGGATATGTTCATAGGACTTGGCATTTCAATTTTTACTTATTATGACCATTTTTCTTCAAGGGCTTCACACTTCCTGTCTCACCACTGACAGATGTCTGCAATGAGTGAATTATGTGGGTACTCTTTTTATCTTGTTAGACCTTTAGCTGTTGAAAGCCAACTAGATCTCATTATTATTTTAATGAAAACCTCTGAGAACCACAAAAGCACTCCTGAGCCCACTTTACAGTCTTGAACTACTGAATTTTGTCAGATAAAATGTGGTTTGTTTGTTGGGTGGCTTGTTGAGTAGCAGTGATGAGCCATGTGAATACACAGGAACTGTAATACGATGCCCAAATTGAGCCATGCACTAGAATTCAGCTACCTCTACAAGAGTCAACGCATTTTGAAAATGTAATATCCTCCTCTCCTTGTATTCATTTTTAAATTGAAAATATATTCTCTATGCCTCCATGTTTATATCTATGTGCCAAGATTATTTTTTTACCTTTTTTTGCAGCAAATTAAAACATTTTCTGAAATCACTGCCTTTTTTGTGCTCCAGTTAGTTGGGTGCTTATGACAGAAATTGATTGCTAATATTTTAGATTGAAATGCTTTTCAAAATTTTCTTTCTTAAGGCTATACTAGGTGGTGTTTCACTGACTCTCAGAACTATCCATTGAGCATAAGGTCATAAAACATATTAAAATTACAGATATTCCAGCAGCTAGTTCTTATTAAAGTGAAAAAATACAGATAGTTTTGTTATCAAACACTCAAAAAGCCACTATGTATCTGGATACCATTATTTCAATTGCGAAGGGTATTTTTAAAATATCAAAACCTGTTTTGAGGAAATGAATATGGTACCAAGTTCCTTCGCTCATTTCCCTTCCCTGAATCTAGTTTTGAAACAGATTATGGGCTGTTGTGTTTATCACATGATCTGGCATATTTATAGGTGTGAGTTCACATAGTGAAATATGAAATTTATTTATTTATTAAGAAAATATTTAATTAATTTATTTTTAGAGAGAAGGGAAGGGAGGGAGAAAGAGAGTGAGAGAAACATCAATGTGTGGTTGCCTCATATGTGACCCCCACTGGGGACCCGGCCTGCAACCCAGGCATGTGCCCTGACTGGGAATCAAACCAGTGACCCTTTGGTTCATGGGCTGGTGCTCAATCAACTGAGCTACACCAGCCAAGGCCATAAAGATGAAATTTAAATTAAAATGCGACATTTAAAGAGCACAATGCACCCCAAAGAGGTAGCAGTGGTCATTTACTTTATAACTGCCCTTTATTTTTTAATAAAATAATCCTGAGTGCAGAGAAGTAAATGTGGATTTTCAGGCATCATGATCGTCCTTACAGCTCATACAAGGCTCAATGTTGACTGCATTAGCTATTACTCATATTCATTAGGAAACCTACTAATTACCCTACAAGATCAATTGACAGTATTTGTGTAGTTCTTCTGGGCTACTTACTCTGTTCCACTGATTGATTTATCTATTCTTTTGCCAATGCCGCACTGTCTGGACTACTGTGGCTTTATATATAGTAAGTCTTGCAGTCAGGCAGCATCAGTGTTCCAGCTTTGTACTTCTCCAGTATTGCTTGGGCTGTCGTGAAACTTTTGCCCTTTCATTTCAAGTTCAGAATCAGTTTGCCGAGAGCCACAAAACCGTTTACCGGGATTTTGATTGGAATTGTGTTAAACCTACAGATCAGTTTGGGAAGAACTGACTGCTTGAGACTATGTAATGTTCCTAATCATCTACATAGGGTATTTCTCCATTTAAATAGGTCTTCTTTGACCTCTATCACCAGAACGTTGTTTTCACTAAGATAGATCTTGAACACACTTTGTAGGATTCGTAACTAACAATTTCATTTTTTTTTTTTGGTGCTAATGTAAAAGGCATTGTGTCTCAATTTCAAGTTCCAGTTGTTCCTTGATGGAGTATATAAGAAGGAAATTCCATTTGTATTATCTTTGTATCCTACAACCTTGCTTGCCATCTATTTAATTTTTTAGCAGACTATTTTAACTTCTGTGAAGGCATCGTTCTTTCTCTAACTTGAGAATATTCACATGTGCTGTCTTCATTCCCTCAAACATAACGTTCTCTTCTCTGCTTCCCCTAACACTGTTCAACCTTTCAAGTCTTTGCTTGATATTCCCTTTATGAGGGTTTATTTAAAGAGTTCTACCTGGTTGGCGTAGCTCAGTGGATTGAGCGCGGGCTGCGAACCAAAGCATCACAGGTTCGATTCCCAGTCAGGGCACATGCCTGGGTTGCAGGCCACAGCCCCCAGCAACCACACATTGATGTTTCTATTTCTCTCTCTTTCTCCCTCACTTCCCTCTCTAAAAATAAATAAATAAAATCTTTAAAAAATATCTTTAAAAAAAGAGTTCTTGCATGCCCATGTAAAAAGCAAGACTAATGTAAAACCTCAATTTATAGGCCTCTGCAACACCATAAAATTCACCTGCCTGACACTTAACTATAGGCACAGCTTTACGTCTGTTCTCCATCAGAGTCGAACATTTTAGAGGCGGGTCATATGTTTGCTCTATCATTTCTGACACCAAGCAGCACCAAATCCTTACGTGCAAGCGTAAGTCTGCCCCACTGCAATAGTTTTGAAACTGCAGACACGCATTATTATCTTATTTTCCCCTGCTCTCCAGTTTCTGAAAATTCTAACAGCAATGACTTACATTTTCAATACCTTATTTGAAGCAATGTTATTTCACTTAATCCACAAATACCAGTCTGCACCTTTTCACTTCACACAACCCGAGGTTTTTGCCCAAATCCAAGAGAAAAATGGAAAACCTTTGCATTATATTTACTTGCTTCCTCGTCCCTCCTTGAAGTGAAAGGCTTTCTGATTTCCGATTCATGGCACGATACGATTAAAACTGCCTGATACGTCTCATGATGCGGAAGGTGCTCTAGCTAGTCACGTGGTCTGGAGAATTAGTTAATGCAACCTATGTTCTGAATACATGAATAACCATTGGATCGCAGAGGATAATGTATTTCTCCTGCACAGCTGGAAAGGATGGGACATAAAGAACAGTAAACCTCATCAATGTGATGGATTTCTTGTTCTCTAGAAAGTACTTTGGACCCAAATTACAAAACCTTCATAGAATAAAACTGTGGTATGGCTACATTTGACAGATTCATTTCCATGTTGCTGTTGGATATAATCCCTTCTAGGGTTTTCTGGGGTCAGTTTCAACCTATGTACAATATTAAAGTTAACATTCCTAGTGTGAGAAATAAGGATAAGAAAACTATGTTTGTTCCCTCTATTTTCTTTAAAGAGTTCAAACTCAGAATCCTACTGAATACTATTTTTCCTTTATTTTAATTATAGAAATGAGATACATAAACACAAAAGAGCCCTAGAGACCAAAATAATAGGACAAAATCCCACACATCTAATACATATTCCATATGAATTAACATCTGTTTTTGCAAATTGTCATATGTAATATGACTTATTGAATCTGCCTTAATTATTTGTCCCTTTATATATTACATATTCACTGCTATTAATTTCAGTTATTTCATGTTTTCTATAACCTACATAAAGTAACATGAACAACAACAAAAAAACAAAGTCCTTTTACTCAAGGAACTGCAGACAGCTGAGGGAGAAGGATGAATTCACGTGATGCCCACAACAGAGGCAGTGTCACGTGATGGGGGCACCCCCACCCTGTCCTTGTGTTCAGGAGTCTAGAGCCAGGAACTGCTTCCAGAAATGGCCACGTGTGATGTGCCGAGTCCATACACTCACGCCAATCTCCTTCCACAACCCACGCGAAATGTGGTACCAGGATCAACTAACTCTTAAAGGGACTGCGGTGAGTACTTAGAGTTATACAATGACTACTGTTCATATAACTGGGCATTGTCGGTGACTGCTTTGGGCTGTAATGTGTGCCACGCAAAGACCCACAGCACAGAAAGTTACATCAATGAAGTTGAATTAAAAGTTATTTTTTACTGGATGTGCTATTTTCAAAAAGCACATTTTTCTTATTTTACATGTTAACAGGATGCAAGAGGAGAATGAAATGCTTCCTGCTCCTGCTAAACCTGAAACCCAGCAGGAGAATCCCTCTGGCTTACAGGAAACAGTAGTGAAATGGTTGTCGTACATGGTTTTTCCTACTTGATTTACATGGAACTATTTAATTATTCTATAACAATAGTATTACTGAACATATTTTTAATGAACAAAGTTTACTTCTTGGCCAAAACAAAAACCCAAATGTCATTCAACTCGTAAAATGGCTGAGTATACTCTCCCACTTACCACCTAAGTTGTGATAGGTATTTTGGAGGTGTACTATTTAATTTAAGAAAGAGAGAGAGAAGACCTTTTGGTGGGATCCAGTGTGCCACAAATGTAAGCTGTTAAGTGAAACGTTGCTGACATGAAGGTCGCCCTTGCTCCTGGGGCTACTACACAGAAGGTGCTTGGTGGCGCCCTTTCTCTGCCGTGATAGTAATGCGACTCTCTATTCCCACTAGTGGAATGGATGATTGACAGGCTGCTCGGCAGAAATGCCTCAGAGTGGCCACTTCGGGCCCCAGAAATCCAAGCAGTGAGCTGCTGTGGTAGCTGCCACTCCTGTCATTATTAGCCACCAAGGTTACCCGATGATTTAGATAATGTATTTCCTTTATCTAGAATTATTTACTCCTAAATATGTAACTGTTGTTAATTGGGTAACAGGCAAATCTTAGGGACATTTTCATAATTTTAAAAATTAAAACACCTATTAACTCACTCTATATTACATGAAATCTTTGACTCTGACAAAAGCGCTGTTTGCGGGAGAGAGGAAAAGGGGGATTCTACAGGGTTAATTCATTTTCTTTGCTGTTATTTATTCAACAAATGCCATTTGCTGATTTTATGATATCTGCGAAGAAGGCGGCCAGGCTGAATCCACCCAGAATGCACAACTGTGCCACTGGAGGAAGGAACGCAACAAAAAATAAAGTTTATTTATTGAACAGCAGAGCAGAAAAAAGGATGCTGAGAGAAATACCGGAGGCGGAGTGCCCAGTGAGAGCCAAACCAAAGGTGGGGCTGTGGTGAGAGAATGGAGACTTGATGTTTGGAATTACAGAATTGATGAAGATAAAAAAGACTGAAAAGTGTAAAACTCACAAGGTGAACAAGATAACCCAAAACTTCAGATGAGTAGCGTGAAGCCCAGGTGACAGAAAGAACGGCAGTGACACTGGCAGTGAGAGGCATTATACAAACACACAACAGCCAGGTCGTATATAAAAATAGGACTTTGACCTGTAATCTTCAGCCGCCAGGGCCAGGAGCCAAATCAGAAAAATCTGTAGCCCTTGGCTCCAAATTGCTCAGGCTTGATCAATAACGGACAGATTCCCTATATTTTCTTCCAACTTAGGACGAACTGGAGAAAGCCAAAAATGTTCCTCTGAAAAAAAAATCAAATAAAACACTCCTGGTTACTCCCTTGCAGCTTCCCAAGGCCAAGGGTCTCCAGGCAGGGCTTATCTGAAGCCTTCCCTTTGTTTCCTGTCACGCTGTCCTAGTCTGCTCTGTGTCAGACTGTGTCAGACCCAAGGGATGCGACTGACCCTGGCCAAGGCAGGCTGCGAATACAGAACTCTCCCTTGCTCTCCTTAGAGGGGTCTTTGTTTCCTCAGCAGAAAGACACAATCAAGATGAAAACAAGAGTCAGGATGATGCATTAACTTTCAAACTCACTGATTAAGTTTTATAAGACCAACATTAGGCTCTATCTAGTCAGAAATTCAATATTTAACAGGGTGTATCTGAAGGCGAAAGAGAGCAAATGGCCATGCCCATCCAGGTGACGGTATTCAGGAAGCAAAAGAAAAATGATGGACAACAATGACAACCGCAAGGAACCCCCCATCCCCTGGGTCGGGAAAAGACTGGTGTTGTTAAATACAAAACAGGCTGAACCATTAAGGGGCGGTATCACGGAGGCTGTGGCCATGGGGAGAATATGCTTTAGTGAACAGTGTGCCCAAGAAAAGGAAAACAGAAGCGAACTGGTATTTGAAGATGCAGGATATAAGAAATAAATAAGCTATTGGCACCAAGTAAAGCAATGAATCATTGTTCTCTGGGGGTCAGGACAGGGCTCGGTTTGGGCTGGGAGAGGCAGTCCGGGAGCCGTGAGTCACTACGGAGACAGGAAGCTGGGCAGAAAACAGCTTTTTGATCATTAAAACTAGAACAGAACTACTAATAGTAGTTCTGGAATCAATGTGGTCTGTAACACAAAATGACTCGCCTTTCCCAGTTTACAAAAAACCCCGACTCAACCAAAATAACGGCTCTCTAACTAATGAAAACCAAAATGGGTTATCTTCTTTAAGTGTATTTAAGAAATTCTCATTGGAATCTGCAAGTCTGCTAACATCTGTTAGATGTTTTGCCAAATGTGTCAGGATGAGAAGTTACTTGAACCTTTTTCCTTACGTGTTTTCATGTCTTCAAACACAATAATTCCCATATTCCCTAAATTTCTTTGTATTAAATGAGCTTTCAATTAAATTACTTTTAAGACATTGATACTCAATCATCTCTAATAGCTCCTCTTCCTGTTTTGAGAAAGCAAAATATTAATGATTATTTCATATTTGCAGAATGAGAAAATGTAAAAATGTCTTTTTTAGAAAATCTAGTTTATTTCAAAATTTGTCTTTGTTTATAAGGAAACAGTATATAACCCAAACTCATGCCAATAGCCTGTTTATTTACTAAATTATTGAAGTCTTAATAATTTGTAAATAATAACAATATGTTCATTTTATTTGCTTTTGTGTTTGAAATGGGTATCACATTAAATTATCAGCATAAAGTTGTATCTACTTGCTTGGGAAGAAAATTATGTGTCTATCCTTTCAGATAGATATATTAGACAATCTTATTAACAGTAAATAATTTTAAGTAGTTAAGGCATGCTTGATCAAAGTTTTTGGGGTGGATTGTCATGTGTTTTATAAATTTACTATGATGAATTATTAAAATTTTTACAATGAATATTTATTATTTTTATAATATAAAAAGACAACATCTTTATTAATTTGACCTAATCTTATTTCTTTGAATTGTATCCACCAAGCCTAAGGGGAAAAAAGCAGCTAGGAAGACAAAGTTCAAACGTTTATCTTTTTCTCATCTCATAGTCTTTAAATATTTTGACATGATTCCCAGGTGCTTGTCAAAGCATTTCTGAACAGAAAAGTGCAACAGCAGATCAAATCCTTAAAATGACAAGAGTCAGGCAACCTCCATGAACTTCCTGGGCCCTCTGGTCTCTTCTCCCGCAGAAGAAATCCTATGTTTGATCTATATCACATAAAAACAATCCACTAAGATTCCAACCTAAGATGGACATAACTTCCCATAGAATCCTTTGAAACACTGTCTGGAATAGACCAGAATCCTTTCACACACTGTCTAGAACAGGCCAGGGCCCAGGGTATGTATTTCCATGTAGTGTGAAACATAATGAGAGGTACAGTGCACCACAGGACCGGAGGGAGTTTTAGTACTGTGTCCACACTCGGAGTGTGTTCGAGAGTAAAAGGTTATTTCGCAAAATATTAAACTCTGATGGTTTTACACCTGATGTTTCCCTTTGTCCCTTAATTTACCAAATATACCATTCCTCAACAATTAGTATAAATCACTGTACTCCTTTCACAAGTACTGCAACTTGGGTTTGTCATGCACAGGGTTCTTTGCTGTGGGAGATAAAATCTATTGCAGTAATGTGAGATTAAGTAGCTGTCCTACTTGGCCCTTAGAATCACAAGAGGGCTTAGAAAATGCCTGCTGGCTATCTCCTCAAAAACAACTCTCAAACAACAGCTGAGAACCAACCTAATAACTATTGGCTGCCTCTGCCCCATGGAAATTAATGCAGAATTAGCAGCGTGGTAAATCAGAACCCCAACACGATAGCTGCTGCCTCTTAGAAACATGTAGTCTCTACTACCTATTGTCGTACTATGGATTGCTTATTATATAGAACATAATGAGCATGCCTTGCAGGTTCAAATACTGATACAGCATGACAATGCATATGAACTAAATATTGATATAGCATGGCAATGCATATGAACTAAACATTGATACAGTATGACATGCATATGAACTGTAATGGGGTCACTGGAATAAAATGATTATGTTGTCCATCTGTCTACATTTATTCATATATCATAGCCACACCTACCACTAATTGTGAGCATTGTTTTCTCTCTTACTGAAGAACTCTTCAGGTGAGAATGGTCTACATACCAACAAAATCATTATTTAAATAACTAAATATCTTCCAAAGTATAACAAAATAAACTATTAAAATTAAATATAAAGTATACCATACCATGTTGTTAACTATGCCAATATATTACACAGAAAATCTCTAGAACTTACTTATCTAGTGTGATTGAAATTACACTTCAAAATCTGTTAAGAAAGTGAATTTCATGCTATAGATTCTTTCCACTAGAGAAAAGGGAAATTCTGGGCAGCTATGGGAATGTGTATAATCTTGATTATGGTGATGGTTATCATGGGCATTTAAATGTGCAAAATTACCAAATTATAAATATGATATGCATGCAGTTCTTTAAATATGAATTGTATCTCAATAAGGTTGTTAAACCAAATATAAAATTAAAGTGTCAGTAAACTTGAATTTAACCACCTTTTAGCCAAGTTTAATTTTAGCACACATCTAAATTAATGGTGATAAAATTAAAAAGTTATTTTTGACACTGTTCAAAATAAAAATCCTCCTCTGGAAGCTTGTTGTAAGCTATATAATTTGAAACCAGAAATATTATATAGCATATACACTTTCCATATTATGTGCATAGAACAATATGTTTAAAATAATCAAATTGTATTGACAAAAATGAGGCTGCTACATCATGTGAGAAAGATTTTAGGTATCACGAAATATTACTCAAATCTCAGTCTCCTATGGAATGGAAATGCACAGTTTATAATGACAGAATGTCTGTGTTCACCTCTCCTGGAAATAGTTCACTTTTCACATACAGGAAGGTGAGCCTCTGCAGCCTCATGGCCCACTGATTGCTTCAACCAGTAAACTTCTCATCTCTCTAAGGACCAGAGCTGACATTCCCAGGTAGGCCACCAGGTTAGGGTATTATTTTCTGCTCCAAGGAAACTCTCTCAGCAGGGAAGGGGAGAAAATGATCTCTTTCCCCTTTGTAAATGGAGGGAATTAATATGTTCCCCATCCTCCCCCAGGGAGTAAGCTCACCAGGAGAGAAGAATATTTTTTTCATTTGTTTCTCATAACACTGTTCTCTAGGGTTGTGGGGCCTAAGAGCTGCTGAGGTGGGGACTAGAGCTCTGTACTCTGGCCCAAGTTCACGTTCCTCATGTATTCAATGCAACTCAGGTGACGTCTCAGTCCTTTCACGATTTCTGACAGCGTACATTTAAATACTGTTTTCAATATTTGATTTCAATAGAGCCATTTGTTAAGAGTGAGGCCATAAATATAAAGTGGTCTATTTGCAATCTTGTTCTGGATGTTCTCAAAGTTATATTTTCCCAAACCATAACCTTTGAAACTGTGCTTAAACACAGCTTCATGGCACATGAAAGTCCCCAAAGATAAAGATTTATGAGGGACATGTTGGGGACTTCCTAACTCCAGTGGCATGAAAAGCAGCAGCGCAATTTATGAGGGCTCACGCTCCATTTACAAGTTGTAATCTAGGACTTAAATCCACAATCATTACCTAGCTTTTGTTATTAATAGGAAGCAAAAAAAATTAGTAATATTATGCTAACATTTTTCAAATGCTCTGGATTACTTTTAGGAGGGCTCCAATATCAAAACATCTATGATTTATTTTGTAGGTAGAACAGGATGAGAAATCCATCAAGAGCGGATTTTTTTTACTACAAATATTAAAGTGAAATGCTTGATTTAAAAACAGCTGTAATCATGCCATAAATCCATTCCTCTGTAATATGAAAAGGTTACACACAGTTCTTCAGCCAAGAGTACTAATGAAAAAAGGTACAGTGCTATAATTCTATTATTTTAAATACCGCAATTCGGATAGGATTACTGCAGATCATACCTCTGGTAGAGACCTCTATGAATTTATATTTCAAAGTTACAAATCTCATTTAACACTTGGCTTCCTATATAACAAAGTCCTATTTTAATTTACATTTGAAGACTGTTTTTCTAGCTTGCACACTTCATGTTCTGCAGTACCACGATGCATGCAAGCCATAATCACTTCTAAAGCAATCAGTGATGCAGGTGTTATTACAAGCTTACTGTGTAAATCTACCTATCAAATATCAACTTGCATATTTCAATTAATACTTGATATTTGTGGATCACTATAGCTATTTAAGGACTCTTTCACATTCTTATGACCATGGAATTAAATCATAAAATTAAGAAAAACACTTAATGTACTTCTAAGTGTGCTTAATAAAATAAACTTATGAACTAAAACACTTCTTGTTACCAAATGGAAAGATACATCAGCAGAGATCATATCAAAATTTCTTTCCCAACAGAATTATTGAATAGTGTCACCAATATTTCAAGGTATATACTTACTAACTCTGGTTTATAGTCTAGACATTAATAAATAATATGTTGTATATTAACTTCCATCATATGTTCATTTTAGGTACAATTTACAAAAGACATATTATTGAGGTCAGAGCCATGAAATTAAGATAATTGTAATTGTCAACACTTGCCTATGGTTCTTGCCTAGGAAAGAGTGAATGATCTGGCCAGGTAATCCCATTTCTAACTGCATGGTTTGGGACTTCAGTATAGGACTATGACTCCTGTTTACTGCCTTTCAAGGGGCCAAGCTTCTTCAGAGAGTGAACTGAAGTGCAGTGAGGAGTCCAGGTTGAATCCCAATTCTGACAACTGTCTCCATGTATCAGTCTTCCCCACACGAAACCCCTTCACGTGGCGTTCCAAAGGCCAAAGAAAGAAGATTCGTATTTTCTTGTCTGGTCCTCAGAAATTATCTGAGGAAACAAGTCGCTCCCAAATTGCCGACGTGAGCTGTACAACAATTCCTGGCCACAAGTGGCGGGATCTCACCAAACTCAGTAAGATGTGTGGCCTCCCACGGAGAGAGCCAAGCAAGCTCTCCCTTAGCCAGGCCTTCTTCTCCACGCCGACAGAAGAAATAGAGCCCACCGAAACATTCTGTCGCGTACATGCAAGTAATATTTTATAAAAACATTCCAGAGAAAGGGTGGAGAGAAAGAAGTGTTCCTAACCTAAAGGACGATTTCAAAATAAAAAATGCTCTAAATGCAAAGAAAGAATCGGGTCCACTTGGTGAAGGAAGCAAGGAGCACTTTGGTCTATGCAAAGCGCATGGAATATTTCTGCAGAATAAATAAAACGGACCCTTATTCTCCAGAGCTGAAAAATGAATTGATTGAACTGGCTCAGATGAACTTTGGAGAATTAAAGCAGATAGAAATAAGAATTGGTGTAATTCAAACACTGAAACCATCGCTGATGGCTTTGAGTAGACGTGTGGGCATTTCAAATGTCCTCTGACATTCCTGAAGTATTCTCTACAAGGCACTCTGAAGCATCTCCTGCAAAGGGCCGGCAGTGAGTGCTTCAGACTTGCGGTCAGGTGGTCTCCACTGAACTGCTGGACTCTGTCACAGCAACAAAGTCGCTGTGGACAATATGCAAATGCTTGGCCGTGACCGAGTTCCAGTTAGACTTCCTGCGCAACGCAGGCAGCAGACCAGGTTTGACCTGCGGATGGTAGTTTGCTGACCACTGTTTCAGACGGTAATTGTTGTCATTACACATGTCCCCGTGTTTTTATTGTTTGCTGAAAATATTGCACAGTCAAGAGATGCTTAATAATCCTGAACCGAGTTTGAAGAAGTGCCATTCAGCAGACAAAGTAAACTTTTTGTCCCAATTTGGGGGGTGGTGAGGGAGAGAAGGAGAGAGAGAGAGGGGAGAGAGAGAGAGAGACAGAGAGAGGTGATAGACAGTAAAGTCAGATGAGTATTATTAACCCAGCCAATATCTAACTCTACTGACAGTGGTTTGAATGGCTACACTGAGAAAACCAAGTGGCAATATGCATGCCCTTTGGTCAGGGATTTGTCCTGTTTGAAGGAAGCATTCTGTATACATTGCAGGTCGCTGGGAACTTCTGTATGCACTGATGGATTTCATTCACTTACTGTGCAAGAGCATGCATTGAACTCTTCCTTGCCTCATACCTTTTGCACATATTAATTCTCTCTCCCTGGAATTTTCTTGTCTTCCCTCTCTCCATGAAAGCAGCCATGCCCTGATAAAATAGGAAGTAGGAGTTCTGATTGAGTAACTATAACACTGGTGCTTATGTAATATGCCAACTCCTTTCGTCTGTCATCCACAGAGAACTATCAGGCCATCTTGGTAGCACCCCGCCCCATTCCCATTGTCCATTGCATTACTGTGTCAAATTTCCATTAGAGCACTTTCGCCTTTGTAAAACTATCTATTTCTTTGTTGGTTTTCTTGCTTCCTGTTTCCCAACTAAAATGTGAAACCGTGAGGAAGGATATAGTTTGTCTTATTTATAGCACTGTTTTTAATGGTTGGCCTGCGGTTGACATTATTAGAAAATTCTTAGCTTTGTTTTTTCTCACCTGCAAACACTCATCAGAGGTATGTTATTTATTTATTTTTAATGGAGGATGTAAACAATCTGTACTTTGAACTGCTTAGATGGCTTGGATTTTCTTTCAATGCTTGAGTGTATTAGGCTGAACAACAACAAAATATTCCTCACCTTCATAGATTAGATGTCATTTCAGCTATCGGATTATTATAGGTTTTAGAAATCGACTATTGTAGGGCAATTCACTGTCCAGACTTTGGCTCTTCTCTAAATTCACGTTAGTGGCCCAGCATAAATTCCCCGCTTCTACTGATCCACTTGGAATAGCAAACAGAAAGGCAGATTGGTGCTAACTCGAGCGCCTGTCCTCAAGGATGGGCAGTGGCCATGCCGGGCACTCAGGTGAGAAGCGTTTAGAAGCCACAGCTGGGTTCTGCATGGAATGAACGTGCCTTAGAGGACTCAGGATGTTGTCTGGAGACAGGAGAAACAGGACTGTGATATGCGTGTCACTATTTTGCATCGTTTAGGAAAGCATGAAGCATTATTCTAAAAGATTTTTCAAAAGCAAGCATATTACTATTGTTTAAACAATGCTAGAGCTTTCCCTTTTACATGCTGATGGATTTGGCTTTGTTCTGCTATCTTTCTCTTTACCGTTAGAATACAGATGCCTAATGTGTACCATTTCTGCATTAGTTATTAATACGAATATCTTTTGTTTGGTCAAGTTCTTAGACTCAAGCAGCCACAAATAGATTAAAAACTTAATGAACTTGATATTTCAATTCTATTGTGTGTTAAATATTCAATAGTTATATAATAGTTTCAGGAAAAAATAAATGTTAGCTGATGAAATATTAACAACATAGTAGAAAATATGAAAACACGATTGAATGACAATGAACATGACATCAATACCAGGTCATGTCTGGATATTTTTTCCGCCTCTACATTATTTATTGTGGCTGGCACTGTTTACGTGGCCATCTGTTTAAACTCCAAAGTGCCGCATGCAATTAAGACACTAATTTACTCAGATGTAGAAAACTCTGAATGCATCCATCTTATGTTCCAACTATTTCCTTATGTTAGAAAATATAAAATAAAAATTCTTTTTAGGAGGTGGAAATTATATGTGATCACTGTGAAAGTTATCTTCAATTGTAAAAAAAATCTGATTCCATTTATACTGCTTTATTTCCGTGCCACTGGGTGTGAAATCTATGATATGGGGTTTGGAGCCTATTAAGGTCCAAAACAGAGCAGTGTAGTAGGATGACAGAGCAAAAGCCTGGTCTGGAAGGTTCTGAAAGTACAAATTGAGGATCATGGTAAAACCAAAGATCCCCATCGCTTAAATCCACCGGCTGTGGGGTTTGAGTTGCAGAATCAACATTTCTGGATTAGAGGTGCTCCCATAAACTAATTATACTAACTATTGTTGGCTTGAAGTCCCTCAGGAACTTTACCACTAGATTGGTATCTGGTACAGAGGTTGTAGATTTTAACTGCAAGATTACTTTTTTTACACTTACCACAGGAAAAAGTCAAGCCATCAAAAATGACATCATTATACATACCCCAAGTATGGCCTCTTTTTTTTTCAATTAGTGATAAGCACACCTCAGATGAGCCTCCTTGGCTCCCCCAGACTCCCACTGCAAGGAGCTAGAATGGACACTCATTAAAAGAAATTAAGATGGACGTAAGACCAGTCATTTCCCAGGAAAGATAGTAGGGAAATATTGATGGGTTACCATATACAATCTCTCTCTCTCTCTCTCTCTCTCACACACACACACACTCACATACACACACACACACACACACACACACACCACGTTTGTTCCATTCTGTCTTGACTGGTATTTTCTTGCATCTCACACCACTCCAAATGACAGAGTGTGTAAACCACTGAGGTACTCTACAATACTTGCACAGTATTAATGTATCAGAAATTTCTTTCCTATGTCAGGCTGAAATATACTTCTTATGACTTTAAATTATAAGTTCCAGTTCTGGCTTTGGGGACCATACAACACCACTAGTCTAATGCATTGTCCATGCGAAGGTTTGTCCACTATTTGAGGGAAATATTGTATTTCCTGCATGTTGTTCCTTGGATTATCCTTCCCAGGTCCCTCAGGACTCTGTGATCCTTCATTACCGTGGTTATGCTCTGTGAACACACACTAATTACCTCCCAATGTCTCTCCTAAAACGTGATGCTTGCGGCATAAGTGGAAATAGGCACAATCCAAATATACGTAGTCCAAAAATCCGCCGGCTTTCAAGGGTGCTAAACATCTAAAGTAAGGAAACTATTTATGGAGCCTCGCCTGAAGGGTATGCAGTCCATACGCTCATTAAGTAACTCTAAAATCTGTTTTTCAATTAAATCAAACAATTAAGAAATTCCCATAAGGTCTCCTTAACTGCCTTGTGCTTTGGCCCTGACAGAATCAGAGTAAATTGAAGAACATTAAAAGAAACAGCCCTTGGAAATTTGCCACTCTTTTTCCCCCTTATTTGTAGTTGAGTATGTTAATTATTATATCACCCCAGGTCCATCTGGGATACTGCATCCCTCTTCAAATTTAGTGCACAAAATCTTGAAGCCATATTTTTGGCCCACTTCTTAGAAGAAGCTCCTATATCACCCCACATGCTTTGGGTATAAGAGCTGGCCCTGGCTTAATCTCACTTGATGTCCTTCACTTCTTCATTTATTTAAAAGAGTTATCCAAAGCAGTCTTATTTTTTTAAAGAACAAATTGAGTAGTGAAAAAGAAAAAAAATGCAATCATACACCACTTACAGAACAAGACGCTGTATTAGGTGGTTACCTCCTTTATTCTTACAAGGCTATATGATGGAGTAATTGGATAAATTTGTGCATGTCTAGAAGTCCTGCCGATCTCCATTTTGTTAAAACAACACTGTTCTCCCCCAAGTGCACATTTTTGGCAGTTGTTAACTAGATACTCATTGAGTGCTGGTGGCAAAAAACTCGTCATAACATGACCCCTTCTGAAACATCACGGTCTCATTGGGAAAGGTAGGCAAATGACTCATAAAGAATCAGAGTGACATTCATAGGCTGACAAGAAGAGAGAATGGAACAGGGACATTTAGAAAGATTGGGGTAAGGTTCTTAAAGCTTCCTAGAGCAGGGTATTTAGAGGGGTAAGTAGAAACTGGTTAGTTAAAGAGAGGAAAGAGGGAAAGCATTCCAAGTCAAGGGAAAGTAATTTCCACCCCGGGTTTGTAGTAAAAAGCAGGATTTGATTTTTGGCAGGAAAGTAGGAAGAGGGAAACAGTCTTCAGATGCTGACATCTGCCCACTGGAGGATTCTGTTTCCCTGCTCATTTTCTGCCTCTATTTCCAGCATCGTTCCTGCTTCAATGCCCACCCCGACGTTCAGTGTCTTAAAATAGATGGATGATTTCTGAGGACTCTGTGGGCTGGCTAGGCAGTTCTCGGCCCCCCTTTCCTGGCTGTCTCCTTTAGCTTCAGTCTCTGACACCAGGACAGGGCTTGGAAAGTTCTCAGGGTCTCCTGCACCTCCAGCCAGGCCGTGCTGGCTGCCAGCTGGGCCCCTTGGGTTCTTCCTGAGTCTCCCTCACTGATAGGCTAGACGGATTTCTTCTTCGAGGTCAGGCAGTCTCATGGTTCTAAAGGCTTGAAGGGAGGAAATTGCAACACCTGTTGCAGCCTAGCTCTAGAATCTGCGAGGGGCCATCTGTCTATATTCTATTAGCCAGAGCATGTGACAGGCCACTCTAGATTGGAGAGGGGGCGGGGAAGGGGTGAGTTCCTCTTATTCACTAAGAAGCATCAGAACCTCGTTCCCAGTGATGCAGATAATTACAGTGATATTTGAGAACAGGTCTCATATTGCCACTGGCGTATGTGGGGTGTCATTGAGATAAAGCGAGACATGGGGGATAATTACAGGAAGTTGTCACACCCTCAGAAGTGAAAAGGTTTTACAAAGAATAGGCAAGAGAGAGGCCAGAAGACAAAAAACATGTCCATGAAAATTGGCATTATGTTTTATGGTCATTCACATAGAGAAGCTACTTGTTTTCACGTACACAGACAATCAACTACCTAACAAAGAGCTAACGAAAGAAAATGTAACCTTTAATAATTGCTGCAGTTTAAGATATAGCAGCATGTTTATTTATTTTGCTTATTTAAATCCTGTAACTACTCTGCAAAGTAAATCTTATTGTTGCCATTTGAAAGCTGAGAGACCTAATTTCTTATTCTAAATGAGCGAAAGCAGGAAGGGAAGTGTGGTCCTAGTCAGAGAACTGGGGCAAAGGAGCTGGGGCCCTTTCCCAGGTGCCCGGCCTTCTGCCCACAGTCACGCAAACACACCGCGTCGTGACCCGCAAGGCCACACACGAGCACGGGGGTTCGAAGGGGGATGCAGCCTCTCCCACAGGGTGCCTGAGTCTGGCAGTCAGCAGGGAACAGGGGGCGCTTGGAGTTAGAGGAACACGCGCCTTCAGGTTCACAGCCAGGTTTATACCGTATGGCCCGTAGGTCACACTGGCTCTCGGGAATCTACCTACTGCTACGAAAGGGCCTTCGTGCTTCACGCATTATACTCTCCCAGATCTCAGGCCCCTCATTTTAAAATCTATACTTTTCCTAAAACACAAAAGTGCTTCCCAATGGAAATCCCTCTCAGTTCTAAATCCCCAGGTAACTTAGAATGTGTTTCCCTAAAAGACATTTGCACCCAAAGTAACAGTGATAATATTACTTTTTAGCATTACATTTATAATAATAAATGCAATTTATTACATTATATTTCATTATTATTTATAATAATTATAAACATTAGTTATTATTAATATAATTAAGTAACTATTATAAAAGTAATTATTATTGATTATAATAAATTATAATTATTTATAATAAATGTAGTGGTTTTATAATGAATGCAATAGCAATAAATATTTAATTATGCAGCATCTCTGTGTGACTCTAAAAAATTTCATGACAAATACACTCATCAGAAAAGATCTCTGTCAGGTGGAGCTAACGGATTTACAGAACATTTTCCCTGTACTATCTTGTTTTAACAATACTTAAGGGGAATATTGTGTGGTGAGATATTTTTAGAGCAGATAAGAAAACTGTCCCTAACTGTGTCCAAGGTTTTCTTCTGTATTTGAAAAATAATTACATAGCCCTTCATAGTAAGATGACGGGGTCCTTTCCCAGACCACTTACACCTAAAAATATTACAAAAAGCAAACACTGACCTTTTCTAGGACTGAACACCCAAATTAAAAGTGTCCTTATTTTTGAGTCTTTGCTTCTTGGAACATCTCCAGGGAAGCCCTGCTTCTCTCCTGATTGAGTAGGTTAACCCGTTGCCCTCAAGACTATTTGTCTCCGTGTAACTCTGCTCATTCATCCTCAAAGGCACCTTTCCTTTCAAAGCCACACAAGCAGAGACGTTTTTATACCGAAAGAGAATTAATCATGTATTTGTCACACTGCACACCGAGTAAGTCATTTGATACAATGGTGCAAACTGCTAGCTGTAAGTTAGCTCGCTGCAGTCGAGTTTTACAATGTGATATTGTCATGTGCCTCGGAGGAGGCAGGTGGGATTGATGGCAGATTTCCAGTTTGCCCGAATGCAGCACTCGACCTCAAAAATACCTTTTAAAGTAACTTTAGTGTGAGGGCAGTACACTACATAGACAATCTTTTTTATGTTTCTGTCAGTGGTTCTAATGCATTTTTCTTGGATTCAATCCTAAATTATCAAGGTCATATGGGTGCTAGTACTTGGAAAATTTACAATTTATTTTAAGTAATTTAAACTTCTAACTGAGATTTTCAGGAATTTAAATGATGTTGTATTTTGCCAATTATTTTTTACCTTACTAGAAAATGAACTTTTTAAAAATTGTAATCTGTTTTTCTACAAGCTGAGCTACTAACTCATTGAAACATCTGTAAGCAAATTTCCCCTCTTAAAACATGCCCCACGAGATGGCAGAGAAATTATCCGAAACAGAGTTCAATGAACTATACTTCTCTTTAAACAGCCTTAAAAAAGATATGGAAACATGGATTTCAGCCAAGAGAAGAAAAAGAGTAATGGGAAAAATAAATTAACTTTAGAAGCTATAAAGAAATAAGTACCCATAATTGGTAGATATAATATTAGAGTAATTTGGAAACACACATTTTAAACATTATTTTTAAATGAGGACTCCTTAGAAGCTTTCTGCAACTAGAGGTAGGCTCTTAAGGACACAATTATCAGACGATCATTTTCAAATAACTTTGTTCTCCTGGACTTGCAAGGGAAGTTTGTGTGGAAAATAGTGTATGTCGCATTTTTCAGAGCTGGGGCACTGGTGGAAATTCTATATGGAATCATAACTCTCAAATAATTTGTGCCCTCTCAATGGGATACACCCACAAGATTTTGCTATTGTAAGAATGTCACAGAAAGGCCTTTTGTTCTTGAACCCCTTGACAAGTAAAAGGCATGGGTGATGCCCATCATACCTGAACGCTTCCGTATGTGTCAGGGGCAAATATGACCTTCCCTTGTACAGCCACAATGCAGCTGGTAAGCAAGGTCACTGCCACCGATACAACACTGCCATCTAATTGGACAACTTTATCCAACTTCTGCCAGTTCTCTCCATGGCCGTTCTAGTCAATGGGATCGAGCCAGTATCAGCTCTTATACCTACTGGTCATTAACCTTTAGTTTTTCATTTTTACTTATTGTTTTCCCTCTGGAGTTGTTGTTGGCCTTCCTTGACCCTAGCAGCTTGAGTATGATAGACGAATTGTTTTACGGGCGTCTCTTAGGGCACATTTATCTGGTAGGTCTTCATTTTTGCTTTTAGGTCACAGCATTTTGGTGGGGGCCTCACAGGAGTGAAGCTGTGTTCTTCCCATTCCATCCTGCCAGGTGGGACTCTGTGTCCATCTGTCCTGTTGTGCAAGATGTGAAATTTAGTCCTGGGATTAGAATGGCCCTGCCAGGTTTCTCCAGGGCATAGCAATCTTTTAGTCTTTCTACAGAGTTTTCAGCAAGATAATGGAGGTGATTCCATTCCTCAGAGAACATTTACCCACTAGTTTCACATCTATTTCTGTTTCTGGGATGAATAAACTATTACTGAGATGGCTTCCAAACAGTGATTATCTGAGTCTGTCATTTATTCTACTGTCTTCCACTGGCATGTCATTTAAGAAAGGATTTTGTCCTCTGAAAATTAACTCATTTATTTATGTATTCGGTAAAAAACAAATTACAGGTCTTATTTTATTTAGCTATTTATAATAATCCATTGCTATTCTTATTTATTTTTCTGATCAGGTTATCCCCAATGTGGGCTTGTGACAGATCCTTCGGTCTGGCACCATGTTGTTCTGCTATACCTGCATCTTCCCCACTCCATGAAGCCTCTTCGCTCCAGTGCTGTGCTGCCTGCTCAAGTACAGGTAGATTTTTCCCACTTTTCTCCTTCCTTCTTCCCTCCCTCCCTCCCTCTCCCCCTCCTTCTTTCCCTCCCTTCCTTTTTTCCTTCCTTGATTCTATTTATTCAATTTTAGAGGAAGGGTAGGGAGGGAGAAAAAGAAGGAGAGAAACATCAATGTGTGGTTGCCTCTCACGCACTCCCTATTGGACACCTGGCCCGCAACCCAGGCATGTGCCCTGACTGGGAATTGAACCTTTGACCCTTTGGCTCACAGGCCAGCACTCAATCCACTGAGCCACACCAGACTGTCTTGATCCCACATAATATCCTTCATCAGAAACTATGGGGAAAGAAGACATAGAGTCAGGAGGAAAGGCAGGGCAGCCAAGAAGCAGACAGGGACACGGCAGTTATCAGAATTAGGCTTTAAAAACAAAAATTTAAGAAACATTTGAGTTCTTCCTCCGTGCTTATTTTTGTGGTACTTTCTGGAAAAAAAGATAACTTGAGTGGCTATTTCTCATCACAGAATACTACTGATGTGAGCAAGTGTTAAGGAAAAGAAGTGACATAGTTGTCATAGTGAGTCGCCTATCCTATTTGTTCAAACTTTCCCAGGGAGAAGGCAGATTTCCTAATGTTCCCTTCTTCCCTTAGCTAGCTCATTCTAGAACCGTCTATAAACAAGAGTACTGGTAACAAGACTGCAAACATATTGGCTCTGCCTGACTTTTACCCTCTACGGCCCCTGCTCAGTGATTAAATAGCCAATCAAATTCTCAATAGTTCACTTAACAAACTATTGATTAACAACTCATGGCATAACATATTATGCTCTGGAAATAGTTTGGATACTTCATATTAAAGACACAATCAACGTTTACAATCAAAGACAGATCATTATTGTTTTTTGGTGGGGAGAGAGAGAAAGTGTTCCATTTCCCTGTTATACTAAAAAAGTAACTTTTCTATATATCTATTAAGTCATGTTTTGTGGTCCGTGTGCTCTATGCGTATGAAATCCAGTTCTGTGTGTGGGCAATTCTCTTGGCTTAATTTTTAAGTGTGTTGTCCAGTGTGAGTGAAGGTTTATATTCCCATGTGAGCCACCCAGCCCATCAAATCTGTAAGGTCATGGTCTGCTCTCAAGTTTGAGTAACAATCAGCAGTACAAGAAGCTGGAGCTATTTCTTTTTTTTATCTGCAGGACACCAGCTCTAATAGATATTTTGTTATTGTTAGATTACTTGGTGTGGGTTTAACCAATTTCTGAGGGAATGATAAATTATGTTTTCATAACAGCCTCAGAAAAAGTAACAGGCAACACTGTGTTTCTTATTTGGAGCCAGTTGATTTTTACACTGTAAACATGGAAGAATTCTGCAGCATGGAGGGGGAAAATGATTTTACTGAACTTGAAATTCTACTGAGATTGCTATTTCAAATAATCAGCTGTAGGGATATTATATGAGAATGGAAAAATTCATGCTGACTTGTTCTTAGCAGAGTTAAAAAACATTTTTTTTTTAGTCTGCAACTTAGAAGAGGAAATTATTTTGAATACATGTCCTTGGGTGGTAACCGTTAGCAACAGACATGGTTCATAACGCAGTTACACTCCACTGGCTTCAGCGTGTGAAAAAGTACCACCATTCTCTACTCCACGTTCAGTTTAATTTCTTTTGTAAAAAGTCACACTTTATCATGTTCAAAAAACACAGTCTGGATATTTAGACAAATTCAGTTCATCTGATTCTAGGAGGTTCTGATTATAATGAAAAGTTCTTTAAGTGTAGGATAATGAATGTCATAATTAATGACTGACAATGAGTATATCCATTACAGTTGAATGTTACATCTTCGCATTGGAAGCGGCGGTGCTTATAATGAGAATAGTGGAGGCTGTGAAGTATGATTGTTCTGGTTTCTAAATCCCATCTCTGACATTTCCTGGCTCTTTGTATCCTGAGGCAAGTTACTTACCATCAGCTTCCTCGTCTGAAAAAGGAATAATGCTATTTTTCCAAATAGGCTTGGAGTGAAGTTTCATAAAGCAATGCATGTTAGTAACACAGCACACTGCCTGGGGCAGTCTGCTGTAGTATGCCTCAGTATGATATCTTACTGATATTACTAACTGTGCCAGTTAGGAAATTATTCAGATAAAACTAGTTTTATAACCAACTCTGTATTAGCAATATGAAATCAATCCATAAGTTCCTTTCACTTTCTCTTTCTGCTTTAGAGGCTAAAGCCCTAAACACTCACTTCCCCAGATTTCTGACAAGCCAGAGCTAGTCGTGAGACCTACTTGTGACTGCAGGGACAAAAGCAAAACATCGGACATCTGGAAAGAACATTTTTCTAAGGGCAGACTTGGATGGCCCAGTCTTTTCTCTTTCTTCCTTCCCTTTTCTGGCATGTAGGTATGATGCTTGGAAGGCTTCAAGTTCCCTTCAAATGAGGAAGATAAATGCCACTCTGGTAGCAATGGAAGGGAGGGAGAAAAAGTAAGCTGAATTCCGGATGCCATTTTTGAGCTCAAATAAGAGAAACAACTTATCAGCAGTTAATTGTGGCTTTACTCCCAGATACTCTTGTCCAAATGGCTTTGTTAGTTTCAGAAACGTGGTCCGATCTGGTTATCAGAATAACAGACTACTCAGCTAACCCTCAGTTCTCTCTTCTCAGCGCAATAGTGTGAAGCACCTTATCACCTGTCCAGAGATCCTTCAAGATTCCCTTCTAAGCCTTTAGCTCCCTGTGTTCACTGATTCTAAAGGATTACAATTGGAGTTTTACCCACTCTCAAATAGGACCCAACACGGAGAGAGGCATCATACCCAGACAGCCCAAATTTGTTGCTATCCTGCCTGGGGCCACCCAGTTTACAAGCTGTGAAGGCAGGGTTCCCCCTTAGGCAGGGGGAAGTAGACTTGCTTCTCTTTCAGGAAGAAGGGGTACTGGAGGAACTTCAGGGACTTGATTACCAATCCCTGGGTCTGGGTTCCATATCTGGGAATTCTTGATACCAGAAAAATAATGATGTCTTAATTCTTGGTTATTTATCACCAGTCACATCTCTAAACATGATACAACTATTATTTTGAATAAAGTGATTTATATAAAGATACCAGCAGAGTAGTTAACATGTAAAATATTCAATGAATGTTAGTTTTCTGCATTGTGTGGCCACATATTAAGAAGTCATTTATATAATCTTCATGAAAAGATTTGAAAAGCAGATTATAAAATGTCTACAGTCTTTTTACTTTTGTGACTGTGGACACATGCACACACCACATTAAGCCCTGATTTCCACACACGTAAAATTGTCATAGCAACCTGACTCAATTTGCATAAGAAAAAAAGTGTGTTACTATTAAACATATGTAAACCATTGAGAAGAAGCATTAGTTCAAAGCATGAAGTATTTAATGAATTAGGCCTTCCTAGCCTAGTTTCAAAGCTTTACATTTTTTTCTGGTAGCATCTTTTCATATTCAAACTGCCCGCTAAAGCTTGCATATTCTATTCTGAATTGCTTTCTTCTTTTCCACCCCCCCCCCCAAAGCAAGAATTCTAACCCTGTGTGAACATGTAAAGGCTCTGATTTGCTCCTATTAAAATGCTATCACCAAACAAGTTTACTCTGCTGTTTATCCCAAGGTTTTTGCACTGTTAACAGTAGGATCTAATGATTGGTAAATGATAATGGACTGTTTTCCTCAGTGAAGGAGAAAAGGATTCTATTTGGAAGTTGAAATCATTCTAGGTAAACACTAATCTCATCCCATATAATTCTAATGTGTCTATAACATACTATCATTAAGCACATGCATGCAAGGAGCCACCTGACAAATGAATAATAGGGCTGCAAAAGGTCACAATATTTACCTTTAGATGTCCTAGGGCTAGAGGAAAATAAGCTGTGGATATTTTCCTTTGTGAAAATCGGGACAGACGTGACTCCGCCAGTTCAACACTGTCCGGTTCTCTGAAAGGATGCATTTTAGCCTGCTCCTTCCACTCGTGTCATCAGACAGCAACACTACAATTCAAAGGAATGCCCAACAATATTCTTTTCCTTGCATAAAGGAAAGGAGCTTTCAGAACAAAGTACTCAAAGCATGACATTCTGGAGGTTTACTGTTTTGTTTCAGATGTCTTAAATTACGATAACTACTTACATTTATGAGAGAAGATAGTTAAAATACATCAGAATGAGTTCAGACTAGAAGTTTTCATTTGTGTTGACCCTTCCCGTCTCAGCTGAGACCAGGGCTGCGTCTCTGTGGACACTGGGTTGGATAACTTTTGTTTTGGGGAGGAGTGTCCCAAGCATCACAGGACATGTAGCAGCATCCCTGGCCTCTACCCACCAATGCCACATCTCCTCACTTCCTGTGGTGAGAACCGAAAATTATGTCTTTGAACATGGCCAAAGGTCCTCTGGAGGGAAAATCACCCTCAGCTGAGAACTACTGGTGTGGATTTGGCATTTGTTTGTTAACGTTGTGTGTGTGTGTGTGTGTGTGTGTGTGTGTGTGAACCCTCTTGCACTACTGTAGGGTGTTTGTATCATTCTCTTAAAAGCTTCAGGCTGTGGGCAATCCAAATGATAAAAAGAGTAGGAGACTTGCCTGGGGCCATAAAAAAAGAGCCATCTTGAGGAGAATTGGAAGATCATTCCAATCACAGTGACTGCCAAAGACAGAAGTGTACTTAGCTTCCCCTCAGACTCACCTACGCCGTCTTCTCCCAGTCACACTCTTTTCCTTCCAATCACGCAAACTCTTTACTGCCTTTTATTTCCCTTGCTGTGTGGCCCCTGTTTACTCATTGATTCATTGCCTATCTGATATATTCTGCTGGCAGCCCTCTCACTCTGTGGCATTATTCTTAGCATTTCTATCTCTCTCACTAAATTCCCCAATGGTGAGGATCTGAGCACACGTGTGTGTGCGATAAGCATCGTTTTTACCAGACCACCCGAGGGATTGCAGGTCTACACCACAGCAATGCCTTTGGGGTCAGAATCTTGGCTCCACTCTGTGTGATTATTTTCTGGAAAGCTGCCTGTGGTTATTTCTGTTTCAAAAAATATATGTATTTATGGTATGCTTCCTTCATTTTTAAAGATTATTTGTCTTATTACTTTTATTCCATTTATTGGGGAGACACACTTTGGAAAAGAAAGGCACACTGAATCATCACAGATTTAAGGTAACATTCCAGGCCTACATCTGCCCTGCCTTGTCTTGTATAGATTTGGCTTGGGGTATGACCTTTCTGCCATTTGAATTGAAAGCTCAAGAAAGGAATATTATTTTACCCTTAAAACTTGCAGAGGATCTCATGAGAAATGGTCCCTGATTCTCTGTTCCTCTTTCTGTGAATATCCTTCTCAATATCAGAGGGGGACTTCAGCTACCCTGCATGAGGTCACAAGGACAATGATACTTGACAGGCTGCTGTATGATTTTTCTTAAATTTTTTTTGAGAAAAATCATCCGGAATGGTTGCCCTGGTACAAAGGAATTCTGAGTGTGCGCTGCCTCCACATCAAGGACAACGCAAACCACACTGTGGATTGACTCTCAAATGGTCAGAAAACACGAGGGTTATGTTAACGTTCAATCAAACATTTTCCTAAACACAATTAGGCAGTTGTAAGAACGACATCTCAGGAGCGGCAGTGATTTGAAGAGGCAGCATGTCCTTTGGGCAAAACTTTTGATCTTGAAGTAAGAAAATGCTGAATCAAGGCAAATTTGCCCTTCTAAATAACTTTACGTTACTTAAAAGATTGTGTAATTTATTCAAGGCTAATCTCTTCTTATACCTTATATCTATCTGCTTCTTTTGGTCTGGAAATATCGGTGTAAATATTCCACGTTCCTGGGGCACCTCGGCGAGGATTCTCACTGAGGCCGTCATTGGGCTACGGTGACCTGGAGCTATACTGCTTCATGAGCTTTATTTTAACCTTCACTCTCCTGAAGCTCATGATAGCAAGTCAGTTACTTGTGATGGGGGGGGAAAACAGAAGAAAAATCTACATAGACATACAGATGTAGAGAAAAATTCCTTATATTTTTCTATTGCACATCCATGAGGAGAACTGTTAAACTTCTGGGCCAGAGGTGGGGGTGGCATCTGGAGCTAGGATTGAATAAATCTTTTGAGTCCTTCTGGGATGCAGCTTTGTTAGTCTGTAGGCTCCAGGAACACACAAGGGGTCCCTGAGCACCGGCCTCCCACTCCCGGTAAGCATGGTAGGGAGGAGGACGACTACTCAGCGATCTTGTCTAGAGGTTTATAGCCTGTTTTTCTTTGTATAAAACAATTTCACATTTATTTTTCCCATTAGAGCCTCCTAAGAGTTCATGAAATAATTTGGAAAGGCATTACCACTTTGCCTAAGTGGAGGAAATTGCTCACTGACTCTCGGAGAAGAAACAGTATTCTGCAGAGAGCCGAACACCGTGATGACAAGTACATCTGGGAGTGGGCAGTGATTTTCGTCCCTGGAAATTGTAGCAAGTGAGTAACAGAGAAGATACTAGGTATGAAGTTATATTTCGTCCAAATATAAAGGAGAAAATAAGTTACCTTGTTCATCATCCTAGCAAATTCACTCACGGTGTTATCTAATTCAACTCAAGAAATGAACATAAATTTCAAAATGTGTTTGGACATTTTGAAATGTTTCCTGCTTGATGTATATCATCATATCTATAAAAATATAAAAATGCATAGCTGCAATTATTTGAACACTATGTTTACCTTTATCCAGTAATTTATGCAGCACAGGCAAATTGAGAAGAAATATAAATATTCTCTTCACTTCAGGGGAAAATCCAAGAGGTCTAAGGCAAAAGCATCACATACTCACACACACACAAGCATATACGAGTATTCCTGTGTACAACATGAGGACTGGCCATAATGACTGTTTGGGAAAATGCTGGCTTTGGCCGCTGCAGAAATCTGGCTCTGGTTCTGAATCATAGGAGGGGTATACAAAAATACAGGTGGTATCAGCCAGCTTCTCGGCACGATCTCATCGTTTATTCTTTTCTCATCTTTGCCTCCCCTGTATTCCTTGCACACTTTTCCATGGGAAGTTCCACTTACTAACAACATTTCTTTTCTCTCTGTTTTTTCCCCCCAAACTTCCCCAATTAAACTACTCCAGACTAAGATAAAGGGATTTCTGGGTGAGCAGTCTGAACCAGACTCTGTGGCATGCAAGCCGCCTGCCTAGAAAACACACTGGCAGCACACTTGCAATGCAGAAACACAAACGCAAATGGAACATGACCCAATTTCTGCACGAATGAGCTCACTTGCTAAAAAATGCAATAGAACACATTAAGAATCACAAATTGAAAAACATGGGTATTGGCTTAAATCTTGTCTCTGCCTATTACAAAGTGTTACACAGCGGGTTAAATTATCTAAGTGAAGTGCAAAACCACAGTGCTTGTCCCACACTAAATAAGAAAATATTCATCAGAATCATCATTACTACCATTATCAGAATTACTGCAATCATTACTATTAACTTAAAACAAACACTAAAAGAGCTGACACACTGAATGATGATTGATTCTGTTTACTACGTGACTGTAACTGTGTCCGTGAATCAGTCTCTCTCTCTCTCTCTCTCTCTCTCACACACACACAAATGACAAATTTCTAAATTCACCAAATAATAAGGCAGTACAGGTATGCAGTAGTATTGGATTTTTTTTCTTAGTAAATAATTCAGGATTTCTGGATTGTAAATAGCATATACAAAATAGTCCTGGGGTCAGTCTTTCCAATCTTCCCATTAAAACATCTGCGAAAACAGAACAAGATGAAACTCAGAATCCTAAATAAAAGCAAAATTCCCTACAAGGTCTTGGCAGAATCAGGGATCATGTTTTACTAACTTGCTAGGGTTAGGAAGATGAACTGATGGGTGGGGGATCTTTCCTCTAAGAAACCCAAGGTCCTCATCAACCAGAAAACCCATCAGATTCTATTCGCCTTCGACCTCGCTGCTCAGATTAAATATCTCTTTATCAGGGAAGACACACAGTCTCCCAAATAATGAGTCCCTTGATAAAACACTGTTTCCTTCAGATTGCTTATCTGAGTTTTAATTTATATCCATCTGTCTCACCCTCTTCCTCCCTCTCTCACCAAGTTCATGTTCCTTTAGCAGCAAGAGGAGAATCTAATTGTCCGCCGTCTTTCCCCCAGAGTCTGGTGCACGGCCTGTGCAGAGCCGAAGCGCAATCAGTGTTTGCTTGGATGATCAATGGCTTTCTTCCCATCAAACATCCTTCAAAGAGAAAGTCAAAGAGTCACAGAAAAAAGGGTAGAATAACACACTGCATCTCAAAACTGATTAGCGGATTCAAGGTAAGTCTTTCAAAATCCTGGCAGTCTTTCTGAAAAATGACAAACTGATTTTATTAAATAAGAGCCAAATGGAGAAGAATAGCCCAGAAACTCTTTAAGAGGGAAAATAAACTGGAGGGAACGACCATGTCAAAATTATAAGTATAATAATTAAGACAGCGTGGGAGTGGCAAACAGATGGACGGATTGATAAATGACCCAGAGCAGAAAGGCAGAAATAGATCTACACACACATAGAAACTTAATTACGACAGAACTGGTACTGCAAAACAGTGGGAGAAAATTTGGACCTTCAGATATGTCTAGGAAGCAGCTTGTGTCGATTTGGAAAACAAAATGTAAAGGTCTTGGATTAAATACCTCCATCACTCCACATAACAGCAATTTTAAATGGAATACGGACCACGTTAGAAGGCAAGATTAAGTTGAAGAAGTTGAGGGCCTAAGGAAAGAGAAGTCTGCCCTCATATTAGAAGTGCAAATATCAAACAAGAATAATAAGCATGATCTATGTCTAGACTACTTACCCCAAAGAAACACATTAAAAGCCAACGAAGCCGGGGTACACAAGTAGACTAGCTACTGTGGAATACCAATGACATTGAGAGTAAGTGTCTCATAAGCAACAATATAGTTCTGTGAAATATGAAATTTGATGAGCAAATTTAATTTGCCAATTAAACTGGAATTCATAAGTGAGGGAAAATAAATTTCTATCTGGACATAAAAACAGTAATATAATTTAGCCTGTACAGACTTTCATTACAATTTTCCGAACAAATATTCACTAAGAAGAAATGTGAACCCCTGGACAAAAGATGGCACCTAGAAAAAATGTTGAGCATAAATATTGATAAAAATATATTAGCATGTTTAATTAACTCAATAGGACAAAAATAATTGTTTGCACTTTCGTGATACTGAAACTAAATATGACAGAAAACTTGAGGAAAAGTATGGGTGAAGATGAAGGTAAGTAGAGTGAAAATAACTCGTACAGTGAAAGGTGAGTCTTCTGTGCCCAACATTCACTGTCTGCCTTGTCCTCAGTAAGCCTGCTCCCGCCACTAGGGATTGAAATAAGATGCTGTACTATATTTGATCAGTTCGCAAGGGTAATTTTGAGTGTTTGGTCCCAATATAATATGTACAACAGAGCTTCCATAAAGTAACCTGGAAAGAGTTGAATTAATTCAATCATTATATAAACTGTTTCCTTGCCCCACCCTTTATTATAATAAATCTATGAACATTTTAAAGGAAATCCTGCTTCTTATAAGTAGGTAAAATGAAGGGGTCGTCTTAGTTTTTGGCACACTGTGATTGCCACGCAAACCACAACATGCCCATTAATTAGAGCACGCCGACACATTAGAATGTAAAGGAGAGCAAAGCCGGTGGCGAGAGGGGAATTTGAGAAGGCAAATGCTTCGGGGGTTTTCTTTAATTGAAACGATGTGGCTCATCAGAATTCTATGATGGAACTAGTGAAAAGTTGAACTGTTACTCTCCTAAAGCTGAGTTTGTTTTTGAACAAAGTCTTCACGTACTTCATTCTGCGATTATCTGAGAGCTTAAAAAATACATCTGACACTAAGTACACAATTATTTTATTAATATGAATAAACCTCTAGCTTTTATTTAATGCCTACTCTCATAATGGACTCTAGAATTTTATTTTCCTTGAGAAATATATGTGTTCTTTTCAGGTGAACAAAAGCCAGTTATTCTATACCTGAATACTCAAAACTGAAGGATTGCTACTCCTGTCCTTATCCATTATGCATTTAGAAATCTTAAATAAATGTCGCATTTATTCCGGACTAGTACACTGAGATATGTGGTTACTTTATCACTCGTGAAATCATCAAGGACTCAAGAGGAAAAGCAGTAGATTAGGATTAATAATTTATATGTGAAACTTGATTTACATTCACCTACTATTTTTCTACTCAATGAAACTGCCTATATTTAAAGGTAATGCTAGTGAAGATAGATTCACTTAAAGTAATGCTGATTCATAAACACTTCAGTGAGCCAAAAGTATAATTTAACAGCGATAGAAGTAGAGCTTTGAATGGAGCAAAGGAGAAAATTGTATTATGAAAATCCTTGCCAAGAAGGTGAGTATGTTCAATTGATTCACATTTCTTGGGACATTTACTCAGAAGTATCACATATTTTTAAAAATCAGGTCAACTTTGTTATTGCATTAATGCACTTTTGTGATTAATTTTACTAATGAAGAATATCCATTTTCACAAAGCATGTGTAAAAATATATCACTTTTAGAGAGAGGAGATTTTCAAGGTCAATTGACCTATTAAATAACACAGAGTGGGCTCTTTGTATTTTTTTTAGAAAAGAAAACTGAATTATTATGCCAATAAAAACAAAAAAAACATTTTAGTTTTTACCTGATTACAAATTTTAGCAGCATAATGGATAGAAAAATAGATTTAGCTTGGTATTTCAATTATAATAAGAAATTAGTCTTCTATCTTAAATATGTGATCGAGTCTAAATTACCAATGGATGGGTCATCAACATTAATACTCAAGACTGTCATATCAACAGTTTCTAGTCATTTTTATTCAGACCTAAAAAAAAGGCTAAAATGACATCATTTTTCCTACTTAATTAGTTGGACCTAGATAAACATCAAATCAAAACTTTCATAAATAACATATCATGATCTTATCTCCTAGATATAAAATATGTTCTGCCAAAAGAAGTTAATAAATGAGAGCTTAAGATAAATTTCAGTTTCCTTGCAGTGATCCTTAATTGTTGCGATTCCGTAGTTTATTCAGTAAGTATTTACGGAACATATACTATGCTCTCCTTGGTCTTATACTGTACACATAATTAATTTGTTTGAATTTTCAGTTTTTACAGTCATAGATCTTTTCTCTTTCAGAATTTATGTAAAAGCTAAGACAAAAAGACACCAACTAAATATAAATTCCTGGGACATAAAAGTGCAGCTGGCAAAGCCTTCTCTTTGCCCACATCCCAGAGGTCACAGCAGAGCCCTAGGTACTGACCAGGGGAGTCCTGGCTGTCACTCCTTAGTGCTCAGAGCCTGCGAAAGTAGAATCCAACATTTGACGTTAGTTCCTTTCAGCTATAGAGTCGAGTTTTCATTTGGTGCAATGGAGACCGGAATATTTCCTTTCCAAAGGTAAATTATGAATCAATTTCTTTATAATTCAATCAAATCAAATCAAAACAAATAACAGTAAGAAAAATAAAACAATTTTGCATTCCCCAAATGTTAATAGATTCCAATAATACTTGAACAAGTAATGCGGTTCAAAATCTCAGCATTTGTAGTCTCTTAACCAAATATATTTGTTAATTTAAATTAAATGTTCAAACTGCTAGAAACACACACAGAGTATAACAATTTACTTGAATATAAACATTCATGGTCCATTGTTTTTTTTTTTTAAGAACCCTACATAAGTGAGTTACTTTACTGCGATTTGGTATTAGTATGCTTTGTGAGATCCTTGACAGTTTAAAAACTTTAAAATATCTGCTTATAAAAATGCATCTAATGTACACATATGAAACTGAGAATTGTGTTAAAATTATGTTTGCCATAATCATTCCTGACATTTGTACTGAAAATTACAGAACCTTAATAAATAACCTCATTTGATTTTTACAAGTGCATTGTGAGGTATGCAGGACAGGAAATAGCCTTGGAGAGGTTAAGCGGCTTGTCCAAAGTCCAAGTGTTAAGTAGCAATAAATCCAGATATCAGGTTTTTCACATAAGGTCATTGCTGTCTCTACACTAATATTCTAATGGACCTGAGACACACAAAAACTCTATTAATTAATATAATATAATTAATATAATATAATTAATATAATTAATATAAAATAAATATAAAATAATATAATATACAATATAATTCTTTTATAAATAAAACACTTCCCTTAAAAATTAAACTATTTTTATTCTAGAAAACAAAAAATAGAAAAATTAAAGTTTGCTAACAACGGCTAATATTTTAATATTTAATTCCCATTCCTCTATATGTTATATATATGTTTATATATACAGTTGTCTTTAATTAATGTAAGGAAATATATTGTATTCAGTTGCATAGTAGTTTACATGCTTTGGAATTAATAACCTTGTTGTTACCAAAAATAAAATCTAGATCCAAATCCTGGTCAATTTCCTCTATACATCCTTCCTTGAAGGAAACTTCACTGTTTCTGCATTTTTTCATCAAAATCCAAGTCAGAAGCCTCTTGGGTCATGCTGGCCCGGCCCTGCTCTGGCGGCAGCCCTGCCTGGTAGCCTGAGAAGCTGCCTTCAGCTCAGCCTTTGTTTGCACCCATGGCTCTGCTCTCAGAATCGCTTGCTCTTTGGTTTATCCCTTCTCTGTCGCTTCTGGTCCAGGCTGGCAACATCTCTGCTGCTGCAAAATTCCTCACACCTGTTGGCCTCTTGTGCAATTCAAGGACGTCTGAGCCAATGTCAAGCGGGTCTTCGCAGATCTTCTCTGGGTACCAATATCTCTATTCCTGACTTCTGTTGACATGTGACTGGCTCCTTGATGCACAGGCTAAATTTTTCTCCTGAAGGTTTTCCAGCAACAAATTTGGTGTTTTCTCCAGAGCACACTTTCTCATTTTTTTCCAATATGGATAGATGGAGAATTTCCCCAAATTTTTTAAAGTCTTTTATTTTCTACATTATATTTTAATTGGGCATGTTTTCTGAACTAAGTGTGAAATACAAGCCTAACTTCATTTTTGGACATACAAATTGTCAATTATTGTAGAACCATTTATTAAGCAGTTTACCAATCATGAATTGCTTTGCAGTGCTCTCCCTGTCTCACATATATTTTTTATGTATGTTTGGTTTTGTTTCTCGGATTTCCTTCTATCTCCTTGTTCAAGGCAATGTCAAAACCACACATTAACATATATCTTGATATCTGGTAGGTTAGCCACATCCCCAACAGATTGTTTTTCAAAATTGACCAGCCAGAATCTTATCTTATATTGGGAGTTTATACTCCCAATACGAAAATGTAATAGTACAGGTAGTAAGGAGGTGGATGGCGTCCTTTAGCTGCTGTGTATGAGACTGTTTCCCCTTTCCTAACCTGCCAGTTCATTTAGATTTGAACTACAGACATCTCTTCTCCAGGCTCTTTTTCTGGCTCCTGCTTACAAACAGAAATTCTGCATAGCTCCTGATGGCTGACTTCTGCTTCCCTTGGAGACTATTCATTATTTGTGTCTTTGAGGAGATACATTCCCAACTGCCTTTATTAGTGAACCCAGACACCCACCAGTCGAGCACCTCTGGAAACCCATGTCTGGAATTCCCCCCATGTCTTGTACACAAATATGTTTTTCTTTGTGTGTGAGTGTTTTTAGAGTTGGAAACAGGATGGAAACTCAAGTGTTATTTTAAATGTCTATTATACTAGAGTATCAGTAGTTTTCCTTTCCAATGGCTGCAGGGCAAATAAAAAAGAAGATGGAAAGAGAGACGATGTATTTTGTAAGTACATATGAAATAGTTCTGTGAAAAAGTAGAGACTGTTAGGTATGAGTATTGAAAAAGAAGTCAGAGAAATGGACCAATGGTCCTTGGCAGAGCAAAGTTTCGAAATAACACTTCTTTGTCTTTCTACGGTTAATGCCTGCTTTAATGAGTGTTTTATTATTCACTAAGACTGAATAATATGTCATTCATAAAAGAAAGGCTCAGAGCAGAACATAATGACGGATTTTCAGTAAACAAGAACAGGTTAAAGAGATTGGATGGAAACTAAAAGCTAAATCCCACATGCATTCAGCCAAGAGCAGGTAAATCTTTAGTCCTCAACATCCCACTTCTGAGCTTTCAGAACTGTGAGCTATTATGAAATACAAGCTGGTACTGGAAGGCTCTCACTACCTACACAATAACAGCCTCGGGAACACCTGCATTTGCACGCCTCCTGCACTTCCACAATTGGGCACGTTAGAATCTCTAATGGATTTTCTCCACTTATCCCACAATAATGGAGGATTCGGGAGAGTTAGGGGGCTTTTGAATATTCGCTTTTTGTGAATATCTGTAAATACGTATTTACTACTGTAAACATTATAGATGAGGGAGGCCACATGCTAAATTAAACGTTTGCAAAATAATGTCACTAGGCTTTTGGAATTACAAAATGTGTGCATTTTGGTGTTCTAAATTCCCTCATCAGAAAAAGTAAAATTTATATTTACTTTTTTAATCCTATTTCAGCAACACATTTTATTACAAAAATATTTACAAAGAATAAAGTTGTTTCATGTTCCACTTTAAAGTTTTGCCTCTTTTATTCCTTTGCCTCTCTCCCCTCATTCACTTCCTTACAGGATCAACTTGCTTATGGATTAATTATGGTTTGCTGGGATGTAATGTAAGCAATGTTTTAATAGGTAAAGAAAGGACAAGAAGTAGAGCATTTGCTCATGGTGACTTGGTGTGGCATTGCCTTTTATATTCTTTGGAGAAGCTGGACCATCTTACAAGCAAAATAAAATACACAATTTTTAAATAAAATTTGTAAAATATATATTTTTCTACTGTATGTTATATGAAACTTAAACAGTCATTAAACTTTTAGTTAGTTTTGTTATACCAAAACTAAATTTCACACGTCTTTATGGAGCTTGTGTTTAAAGACATTGTGCCCAACACATGAACTTGCATCTCCTCCCTCCTAACACTTCATGGAGATAATACAAAAAAAGAATAGAAAAGATATAAACCAATAGCAGCAGAGTCAGGACTAGGATTCCAGATTTGGTGAAATTAAAAATTATATGGCTGAGTCTGCCAATGAAAACAGAGGTAAACAAGGCTACATGAGCAAGCTCATGAACCTTGCAAAACTTTTGGCCTTTCAGCCCAGAAGCAGTGGAGGAAGCTAGGGGAGAAAGGGTGAAAGAAGAATAGATTGGAAGTGAAATGGATGGTTTAATAGAAAGTTGCTTTGTTTAAATAGACAATTGATCCTTCAGCCTAGAGCATAGTGCGGCCAGCCAGGTGTTCACCCGCAGGCGGGCCAATTCAAGGCTTTGCAGAGGGGAATGGGAGAAGGGTGTGGGTCCTGGAATTCAGAAGACAGTAAACTCTCCTCACCATTTCCTTTCTAGCAATGAAAATAAGTTAATTCTGAATGCTCTGAAAAGAAGCATGTCTATACAAGAAGAAAAAAGATCACCATATTCTTAATTAAAAAAAAAACTGTAGATTACAAATGATCAGTACATGCTTTCTAAAACATTACCAGCATATATAAAAGTTATTTTTGAAGTGTATCAGCATATTACAAGGCAGAATAAGAAGAAACAGAAAAAATGACTTCGGGTAAATACATATATTCAAGGAGATCATCCAAACTATTTTTCAAAAATGTATTAA
Organism: Tonatia bakeri; assembly: GCA_004024845.1. Lineage (NCBI taxonomy): Eukaryota > Metazoa > Chordata > Mammalia > Chiroptera > Phyllostomidae > Tonatia > Tonatia bakeri. The sequence continues at coordinate 352,408 of PVIA01000413.1, forward strand.
ATGTTATCTTCAAAAAGTGGCAAAGTTATGGCACACTCAAACAGAAGCAGCAATAAAAGAAGAGACAGCTCTTAAAGCTAAAAAGGTTTGCTGAAATAAAGTTATAACAACAGTAATAAATTGAGTTTACAAGATAAAGTCATAAAAATATCCTGAAAAGTAGAGCAGAAAGACAGAGAATTTATAAGTGTAGACTCAGGACAAAGTCATCACAGGGCAAATGCGCACCAAGTAAGTAATTGTGACTTCAACTTTGGAAACAGTAAGTGGAAGAAAAATTATATAGCAAATAATGGATTCACCCATGAGACCATCTGGTCTTGGGCTTTGTTGATTTTTTATTATTGATTTAATATCCTTATTTGCTACCAGCCCACCCAGTTTTTTTCTTTTTTCTTTTTTCTTTCTTCTTGATTCAGTATTGGAAGGTTGCCCATTTCTAGGAATCAAACCATTCCTTCTAGGTTACCAAATTTGTTGGCAAATAACTGTTCATAATACTCCATAATGATTCTTTTATTTGGAGGCTTTCATTATAATATCTCCTTTCTTATATCTAATTCTATTTATTTGAATGTTTTTTTTTTCTTTCTTAGCCTGGCAAAGAGTGTAGTTTTTCTTTTTTTGCATATTCATTCAGAAAACCAATTCCTACTTCCGTTAATTTTTTTCTATTATTTTTCTGTTTTGCAGTTGCTTTACTTTTGCTCTGATCCTTATTATTTCCTTCTTTCTACTAACTTTGGATTTCATTTCTTCTTCTTCTCCTAGCTCCTATGTCTTTTATAGTCCCAGTGAACTACAACTACCAAAATCACCACTGTGTATATTGCTATTTTTTAAGTTACGAACAAAGAACTGTGGTTCTAAGAAAAACATTTAAAAATACGCTATTCCACTATGTCATATGAGTCTAAAAACAGTTACGAAGTAGAAATCTGAAGATAATTACTCAAGCACTCATTTTTTAGGGTGGTTAAGACAGGTCACATTTAAAAGAAAACTGACTTGACTTTAGTTAATCTGGGGTATGAAAGTAACACAAATTAGGGAATTTGATTTATTAGATCATCCCTGCTCCCATTACACAAAGATACAACAGCTGCCAATGGAAAGCCATGGGAATAACTTAACTTTATAAATAATACTTTAAAAAGAAGTAATAAGACATTTCCACTTTACTTTAAAATAAGATTTTTAAAGAAGCCCCTTGTGGAATGATGTCAGCAAGCTTTCTGGTAACGCAACAAGTTTTGGACTAATTGGAATCGAAGCACCAGGACCTTCCTATTTGGACTGCTATGCCACCAGCATTCCATCAAACTGTAAAATGCGAACAGTACTCTCGAATACAAGTAACCTCATGGAGGAAAAAAAGATAATAACAAATAAAGAATATTTATCACTGACAACCTGTGATTAATATTTGATTTACACTGTACCTTGCATTTAAATCTCCTCCATTACTTGCACTCATTAGCCTTCTTCCTACTATTATCACTTTTCATCTCCTCACTATTGCTAAGAAATATGGGGCCGAGATAACAGCAGCGTGTCCCACAGACACTGCGGTCTATCTGACGGAGACAGCAATATGCAATGGTGTGCTGCCGCTGATTTTACTTTAACAATTTCGCTGGGGAATAACTCTCCTTGCCTAACTACTGGAGCCAGCATCACTGAAATATAGGTAGCAGCACTGCAATTACTAAGAATTGAACCGTAATCCTCTGTCAGCACCCCAGAGAGGTAAAGGTGGGGGTGTTTCAAGGGTATTTTAGAGTTTCAATTTACCTGTGACAGGTAAGTCCCAGTTAAGAAACTAGTCATATATATCTGAAAAATGTGAAAGATATGTGAGCCACCCCACAATGCATCCTATTCAGCTCACAGTTTATTATGTTCTTATTTTATCACAGAGCAGGCATATCACAATTGAACAACTACCAGTCTATATATTTCAGCATATTCATAGCCCATAAATACCATCAATCACATTTGATATTTTGCTGGACTGTTCTAGACACACTCAAGACATAGCAAACCTAATTGCAAGAATTATATTAAAATTATATGAGGAGGTATTTCAGAACCTCCTAACCTCCTTTTGACGTCTTATTTCTTGTTATATCCTGACAAGTATAACACCTTATGATCTCTTTCCAATTGTTCCCATGACAGAAGAAAAATTATTATCATAGCTGATATCAGACAAATAGTGATGAGCTTGATTCTACCATCTCAGTCTCATTAAATACCATTTACAGCATTGGCCATTCAGGGTCTTCTGTGGCTCCGTACAAATCTGATGATTTTTTATTGCATTTCTTTAAAAAAGTCATTGGGATTTTGATGGGGATTGCATTAAATCTCTAATATGATTTTGGTTAATAAAATTAGAGCAGAATTGAAAGAAACAGAGAACAAAAACACTGTATCACAAATTAATACAATAAAGAGCTATTTTTTAATGAAAAGATTAATAAAATTGGCAACCCCCTCGCTAGACTCACTAAGGGAAAAAGACACAAGACTCAAATAAACAAAATTAGAAATGAAAGAGGAGAAGTTCCCACAGGCATCACAGATATAAAAGGACCATGTAAAAATGCTATGAAAGACTATATGCCACCAAATTCAATAACCTAGAATAAATGGATATGTTCCTGGAAATATATAATCTTCCTAGACCGAATCATGAAGCTCTGGAAAATCTAAACAGGCAGATCCACATGAGGAAATTGAAACAACCATCAAAAACCTCCCCCAAAATAAATGTCCACCTCCAGATGGCTTCATTAGCAAACCCTACCAAACAATCCAAAAAGAACTGGTACCTATCCTTTTTGACATCTTCCCAAAGAATTGAAGAAGAGGCAATACTTCCTAACACATTTTATGAGGCCATCATAGCTCTGACACCAAATCCTGCCAAGAATAACCTACAAAAAAGAAAACTACAGACCAACATCTCTGACGAATAGAGATGCAAAAATCCTAGAAAAAATATGAGTAAATCGAATACAACAATGCATTAAAAAATAATATATTATGGGGGGATATTTGGAAGAATTCATTTTAAACTATGACTCATTAGAGCAAACGGAACATAATGAGGTATAAAACAACATCATGATGATAGCACTACTTAATCCAAAAAGTGAAAAACAAAGGGAATTGAGAGATTCCCTTTCCAAGCATAAAAATTATATGAAAATGGAAGAATAAATATGATTTTTTTTTGTATTTGACGCATTAGGGTTCGGTATAAACTTTCATCTGAACTACCTATCTCTGGAAAGTGACAGCCTTTAGCCACTAGAGAAAATAAAATAAACAGACACAGGGTGGAGCTTTATGCTAAGGCATTTGATTACCAATCACTCCACATTTGCCAAACACTAGAGACATGAAAGATAATTCAACTCTTCTGGAATAAACTCACTGAATCTAGTGTGTTTTATCTGAAGTGGTTTCTGGTGTTCTTGCAAATTCTGGGGCCAAGGGGGGCCAGCAGCAGCTAACACTGGTGTCAACTGCAAGCTGAACTGATGCTTAAATTCTGACGTCCTGAAACGCTTTTCCTTACTTGCCCTTCCCTAAACTTTGGATTCTTTTCCCTGCCATGAGTCACAGTTTCAATCTAGCTGGGATAATCCTCTTTTTCTGATAGTCCATCAAGAGAAAGAGAAAAAAAATAAAGGGTCCATTACTTGCTTTTATCCCTCAATTTTTATGCTAAACTGTAACCAACCAAAAAAAAAATGGAAAAAAGAAGTAATAAGGTCATCTGCATGAAGGAGGTAGAAGAAAAAAATATATATATTTATATAAATATTTTACACAATTGGTTCCTTGGAATAATTTGGTCAGGTTAGGTATATAATCAAAAACACCTTTGGTCTAAATTATATGTCCTTTTACTGAGACTGTAAATTTGTTCTATGAGATATTGCAACAGGGTATTTTGATTTTCTAAATGGTGATGTGTCAGAGTATCTTGCTGGTTTATGAACAAGGACTTGGATAAGTAATTGCCAATCCTCAGCCTCAACTGCCCACCCATTGGAAAGACTGTCTGGCCCATCCCAGCAGGTAAGTTTCCTTAAATATCAGTGATTTCAGAGAAGAAAAAAATCTATTCATTCAACAGACAATTTTGGTTGCCAACCTATATCAGCTACTGTTCTCAGTGAAGGAGACAGCCATGCTTCTTCTCTCAATGCATCGTGCAATTTAGGGGAGGGGAAAAATAGAAAGGAGGAGGAACAAAAATAAAATAATGACATTTCCTGATGACTGCTATGAAGGAAACGCAAGGATGCTGCAGAGAGGAGCTGCAATTTCCTGCTTCTACCGCCGGGTCTGAGGCTTGTCTCTCCCCAGCTGAATCGCTGAGAGCTGTGGGCGTGCTAGTGGAGGGAAGGAGCCCACACTCCCGGGCAGCCTCCCCAAAAGCTGGGGCAAGGATTTGCCAGGGTCAGTGCCAGAAGTTCCAATTAGAGAAATAATCTGTGCTGTTCACTTCTTGAGCTTTATATGTTGGGCATTTGGTGAAGCCTTTAATTCTCACGGGGATGCTACAGGGTAGGCTTTATTATTAACTCTACTCCAGAGGAGGGGACAAGAAAGCTCAGGAGATAACGGATTATCCAAGGTTGCTCAGTTAGCAAGGAAACCGGGCTTTATACTCAAGCAGTGCAGACATTTGTCTCACTGAGTCACCTTCTTCCTGCACAATTAGCTTTTACTAAGCACTTGCTTAGTGACAAGGATTGTGCCAAGCCCTTTGAAATACATGATTTTCAAAAATCTTTAAAGCGATCACCAGATAGACACACTTTGAAAAACAAATCTTATTTTGTAGATAAAAAAATAAGACCTATGGATGCAAAGTACGTTTTTCAAGGTCACTCAGACCAAGAGAAGCAGAGCCAGGATCTGAATTAACGCTCATTCAGGGACTCCTATATAGATACAGGAAGAAAGAATTTTCTTTCTTTACCCAACAAATTCGACTTTCGAGTGGAAAGGCTTCAGGCCTCAGACAACACAGTGGGTCCAGAAAATCCTATTTTGACATCTTTTTTCTCTTTCAGAATAGTGTCCAATTCCATTTCTCTTGTTTACTAAAGACTCTTGTCCTTTGTTTGTGGTCCACACCGCAGAGCATGCTTACTCCCTTCAATCCACAAACTAACTAAACCTTTGCAACAGAACAGCAAGAGCCCCATGGAAATTGCTAGGTTTCAAGGATTCTCTCAACACCAGTGAATGCATTCCATGGTCCACTGTATAAAGCGGATTTTCTTCTGAAGTCACCATGAAGAGGGGAGAGTGACGATGCCTTACAAATAAAACTATTAAGAGAATATTACATCGGAAAACGGTTTTCTTTAAGACCCTTTCTATGGCCAACTCCTTTGACACACACATACACACACACCAAAATGAAAACATTGGGAAAATTCCATCAGTGCATTTTAAATGCATTTGCACTTTTAATGAAAATTGTTACTATCTAATGTAGAAATTATATATTACTACCCAGGTGTTCAAGGCATGGGTATTTAGTATTCATCTACACATGAATGTATAATAGGGCTCCTTAAGCATGAAGTGGAATACCAGTTACGACTTTTCTCTCAATCATTTCACGCAGCTCAAGGCACTTGTTTCCTTGCTTATATGGACGATCTGTTTTAGGCTGTGACAGAGAGATCATTTAAAAGTTTCCTTTAATTTCTTTATTATCCTTTAATCAGGCAAATAAGTTGAGATGGAGAGGAACAGGAGAAGACAATTAGTATGATATGTTGAATCCCTGAGTATGTATTATGTATGTATGTTGGTTAAATGGCCAATCTAAGTGGAAAAATACAATGTGGTCATTTTTAATTATTGGAGAAATATCTTAGGGGAGAAATTCAGTAAGAAAAATAGGTCAGGTTAATTTTCAGTTACTGGTGGGCACTAGAAGTGTGTAGGCATGGACAATCGAGAGGACTGTGTAATTTATACACAACAATATTCATTTGCTAGGGTATGAGGTGAAGAAAATTGGTGGTTGTTATTTTTCCATAGTTCAGCTTTTGTCAGGTGAGTGTGGCGAGACATCCGAGTGTATTGGAAGGGTGTGGATCAGAGCATTTGTAGTTTTAGTCCATGGAATCTAAGCTGTAAGGTGGGAAGTAAAACCGGAAAAGAATAAAGAAAAACCACAGATTGTATGTGCAAATGGATGTTTGATTTGGTCATTGCTGAAGCAATGGACATTCAAGGTTTCGGAGTATGGGCAAGAGAGTGAGAGGCCAACTTCCTTAGGAGGAAGTCACTGGAAATCAAGGCAAGGAATAAGGATGCAAGAAAATACACGAGCCTTCCTCATATTCTGGTCATTGTCCCCCATGCCCATGACTTAAGCAGAAGCCACCAACTTTGCACAAGAGATGTGACTTCATCTCTTCATCTGAGCGGAAAGGTCCAGAGATACCACTTGATATAATTCAGGTTAATTAGTTTATGTCCCAAGATTTTACGCCTGGCCCAATCACATTGTTTCTAATGATTTGAAACATGAGATAAGAACTTTTGAGCTGCCCTTGAGCATTTTTCTTCCCAGGCAGTGCTGCTGATCAAAGACACATTTTTTAAGTTACAAAGAATAAAACACACTGTACCCATAGAGAGAAGAAAAGTAAAATACCAAGAGTCTTGTTCCAGTGAATTTCAGCTCTTGGATTTCATATGGTAATAACCTTATAATAAATTGAACTTTTAATTAAACTTGCGTCTAAGAGACTCTGTACTTCTATTTAGATCACTCTTCTAAAAGGCATGAAAGTGAAGAAAGATTGTGACAAGAAAATAAATGAAAATATTCTCTTGATGACTGCTTCAGTGGCCTTTGCTTACCGTTTTGTGATGTTGTCTTATTTTGTATATTTAAAGAGAGTTGTACATCCACCCTAGTACAATTTCAACAGCAGGTTCATGTCTCTTCCAAGTACATAGTGAATCGTGTCTCTGTCTTATGTGTGGAATATAAGGGCAATAGCTTAAAATGGCATGATGATGTCTTGAAATGTGCTTCTACCAAGCAGACTCTTTCACAGAAAGAACATTGACCATCAAGTTTGTTCACTTGTTTGTTCTTTTTGTTAAAATGTTCTATTTATTTTCTCCCATATGCTTATAATGTGCTAGTAACTCATTTATTGTTGAGACTCTAACGACAAAGGAATTAGGAAACAGGGAAATAATTGAGACAATTATAAAGTGCATATTCCCACAAGGACCTAATAAAGTGTCATATTTCTCTGGCATCTGAAATTATTCTCAAATGCAGAAGAATGAGAGCTAAGGTGGGTGGATGATCTGCTTATAATTAGATGACCTGTGAAACAAATTGGTATGCTTTAACCCTAAAGCAGAATTCATGTTTAGTTACCCATTCAAATAATTACATTTGAAATGATTCACACATAAAAGTGCTACGTGATATTCTTTCCCCCAAGGTAATCACTTCCCTAGTAAGTAGAAAAGGCAATTTTCAACAGAAATTTCCTGGAAGCAATGGTATACAGAACATGCATTTTTGACTATGTTAATAGTGTGCATGATTAATAACTAATCTATTAATTACTGTTTACATATTAAACATGAGGACTTGTATGGATTTTTCTGAAGTTTATATGTAGGTCACCCAGAACATAAAAAATGGAGTTTGTGTAGAAAAATAGAAAATCATTTTGGAATATACAGTCTTTGAGAAGACAAGGAAAGTAATCAAATGTACAACTTATTTCAGTTTCTGCTTCTTTTGTGTAAGGTGTACCACTGTAAATGGACAGGTGAGTTCCACTTTTCGACTGGGTGTCTTGGCATCATTCCTTATGTTTTTGATTAAAATAATTTTGAATATTATACAATTATACTGAATTTTATTGTGGGCGACTATTAGTAGTCAGTGTAGCACACTTAACTTCTAAAATGCTTCAGAGTCATTTTTCACTATCGTCACCCAATTAAAAACAACAACCTACTTTTCTTTAAACGCTTGAGAGGCAAGTTGGCAAAAGGCGAGATATTCCGTTCAATATGCCATTTTAAAAGTTCAAATAAGCATCTCATAATAAAATAGAAATTGCCTATATGGTCCAAAAGAATGTAAAATTATATTAGTTATATATTGCAAGAAAATCTTTTAGGGAAAAGAACAATAAAAAACATTCATACCTTTTCTTCAGGGTATCATTCAATCATAATTATTTTTCTGCTTTGACTTTATTCATTATCTGGCATTAGGCCTAAACAAAAATTGGATATTTTACTAACCTTATAAGTTATAGATAAGTACCTATGGAGAAAATGAAGTGACCACGTTCCAACCCTTAATGAAATGGCACAGGTTTCCCCAATAGTTTAAACTCTTCTGAAAATTAATGATTTCAATTAACATATGAAATGGTACTAAATACAAACCCATTTTATAAATATTAGATCATCACACAAGCTTAAAATATTTGTTAAAAATTCTTGAACTGATGTCTGATTTTTATAAAATTTTATAATTACAATAAAATGAAAATTATAAAATACTATAAATGAATATAGAAACTATAAGATGAATATAAATATTATAAGATGAATTCTGAAAAATGAACCTTATGAAATCATTAACAATGTTAGAATATCGAGTGTCCTAATCCATATGTATAATAGATCTTTCCCTTTAAATGTCTAATTTCATTCACGCCAATACTTGTCTCGTTGTCAACGCAGAGCTCTCATCTTTGTTTTTAAATTTATTCCTGCATAGTTGTTTTTGATGCTATGACAAGTCAAATTATTTTCAAAATCTTATTTCTATTAGTTTGCTGTTGACACATAGAAATGCAATCGATTTTGGAAAAATTAATATCTCTTGACTTTGCTTTCACCACAGTCTGGTGTTTAGTTAATATTTATTTAGTTAAATTTACAATTTAGAGTCCCTTAGTCCTGTATGGTAGGTGGGTGTGCGGGAAGGTGTGAGGGAATCCAGGGGCCTCACGGATAGTGGTGTGTGTTAGGGGTGGGTGTAAGTTTGGCTTTCATGTTAGTTACCCACTGGAATAAAAGAAAATGTTTTAAAGGGTTTTAAGTTTTCACTGAGATCATCTCTACAGAGCTCCACAACTCCATTTATTCAGAAAGACAAGCAGGGAACATTATCCCAGAGGTCATAATAAGCTCCCTGGTAGATACCGAGCTTAGGCTTTCTCTCCTCACTGAGCCCTGGTCATGACCATGACTTTGTCTGCCCCACATTCCTAAAAGCTTCCCTTGGAAGAAGTACTAAGAATCAACATCAAGTTATTCCAACTTGGTTTCAGCCTTTGTTTGTGTGTTTGTTTTTGCAACTAAACAATACAAAAGGACTCTTCATGAGAATAAGCTGACACCTTACTAGTTCTATTTCTTGGTCTAGTCACAAGCCCATTAACGTTTTAAAAGAAAGCAATTCATTTACTGTTTTATGTATACTCCATACATACCTTATAAAATAACTCACATTAAAAATAAAATGCTTTATCTGTATTAAAAAACATTAAAATTTTAATTGTCTAAAGCCTTGTCAATTAGAATATAAATTAGGTAATAATAACGAATTTTTATTTCCCTAAAAAATAACTCTATAAGATCTTAAGGGCCTCATAATGAGTAGATTATAAGCCCTTTATTAATGTGATAAGATACTTATAGCTAAATGTAGGTCACTGTGACTTTCTCAGGTCCAGAGCCACATAATGTGGTGGGCTATAATTGTTTACCGCTTTCACACCTGAGAGTCTAAGTTTCCTATAATCGACTTCACTTTTAACCAAAGAACCTTCTCTGAATATAAGGACTTTGAATTTGAAATCACATTTAATATAAGAAGAGAGGGGAATTAATGAAACTCGAGTTCAAAAACATGGCTACAGTTCAGCACTTCTCTGTTGATATCTAATTATTTTCCGCTGGAGGAACAAGGACAAATTAAACTCCCTCCTTCCTGTGCTCTCAGCCCATGGATTGCACCATGTAGACTCTTTCTGCACTGCACCGGAATGCGGGTCTTGTATTTAAAAATGAAAATATGAAATTTTAATGGTTTGCATGATGATGAAAATGTAAAATGCAAAGACATCTCAGTCCATTTTTAGTCCATGTTAAAATAACTCTCTGTTATAAGCTCACAGAAAAGCAGCAGTTTTCCATGTCATACCCTTCACTCAGACAGATGAAATGTATTTTGAAACTTTAATGTCGTCTGTCTTGTCTTCCTCATCAGGTAGTTATCCAGTTATAAATACATAAATACGTATGCAGCATAATGTAAAAGTGTACAGTCTTCTTTCATCAAAATAATACTGAATGCAAACCGCAATTGAAAAACCAGAAGAATAAAAACCAATATATGGATTTGAATTCAGATGTGAATTTAAACTAGACTTTTAAGAATACATGCTCTGTTGCTGTGATTATATTCAGATAGAAAAAAGTGCATTGTTCAGAAAAGTATGTATCTATTATCTCTCTGTCTATGTATCTATCTACCTGCCTACCCGTTTACCTACCTGCCTACCTACCTATCGTACCTCCTGAGGCCCTTTAAGGCCCGCCAAGAGCACTCGCTGTCCAATGAGCAGGATCAGGATCAGCTGGCTCTTAAAAGGCATTGTGGGGAAGCCACAGGAGATCACCATTTTCAGTCACTTGGCTTTGGCTTAGCAGCTCACTAAGGCAACTGAGCTCCTGAAATAATGAATTTAATAAGAGATCATTTCAAAATAAATTTTAATAAATATCCATTTTGCTTTTGACGAATTACGTTACACTTTGTCACATTTCTAGGGAGTGGCTGCTACTCCCTCATCTAGGATTTGTGACTACTTCTTCTCAGGTCTCCATGAAAGTAAAATGATAATGCGATCAAACGGACATTTAAAACTATGGACCCAGCTTTCAACATGCTGTTTCAAACAAAAATTAAAAACAATATTCGTGCGAGTTATAGATGTGGAATTGAAACTATGATGAGAGAAATCCTATGTGTACTGTTTTCTCTTAGTTCTCCCTGAGTCTTTGATCGCTAAAGTATCATGGTCAAACAACCTAGGAATTGCAAAAGAGTGTTTTTTAATCATCAGTCTTTTTGTGACCTTTTCAAAATTTCCCCAAGGTAGTGTGCTCATCTTTTTCTAAATTAAGTTTTCCTAGGCTGCATCCTTAATTATGAGTGGAATTTAAATTTTTTATTTCTTATAATACCTTCGCTATTTTAATCTGATCTATCACACTTTGAGGTGTGTAATGACCCAGAGCTACTTAAAAATAAAGCAGTATAGTAATTCAGATGTAATAATGAGAGATTACAGTAGCTTAAAATAGATTTAATGTTGCACAAACCAAATTATTACTGTTAACTATGCATGCTCAGTTGAAAAATAGGAAGTAAAATAGAATTTAGAGTCTGATACAATCAATCTATTTCTTTTATGCAACTTATTTTTACATAAGACCATGTTAAATGTCTCCAGGACATGAAATACTGGGGAAAAGTTAGATTAATTACTAGGTCAGATAAGGCAAATTCCATTTAACTGGAAATTCGGGTTAACTACGTAAAGTGAAGGTGGTCCTTATGTGCTTTCATGGAATCGCTTCATTCTTTAAACAAGATAACTCATCTCCTTGGTAATCTAGCCGTTGCATTTCAGAGGCAGGATTCTTCCGGAATAAGTTATGGGATCTAGGCTACAATGAAGTTTATTGGGGAGGGACCTGCCTTGTGGAGAAAAAAGTTTCCAAACGTTTGAGTAAAATACTGACAGTACTACCACAAATCAAGGAGTCAGCAGCACCCACTTCCCTTTCTCACTCCCACCCACACTCAGACCAGCACTATCGTCTCCACGCTTATTGCTGAATAGTTTTCCTCTTTCCCACAAATAACACACTGGCACTAGACAGGTAAGTGATGAGCATAATTTCCAAGAAGAAAATAAATATAATTTTAAGACTAGTACAGCAAGTTAGGCACAACCCAATTTGTTCCCCTAGAATATATGTTGATAAGGAATAGTCTTCAAGGATGCTTATTAGTTAGAGTTCTCCAGAGAAATAGAATGAACAGGATGTGGTTCAAGATGCCGTTTGACCCTGAAGACAGTCTGTTGACAGAATTACTTCTTGCATGGGGGAGGTCAGTCTTTGCTCTATTAGGATTTTCAAGTGATTGGATGAGGCCTGCCCACATTGTGGAGAGTAATCTGCTTCACCCAAAGACTACTGATTTAAATGCTTAATTATGCTCATTTAAATAACAGCTTCACAAAACCATCCAGGACGTCTGACTAGATAACTGGACATTGTGCTCCATTCAAGTTGATGTAAAGCTTGGGACATTTTCATTTTGTACAGATGGAAGTAAAATACTGTGCATTCCATGAGCTATGGTCTTTGCGGAGAAGTCAAAGGGCCAGCATTATTCATGGCTGGGAACGCATTTTACTTACGAATCTGCCTGATTACATTCATTTTATTTCTTTGTATTAAATAGCTCAGGAAAATAGACACATTTTGTGTTTATTCTCAAGCTTCAAACAAAATATTATCTGGAAAACACTAAATGTATGTAAAGCTTGTATAAAATTCAACAATTAAATACGCCACCGAAATAATCCAAAGGGTTATAAAAATATACTTTTTGAAACTTAAATAAAACTAAGAAAACAAATAGAATTCATGAAGGTTTAAAAGGAGAATGAGAAAAGGAGTGAAGAGAGAAATCAAAGCAATAAAGCTTACTCAGTTATATTAACTAGTTGAATATTGATCGTGCATGACAAATTATCAAAATGAAATCAATGAACCAAGAGGAAACTGAACAGATTAATGCAAAAGCATAATTTGCCCACTATATAGCAACCATTTACTTTGGTCCAGGTAACATAAGAGCATTCCACACAAAATCGCGACACTCGGACCTGTGAGTTAGAAATCAGGACGGAAGAAAATGTCAAAGCAAATAGAAAATGTAAAACAGAACCTAAACCATGAATATAACAAGGACAAACCAAATAGAATTAATTTGTTTGTAATGTGTTAGAATCACATTACGAAATGTACGTTCAATCGTGAGCAGAAATTTACATTTACACTGGATTTGAAGGCATTCTTGCTTAGAAAAATCAATTCGTCCTGTTTCATTCTTTGCGGATTAAAACAACATATGAGTCAACGGGTGGAACACAGGGCGAAGCCACTGCTCTGAGCGACGATACAATGGTGGACACACGGCATTATTCCTTTTCTGAAATCTATAGAATGCATAATACGAAGGGTGAAAATGTATGTAAATTATCAACTTTAGTGAATGACAGCTCATCCAAGATGTGACCTTCTTTATATCTGTAGTCATGTTTTGTATCCATTTAAAATTTATTTTGTGTAACATTGACATATACTGTTTTGTAGGCATCATTGTACATAACCCTACATAACCCGTCCAGTCTCTACTGTCCCTCTTCTACAACGAACAATCCGATCCATACTCAGCAGTCCGCCTTTGCCCTTCTAGCCTTTCTCCTCCACTTGGGATGACTATTATTTCATCCAGACTTCCAGGATGCAATCAAGTAGTATATTTGTATCAGTTTTTGGAGTCCTAGATAGCATATTAAATCAACTATTGTGAGAGGGTGCTCCCGTACCAATAAACTCTTCTTTTCGCAGCACCCTCAGGATCCAGATTCTTCAGTACACGCTGTATATGTTCCTACAGGTCCTCTGGGTATAGCCCTTTTTGCCCCTTAGTGGGTCTAGAACTCCTCAAAAAAGACTATTCAGACCTGGCTCTACCCATGGGTCTAGTAGCTAGTGGGGAGGAGCCAATTCCCCGGGAGCATATGTTTTCTTACAAAGCAAAAATGTTTTATAAATATATGAAACAAATACTTTAAAATTTATTTTTCAACATTTAAATATCAAGAGCATTTTAAAGTGACATTTTGGCAGATACAACAAAATACCTTCAATGAAAGCTTGTAGATTTTTACCTCTCTTATTTTATAACTGTATTATAAAAATGTTAATGTGGTTGTTTTACATATTGAAATTATTCTTTTAATGAAGACCATTAACGAATATTAATGTCATGGAGGACTGTAAAAATAATAGGATTTAAAGATATGTTATGTTTTCTATGTGTAAATTTAATTATTTCCTAAACATAGCCAGTGAAGCTATTAACTGCAGACTACTCAACAGTTCAGTAATAAAAAAAAAATCACTGGCTCATAAAAACATCCCTCGGAATTTGTTTTAGAGAGCCAGAAACTCTTCCATCAGTGTGCATGAGAAAACACGCCAGGCGGGGTCACAGGTGCTAATGTGGAGCTAATTAACAGAAGATGTTATGCTGACTATGTGGCCAAGTGAAAAATCTTCCACGATTCGGAAAGAGGAACTTCTTAAGAACTTAAGCTCATTTTAACCTTTTCAATTTAAGACCAAGTTTCTAAATGAAATCTTTTTTTTTCCTTTGGCCTAGTTGTGTGAGTTCAGTCTTGACTACTGGCAGTGAACGCTTAATTCTATGGCTCCTGTCTGTTTTTTGTTGTTGTTGGGGTTTTTTTTTTTAGTCTCCTAATATTAGTAAGGGTTTGCTCTCCTCTCCTAGTCTCCAAGTACTGGCTTGTATATTTATTGTCCTTCCTTTCCTCTCTGCCCTTGAAATTTGGCTAGGCATCCATCCCTGCTGTCACGGTGGCAAGTATTCATCATTTCACTTTATTTGCTACAACATTCTCTCTCTTTCTCTACCCCAGAATATGAATTACCTCAGGCCAAGAAATTATGTCTCTATTTCCATAACTTGAGGAGTTCCTGACACAAGGTAGGGGAGGTATATTCAGACACTTTTAAAGTTCAAGTAGGTTTTGATCTCAAAGTATAGAGGGGTATTTCTTTGTAAGTAGGGGCAGTGAAATGTTGTGCTTGGATTTTAGATAGAGCCATTGTGGGAGACATATTTGACCCACTAGATCCATGCTCCATCCCTCCGCACTTTGTTCTCTGGCCTGGGAGGGTGACCTACATGCATCCCTGTGACATCTCTCTTCCTATTGGAGTTGGCCAGGAAGGGACAGCGGCTGGAAATCCATGACAAAGTAAGGGAGAAAGCCACTGAATTCATTTCTCTGGCTTCACTTGGGAGGTTATCTTAGATTTCTGACCTCTGACAGAGGGCACTGACCCCTCTATAAGCCCCTGGCTCCATAGACTTCCCGCCCCTCCCTTTCCTTATAGGTGAAGGCCTAGCAGGCAGGGTAGCTCTATTACAGCTATTCCAGGCCTGGGAAAAACAGGCAAATTTCACCCAGACAATGACCCCAGCTGGGAATCCATTTTCTTTTCTCGTCAATGTTATAATGCAATAACATTTTTTGAATAATTGCTGATAGTTCACACATAGTTGCACATAATGTTAAATACTTGTAATTAGAACAACATATAAGTGAAATTGGACATCTTGATAAGATGACATATTGAATTATATAATTTTTTTTGCTAAAACAGAACTTTTAAGATCTTAGGAAAGATTACTTAACGGCTGTATCTGGCAATAGAATCATGGTGTGTGTTAAGCTAGATGATAAATATAGGAAAACCATTCCAATGAATAAATTTTGTGACATTTCACAGATTCTACATATGAAATTGTTATCAAATTGGACATCTTGATATGATGACATATTGAATTATATAATTTTTTTGCTAAAACAGAACTTTTAAGATCTTGGGAAAGATTACTTAATGGCTGTATCTGGCAATAGAATCATGGTGTGTGTTAAACTAGATGATAAATATAGGAAAACTATTCCAATGAATAAATTTTGTGACATTTCACAGATTCTACATATGAAATTGTTATCATAGCAGTTGTAGAATAAATGAATGAAAAACTGTTTAATGTGCTTCTACCTTACAGTCAAGGAATAATGACAAAAGTAAAGTAAATAATATATTTAGAAGATTTTTTTAAAGCTTAGCATGTCTCTTACATTTTTTGCTATTCTATTTCTTTTTTTAAAGATTTTATTTATTTATTTTTAGAGACAGGAGAAGGGAAGGAGAAAGAGAGGCAGAGAAACGTCGATGTGTGGTTGCTCTCACATGCCCCCAACTGAGGACCAGGCCTGCAACCCAGGCACTGCCCTGACTGGGAACTGAACCAGCCACCTTCGGTTTGCAAGCCTGCACTCAATCCACTGAGTTACACCAGCCAGGCTGCTCTTCTAGTTCTACTATTTTAGTACACTTATTTCATGCTTTTTTTCCAGTATCAACAGAGAAACACTTAGGAAATAAAACTGAAATATATATTGAATCAATTAATTTTTAAATTTTTAATAATTTTAGAATAAATATTTTATAGAGAATAATTAAGTGTAAAAGAGTACATTTGAGCGGTGAAGTTTCAATTTTATTTTGATGAACTATCCCAGTCAGACAAAATAAATAATACATTTTGATTCAAGTAACGGTCTTCCCCTAATAATTGCAGCCACTTCAGTAATATTAACGTTTTCCAGATCAATTGAAAACACTGCGCAGCCCGGGAAGGCAGAAACCCTTTGCGGTTTCAATTGTCTTCACACTAAGAACGCAGATAAGCTTGTCCACGCAAATAGCACACTTTTCTTTGCGCAATGCACCTCCAGATAAGATAGTTCACTTCGTTTCCTGCCAAGGTTAGGCTTAATGTCCATTTCTCAACCTCCTTAATAACAACCCCAAACAAACATTCACCTCTGGAATACATTATAGAGATAAGCCTGATTATTCTCAAAGTGACAGAAATTCCGCCAGCGATAGTAGCACTTTAACGGCTCACCACCCATAGAATCGCAGGTGTCTGGCTATTCAAGGTTTTGTCTGTAACAGTCGCATTTCTTACCTTGGTCCCTGGAGTGTCGCTGGTGGGGTTTATTGCCAAGCTCCAGGAGTCTCTCACTGTGTGAATCTGGGCAGGTTTTCTGATTTCGCACTGAGTCAATTCTAGAATGAGAGGAATATGATATCATTTGTTTTTTGAGGGAGTCTTAGATAAGCCAACCCATGTAATATGCTGAGACTGTTGCAAAACATGTAATCAAACTTTAATAATTACTACTATTTTGTTAATAAAGTTTTTTGCCATCTCCTTACACACTCCCAAATTACCTGACTGATGTTCAACACTACGTTCACATATTCTTATAATAAAATAGTTATTATTTTCACATGGCTCTATGCAGATTCTAAGTCTGACCATTTGTCCTCGGGATAAACGCATTGCAGAGTTCAGGTATGGGGGTAAGGAGTGACTGCCTCTGGGGCTGGCGAGGAATGAATATTCATGACTCACAGAAATGTGTACCTGCAACTCTCTTTAGAGAGCAGTCTGTGGCTTTGAAGAAAAATAGCACGAAGCACATTTGGGCCAACAATTTTGCCAATGAAACTTGAAACTATTTCATTTTTTCAAGGAGGTTTAAAAAAGAAAGCCCAATGTTACTTGTATGCTCTTTATTTATTCAAGAACAATCTTTGGATTTTGGTACAAAGAGGGACTTAAAAGAGAGTTCAACTGTCAGGGACATGTGTGAATTTGTGTAAATAATTGGTAATGCATAAAAAATTCTAAAGATGTTTTTAAACTTTTATCTGTGCAGGTATGCGTATTTTCAAATTACATCTTTAAAAAAATACTTGTGTCATATTCAGTTACTCATTCGTATCTGCGGTTTTTCCATCTGTGAATTTAACTGCTTTTGGATTGAAATATAACCAATATTGGATTGAAATATTGAAATGTTATCTTGTTGTAGACATTATAGTACATAGTTAGGCCTACTATGCGTGTGTCTGCACAGATTTCTTTTGTCATTATTTCCCAAACAACACAGTTTAACAACTATTTACATTGTCTTTTAATTGTGCTAGGCATTATAAATAAACTCAAGAGGATTCAACATATATGAGATGTGTGTAGAGTTTATGCAAATACTACGCCATTTTACTATGCAAGGCACGTGAATGAGCATCCGTGAATTTGGGTTCCCATGGGTCCTGGACCCAATCCCATTGAGATACCACTGGACAACTCAGACAAAACTAAGACTGAAACTAAATATATGGTAAAAATTGTTTATTGCTTTTGTAAATAAAACTAGGAAGATTCTTGAAATAAAGATAAACCAAAGATGTCTTTAAGCCTGCCTTTTAGTTTTTTTTTATTTAGCGTATTAGGTTCAATTATAAGCAATTTCAAGATCTAATATCCTTTTGAATTCATCACCTATTTATTAGCATTTGCTAATCATTATATCTTGCTTTCCAGCTTTCCTTTTGAGATTTATTTTCTTCTAACACAAATTTCTCATTTAATATTTAAGTTTATTTTTCATATATTTTATCAGATATTTATTGGATAATTAAATTATTTATTCATTTAGCTTAATACATTTTTCTGGCTTTCACACCTATTTTTCTCTGCTCATTATGGTGCATTTTATATAACTATATCTTCAATTCTTTTATTCTATGTTCAGATTTATATAATCATTTGACTTTTTATTTCATCTCCTATCAGTTTCTCATAATAATTTTTTGGCACATTTTTAAGTTATTTTCATATAATTCTGTTCATTTACTTACACTTTCTATCCATTTGTTTTTTATTTAATTATTTAAAACTGTGTTTGTTTTATGTATCTCAGATGTTCTAGTACTTTAATCTGAGTTGCTAGTTATTCCACCAACCAGCACTCATTTCACAGAGATTTCTCCATTTTCCTAGCTCTTCCTGATTTCTTACAACGTTTCACTGTGGCTGCTATTGATCATATTTGCTATTTTCATGTCACTAGGATGGAAAGGGGCTTGTGGTATATGTTTCTGTGCTGATTTTGGCAACCTCTCTTTCTCTCCCATGTTTTTCCATTAGATGGCCCTTCACATCTTTAATTTTAAATGTAAGTAACTTAAAGCACATTTACTTTGAGTGCTGCCATCTGTAAGAATATTTTTGGAATTTACTTTTAAAACAAAGAAAACATGGGAAATATTAACTGAAAGGCGATATTCGTATATTTCCCCCATATACTACATTGGAATGCTCTGTTAAATGATCCCCTTTTCCAAGAGCAGGTATCCACTGACCCCAAGCTGTCAAACATTCCCTAACTTATGTGAGAGCACACTAAAATCCCATCTAATAGGATGCAGAGCAAATAAAAATTTATAATTTTTAAATGGAGGAGCTGGCCATCCTTGAAGAATGGGAACCTATCGTAAAGTGTGGTTTGGAAATTGGATAACCAAAGGTTGAGGAGTGATACTTCACTACGGAGAAACAGGGTCCTTGTCTGTGTAATAGGTTGTCTCCTCATCTGTGTAATTGCTTGGGTTCATGGGGGAGGAAAGGTAAAAGCATGAGAACGGGAGATGGGGCGCATTTACATACACCCTCTTTTCACTCATTTTCCTTCGGAGTCAGAATTCGCTGAATTAATTTTAAATTTTTGAGAGAAACAGTGCTAGCAGAGAAGCAAATAAACAGAAGAAAATATGATTAAAAGAAAGATATTTTAAGAAAATAAGATATATGACTTTAAAATAACTTGGATACATGTAAGTGGCCCATCGAATTGAAATAGTTTACACGTGTTGCGGTGCAGAAATTCCATTAGG
Source organism: Tonatia bakeri (assembly GCA_004024845.1). Classification (NCBI taxonomy): domain Eukaryota; kingdom Metazoa; phylum Chordata; class Mammalia; order Chiroptera; family Phyllostomidae; genus Tonatia; species Tonatia bakeri. Next base: position 372,175 of record PVIA01000413.1, read on the forward strand.
AAGCCTGCCATTCATAACCTCTTGTCTTTATAATCTGGAAAAGACGGCCTCATCTTATCCACTTCACGCCCTGTGAGAGTCAGACCTTAAAAGGCTCAGTGGGCTCTGCGGGGTTTTTTTGTAGGCTGGTAACATTTTCTCCCATTTTTGTTCAACTACTGTTCTCAGTTCCCCAGTTTGTTCCCATTTTTTTTTTTTAGTCGAGCACTAATTTTTTGGTTGCTCCCTCTTTTTTTAATGATCTATTTCATGTCCCAACTCCCACTTACATTTAAAATATAGTCACCTGTATTAGATAATTAATCCTTAAAAGATGCTATTTTCATCAGGTTGGCATATGGAGATAATGAATGAAAATAGCAAAGAAAAAATGAGCTGAAGTAGCCGCATGAGATCTAAACACAGGGATTAAGTTGGACTCCATGAATGTAAGACAGATGCACCTGCTCTGCTCTATACCTGCAACAACGCAGCTCACCTCTCTTGTCAGGTAGGAGGCATTAAGAAAATTGGGAACCCTTTAAGATAATTGTGCGATTAATCACTGCTGAAATCACTGCTGAAATCCCAAAGAACTAGTTTTGGCATGCACATTAATACCACATGAGTTCATCAGGATTAATCTAGTGACAATAACTACCAGAGGAAATTAATAAGGATCGGCTATTATTTTAAAGTCCTGCTACATACTACATAGGGTACATGCTACATACGGATTTCCAAAGCTGTATTTTCATTTGACTTATTTTAGTCTAATATTTTTTAAATACTTTCAGTTCATAAATAATTATTAATAGAGAATAGCATTCCTTCTCATTTACACTCAATGAGAACTCTTTAAAGATTGAAATTGAACATTTTAATTCTTTGGAACTGAATCGTGCTAAACTGAGCCATATTAATAGCTCTGTTTTTGTGATCTTTTTTCCTAAATCAATAAACACAGTTTCATTGTTGTCCAGGGAGAATATCTAGTGTGTAGGTTAGACTCAACTTACAACCTTTTACATTTTTCTTTCTTTTACATGAGGGGAAAGGGCTGCTATTAGGTCATTCAAACTAAATCAAAGCCCTGCCTCTATTGTTACACAGATTCCCGATACAGAAAAGACTTGAGCTAGAAATAGACTTCTCATAAAAGCAACTATTGTACAGTGTTCCTTAATTAATACAATTTGGTGAACAAGAGTCAAAGGCACATGACAACAGCCAGTTACTTGAGAGACAAAGACAAAACACATACACGGACACACATACACTCTGACCTTGGGGATGAAAACGTATTTCAATGCCTTCATAAAATTTCAATGAATATCTCCATGATTCTCAGAGAATATGCCTCCATAAGTTAAGAATATAGTGCTATTCTTTTATTTAGAGGGACCCTTTGGAGACAATAAAGCAGTCATCAATAGAAAGCATATGTGGCTAACATATTACAGATTTAATTTTGACTTCCTGGTTCATGGTTTTTAATGGACACAGGCCATTGCTTAAAAAGGAGTATACAGTAGTCTAGAAACTTTGGTCATAACATTCTACATGCTATATTAAACATTTTATTTCATTATTCATTAGAGCACTTGCAATTATCTCTGTTTATTATATTCTGCCCATTGTTGTTGGTTGATGGAAAATATTCTCATAAAATACACCTTTGGATTAATGAAGATTTTTTTTTCAAAAACAGCCTCTGTCACATGAATAAATGCAAATTATACACGTTGCTGGAATGGAAAGCTTGTTAAAGAACACCTCATTTTAGGTTTCATTAACACTGCAATGGAGGTATAACAGCATTGGAAATTGATCTAGGCAAAGTCATCATTCTTCAAATACAAGGCTTTCTAGAAATATTTATGACCATAATAACTGTATTGTTTTCAAAGTAATGAATTTTATAGGTTAGGAAAACATCGTTTAGAGATATTTAAATATTACTGTAAAAGCATTTAGCTATTACGGCAGACATCTAATGAGACATAGAGGTTTACTGGAAGATCTATCTTAAGGAAACATATGTTTGGCATACAAAAAGTAACTAATTGTATTAGAAGTTTTCTTTCTTTCCATTTAATCAAGCTGATTGACTTCATTAAATCATCAATTTTGTTAATAAACACTGTATGTTTATTGTAGCATGTCTATCTTTCATAAATAATTATGCTACAGCCACCTCTCTTGCTAACCAATTAAATTTATTAACACAGTAAGATATGATCTCACAGAAAATAAGAATATAAACACAACAGAGTTACATTTTAGCTACATTCTTTCCAAAAATAGAAGGATAAACAACAATGCATAATTACTAAGTGCAGGGTCAGGGGTAGAATAAGCCAACAGAAAAAGGTTGTGGGTAAAGATTGGATGATAAGGGAGAAATATATAAAGAAAATAAAAAGCAAGCACCTAACTTGAATAAAGGCAAACACACATTTAAGTATGTGTTTAAACAATGTGTATTGAATGTCCAGATAAGTAAAAACCATCTGAGGACACACCCCCTAGTCTACTTCTTCCTAAATTTCTGATTGAATTTTCAGCGCTGTCAAATGCATATGCCACACATATGTTCCTTGCTTCTTTAAAAAAATATTTGAAGTGAAATACCTTTTCCATTTGAGGTAGTATTTGAGGTTGTATAACCACATTAGAGGGAGAGCATTGGGTAGGTTTTGACAGGTGCCACTTCAATCACTAGAAACTGCTATTGAAGTGCAAATCATATGACCAGATTTAAGGTAAAAATGGAAAATATAAAACCTAGGTCCAGTAAAACCATGACTTACATTTCTGTTTCTATTATGATCTCCAACATCTAACTCAGGAAAGTATTCTTTGAGAGAACATGCCATGACTGTATTTATGATATTGTTAATGTGGCACCCTCATCCAGGATACCTGTAATCATCACAAAAGAAGGCAGTAACTTGGTGCGTTAACAAACTAGAGAGATAAATGCTATTTTGGCTTTTCCTCTTAAGGTAATATGGAATTTGAACTAATATCACTACACGGTGATTAAACAAATATCATAAACCCTGTGTTTAAGAGACAGTGGGATTGTAAAGCATTTAGAAGTAACCTCCAAACTGTGTACCAGTATAAGGATTTTATTCCTTTGTTTGATTTAGTCATCTAAACAGATCATTAAGATCTAATATTTTATAGTACCTCGATGCCAACATGGACATATCACTAGAATTATATTAGATACAAAGAAAAACTTTAATACTAAAGTTTTGAAAATTCAGAGAGTAACTTAAAAGAACCAGGTGACTCTGTTTCAGGACTAAAGTAGTCGTGTAGGTAACAAGGATGTAAAGATCGTTGTTTATTTTGCATTTGGCAGCATTTTTAATGGACATTAATTTCAATTTGATTTGCATGATCTTTGTGCTAGTTTTCTATTATTGCTTAACAACGAATCCCAAAATCTAGTGGCTTGAAACAACAAAATTGGTTATTTTCAAGTTTCCGTAGGTTGGGAATCCAGGTAAGAATTAGCTGGGACCTGTCGCTAGGGCTCTCTCTAGCTGACATCAAGGTGTAGACCTGGGTTGGGACCCCACGGAAAGGCTGACCTCGGCGCTGGTGGGCTCCCAAGCCCACCCACATCGTTGTTGGCAGGTTTCCACGCAGAGTGCTGTTGCACTGGAGGCTGTTGCTTCCTCAGTGGGTCTTGGCCACGGGCTGCCTCACTACCTGAGCACGAGAGCCCCTCTGTGGAGGAACCCACGAAGCGGGGACTTGCTTTGTCAGAGCAAGTAGAGGAAAGCATCCAGAGGCACAGGGTGCAAGCAAGATGGAAGTCAGTCTTTCATAATCAAGTCTCAGCGGCAGCGTCCTCTCCGTTTTTCCATACTCCGTGCATTAGAGGAAATCTCCAGGCGTAGGGCGCTTCCATACCAGCAGATCACTCACACGCGCCGGATCATCAGGACGCAGGAATCCTTGGAGGCCTCTCAGAAAACTGCCCATCACAAAACTGCTAAAAACCAAACAAGCTACAAACCCTCATTGAAATTAAACATATTTGTTTGCCATTCTTTATTTTTCCCCATCAACTTATTACCGGTCCATGATAGAATCTTATAATGTTTCTCTATTTATATCCTTTCAATATTTTTATTAAGATTTCCTGAACTATGTATTTCTTTTCAATATTGCAGCCTTTACTGATTTATTTTCAGTAGGATGCTTAACAATGAACTCTCCAAAAACGATATATGAGTTTATCATATTTCCAGTATGAATATAAAAGATATACAGGGCACAATTTATAAGTAATAATAAAAATGCAATACCCTCTTACAATTCCATACAGCCCATTGATTTTCACGGAATGCTTTTTATTGATTTTTTGCTGACCTCTGGTATCTGTGGCAACTTATGTTTGTAATTTCACCAAGATTTGACAAAAACTGCAAATAAAAACAAAGAAGTTCCTCACATTATTGATAAATGAGTGTACTTTTGACATGAATATTAGTTAATAAGCCTTTTTAGCTAGTAAAATGAGTGACATGAAACATATTTTGGAAATCCCTCATTAGTTATTAATATAAACAGTTTCTTTGCTGAATCACATGACAGTGTTCAATTACTAAAAGGATATTTTCTCACTCGTGTGTGTGTGTGTGCATGTATCTGTATACTAGTTATAAAGTACCATATTTCTTGGACTATAAGACACACTCCCTCCCCCCCAAATTTGGGAAATATAACGGTTGTTGATGCTGCTGTTGAGTTCTGTTTACATTTACATCATTAAAATATTATGTTATTTATGTTATTAAATATTGTACTACATTTTTTGCTTCAAAATTTTTTCCCCTATTTTCCTCCTCTAAAACCCAGGTGTGACTTGTGGCCTGAAAAATATGGTAATGACTACTGACCTGGTAGCTATCTAAGTTTGACCTGCATTCCTAACATGCCCCCCATTGCTGTCTTCAGACTAGACCGTCAGCAACACAGTCCATCAAGTCCTTATTTCCAGTGCTTGTCAAATTCCCTGGTATTCCCTGGTAAGATTTTTATATAAGTGGGACACTAACCCCTCATTGGATCTGCAAATATTTTCCCCCATTGCCTTTGCATTTTGGTGATTGTTTCCTTCATGGTACAAATGATTTTAATTTGATGCAAACCCACCTGTATATTTTTGCTTGTTTTTGCCCTTCCCTGAGGACACTGGTCCAAAAAAGTAATTGCTGAGACAGGTGTCAAAAAGCCCACTGCCTAGGCTTCCCTCTAGGACTTTATCACCTTTGTTGCTAATAATATATAATTACATGTTCATATAATTTGATTTTAAATGATTATATTCTAAAGCAAATGTAGAAAATCCCTGAAAATTTAAGTTTATTGGTTATTTACAACATTACATACATATGAAAAGGCTGCTTTGATTTTGCTTTTAACATTTTCTACCAAAATAAGTAGTACACAGCCAATAACTTGAAGAAGACTAAGAATTTTCCATGGTATTTTTATTGTTAATTTATTTCAACAAAACGGATTAATGTAAACGTTTGCCACAATTATTCTCAGACAAACTGTCATGGAAACACAGAGATGGTGGAGGTTCTGAACAATTTCCTTCAAATTGCCCCTAAGGTTCTCATTTGTCAAATTCAGAGAAATAAAATTTATCTCCTGGGGTTGTTGACACAATTAGATGAATTAACAAAGTCAAGTACTTGTAGTGAGGTGAGAGGTCAGGAATCAGGAAATAAGAAACGCCATGAAAAAAATGTGACCCAGGGACAATTTGAGAGAGAACCCCTGCACTATTTTAAAGGATGATCTTTTTTTAAATACATTTTATTGATTATGCTATTACAGTTGTCACATTTTTCCCCTCTAATCCTCCTCTGCCCTGCACCCCCTATCCCTCCAGCATTGCTCCCCTCCCTTAGTTCATGCTCATGAGTCGTACATATAAGTTCTTTGGCTTCTCCATTTCCTATAGTATTCTTAACCTCCCCCTGTCTATTTTGTATCTACCAATTACATTTCTTATTCCCTGTACCTTTCCCCCCAATCTCCCCACTCCCTCTTCCCGCTGATAACTCTCCATGTGATCTCCATTTCTGTGATTCTGTTCCTATTCCAGTTGTTTGAAATAAAGCATGATCTTCTTAATGCCAACCCCCCTGGCACGCATTCTCTCTCTTTCACTCTGTCTCTATTCTTCTCTCCTTTTCTCCCTTCCTCCCTCTCTCCCTCCCTCAGGACAGAGCGATGGGTTAGAGTTGGCAGGTAGATGATTCCACCAGAAGTGCGGAGTGTGAAGCCAGGGCTCAGAACATATTCTCATGGAGCAGTAGTACCTCATGCATGGAAGTATAATATTTTATATCATTTCAGTTTAAAACACTTGGGGCAAGCACTTTCTTCAATGTATAGAAATGAGCCCAACAAATATTCGTGGAATTTAATATTCCTTCCCTAAAGCAAAATAATCCTGCCATGGTAAAATAAGCAATCTGTTTCTATATTGCAATAGCAATATATATCTATATTTTAAAATATATTGCCTATGTAATTCACAATGTACAGCTCTAGTAAATCAGCTCTAATTCCAAATTTATTTGAAATAAACTTCAACTTGTCAGTGCTAAAACGTGCTGTAAGCATCAAATAAAAAATAACTGTAAAATTTACATCTCATTATTTTCCATGTAGTAGAGGAAAACTTACTATGTTTAATACTTTGTACCAAGAGAGACAGAAGCAGTTTCAGCAAAGCTGCGTTTCAGAGTTACATCACCCATTCTGCAGAGATTAGGGCTCTCATTAAACCTAACTTTGTTGTTTTTAAACAACTCCTAATATATTCAATATTTTTTCATTAGTTTGTACATACAGCAGTTGACTTTGACAAGCAGCAGTATGCTAAACTCGGCATTAATTCTATTATAAAGTTATAATATTGTTCATCAAAACATCAATGACCCGAGAAGTATGATCAATAAGGGCCCATTCACAACTTTAGGGACTTTGAAGTGCTGTCTTATTTTTAGTCAAGGACAATATTATCAAATGATTAGGATAGCATACTTAAGGTATACATTATGTCACGAACAGGGAAAAGGTTGCTAAAAGCATACTTCAAGGTGAGCTTATGGCACCCAGGGTACCAATCCATAATCAAAGTCTGCTGACACCCACTTGTAGAGTCATGGAATGCAGCCTTTCCACAAATTCCAGAGGGAGAAAGTTTAGTGATTCACACCTCAGCTCTCGTACCTCACTGGCTTTGAACAAATACTTAACTTACAAGAACTTCAATTTCCTTACCTGTACTATGGAGATAATTATATGATTTAATTTAAGGGGTTGATACAAATCTTAAATAAATTAGTATATGTCAAGCATTCAGAACAATGCTCAACATTACTGAATGAAGTCAGTAAGTTTTACTTATTAGATTATTTGCTGATCCGTGAGACAATGCAGTTAGTTAACTTATCACTTTATTCAAGATCTAAACCAGAACAAAAAGTAATCTCAACTTCAAATATAATATAATTCATTTGCAACACCAGCATTCAGTGTGAATTCCTTTTAAAATCAGGTTGTACCAAATCAACAAGGAGATTCTATGCATTTCATAGATTAGCTCCAATACCTTGGTGATCATCAAATTGCAAAACGAGTACATGTATTTCATATTTTATCATCTACTAAAACCAGTAAAGAACACATTATAAATTTAGTTTAAAACTGTCATTAAAAATATAAACAATTATAAGATCTAGTATAAAGTTATAAATATCCAACCCAGGCTATATGGTATAAAAGGTACAAAATTCCAATTATATTTAACAAAAAATGATAAAATAAAAATCAAATATTCACCATGTTAAAAATATATTAACATGTGGAGACCTTTACCCATAAAACAACATGGCTATGCAGTTAGCCAGAAAACCAAGAAAAATACCTGTGCCCCTGACCTTGTACAAGAACAAAATTATAAAAGCCACACAAGCTCTGGTGGGGCTCAGTTGGTGGAAGCCTTGTCCCATAACCAAAGGGTTGTGGGTTCAATTCCCTGTCAGGGCACATACATAGGTTGCAGGTTTGATCCCCAGATGGAGCACATGAAAGAGGAAACCAATCAATGTTTCTCTCTTTTTCTTTCCTTTCCTTTCTCCCTTTCTCAAATCAATACTCTTCATTATCAGTGTGGAATGGGTATTCAATAAATATTTACTAATGTATGAATTAATGAATAAAATTAAAATATTCAGTATACAGAAACATTTTAATAATGGAAGTTTCTAATAATTCAAAATAGCCATTATTTGAATATTAAAATATTAAGATTATCCATTTCTCTCTATAGAAATTCTTCAATTTTAGAGACTAAAAGTTTCATCTAAAATACCAGGCTATTACGCAGAAGAAGAAGCCTGGAATCAAATAAGTATTTCATATGTGTTTTTAAGGATCACATTATACATATTAAATTTGGCAATTTAATTATCAGTATGGGTACTAGAATTACTGATCACCTTGCAGTGTTCAATTCCAATTATAAATTTAATGTCTATGAATAGCTGTGTTAATTTTCACGTAACTTATATAGATATGGACCCCATAACATCTCCTTTAGAAAAATTATTCATAGTATTGATTTAGATTATTGTGCAAGATAAAGTATACTTAAAAGAAATTTCTGCCATATTAAATTATATTTAATTTTAAATCAAATATAATAGATTTGTTCAGTCCAAATTATCCTTGGAGTGGCTAAATATGACTCTTCAATTAAGAGTATTGGATGAGTTTCATATCTACTCAAAACCACAAGCTATGAAATTAAGGAGTCAAGTATTTAATTAAATTAATTTTGGATGGCATGTTGGACAGTTATTGCTTAGTGTATCTTAATAAATCAATAATCTATTCCTTATACATGGACACATACAAAAAACACATTCTGCCTTTAAAATAAAATATAGAAAGCCAAGGCTTATTCTAATAGAATTCTTTAGTGTTAAATTTTGTTACAGCAGTTATTTTTTCCAAAGGGGGAAACACATTGAGAAACAATTGCGATAACTGATATAATTATACTTAATTTTATTAATTTAGTTTTCTAGAACTCTTTCAAATTTTACATATATCATAAACAGCCACTTCATTGCCATAAAATTTCTCTGTCAGAGTCTCTTTTTTCGCCTTTTATTACATAAATACTAGCAAATGATTGTCTGGGTACATTTTTCTGGTAGAGCAAAGTAATGCATTAGGTTGCTTAAGAACTTTAAAGTATTGCTCATAATTAGTCCTATTTGCTTAAACTGATATTGCACAAGCATCTTCAAAGTATAATAAAGTTTAACACTAATTCAAAAGAACACAAGCACCCCTATGTTCATTACAGCATTATGTATAATCACCAAAATATGGAATCAGCCCGTGCCCATCAGTAGATGAGTAGATAAAACAACTATGGCACAAGTACTATGGGAATACTCAGACATAAAAAAAGAAAATTTTACCCTTTGTGACAGTATGGATGGGCCCAGAGAACACTATGCTAAGTGAAATAAGCCAGTCAGAGAAAGACAAACCCCATATAATTTCACTCATATGTGGGATCTACTGAACTAACAAGGAAAATGGATACAGACTTCATAGATGGAGAGCAGAAAGTCAAGTCGGGGGAGGTTTGGGGTGGAGGGATTGAGCAAAAAAGGAAAAAACACCCATGGATATGGACCACACGGTGACTGCTGCGGGGGAGGGGTTCTCAGGGGACTAAATGGTAATGGAAAAAATACAATAAAGATGAAAAAAAGTTTAAAATGACAATAAAGTGAAATAGCCTTTTATGATTGAATATCTAAGTGGTTACAGATATGATTATTAAAAATTTATACCTTATAATTATATTATGTTGATTTCTTAAACTAAACCAGAAAATAGAATATTATTTCTTCTCTAGAATGAGTAAAGCAAAAACTCTCAGCATTTTTATCCTGAGGAAAATTCAGTTGTTCAATTAAGTTTCTGCTATAATTGTAAGACATTAATTGACTTCATACATTTTGGATGTATTATTTTCTTTGTTAAAACGTGTAATGCTGCATAGTAGAATTATGGTAGAAAAACAAATGTGTAGGTTGAAATTGTGTATCATACAGATCATGAACTAACAAACAAAGTTAAAAAGGAAATCTTGAAAGAAGACACAGAAAAGAGATATGCAAATATTACACGTAGATAAATATGAAAGTTCAAGGAAAGCAGTGAAGTCGAAGAAACAATGGAGTGACGTGTGTGCAGTGCTGGGAGGAACTACAAACGCTCCCCAGAACTGTCACCTCAAATCACACAGCCAGTGAAATTATTCTCGAAATAATGGGGATGAAATAAATACATTTTCGGATAAATGAAAGTGGAGAGACTTAAGTATACAGCCACAGTATGTTTCCTTTACTCATAATGCTTTGGTCATTATTATTATTATTATTATTATATGTTTACATTTAAACATATGTAATTCCACCATGATGTAATGCTATAATTTATCTTAGAGTTACAACCCTGAGTTGATATTATTTTTTGCATGTAGCCACATACTTAATTTTTATTTTTTCCCTATGATCTAAGTTAAATGTGGTGACGTTTCCCTTCAGTCTGAAGAGCTTCCTTTATGATATTCTGTAGTTTGGGTCTGTATGTGATGGATTATCTTATAAAGTTTAGTGTTTAATGTTTTACATTTAATAATACAACACAATTTTTAGACAAGGCATATCGGTAAAAGTATTCCATTAAGCATTGGAAGTTATATGGAACTTATACAAAAGTCCTTCGAACTGATAAGACTTAGATGCAATGTGTAGTAGACAAGTCTTGAACTGAGTGATTTATGTCCCATTTCTGCAGGGGATTGGCCCTAAGTGTCTGACCACAGGTGCTTCTCCCATTGACATTCATTAGAAAAAGCTGCCAAGTTCGATATCCTTTAAACTCTCACCCCGTCCCTGTTGTACAGAGATCTAGTGTCAGTAAAGAAGACATGTGGGAAATTACATGGCAGTGCCAGGGCCCCGAGACTGTAGCTACTGCAAAGCAGGTACGAGCTCATGAAGTATGTAATGACACTGCCTCCCAGCAAACCTGCACTTTTCCTACTTCTGCACACTTCATTTCCCATCTAATATCCATTCAACATACCCAATCAAATCTCTGGATAAGCAAAATCTATTCGAGTAATCAAAGGGATTATCTGGTTTTGTTTTTCTATTCTTATTTTTGTTGTTGCTTTCTCTTTTTTAAGCTTCTTTATTGATAGAAAGATCCCTAGTTTAATTTTTACAGAGAATTACAACATTTTCAGACACGGTCTGTTTATATACCAAATGTAGGCATTTTCTTCTTTGAATCATAGATTAGTCTTTGGCTCCTATTTATTCGTTTTGAAACTATTTAATATGAAATAAAACTGAATTTTTTATCACAAGATAAGACTATTCTATTGAAATTAACTTATGAACAAGGTTCATTTGGTTTTAAAGGGCATCATTCTGAGTGAGAACAAGAGACGATTCTGCACAGCACGGTCAGGGATCGATGCTAGAGAAATAAAACATCAATATTTATGCCCTCATGCTTGGAGATTCCCCAAGTTAACACTGATCTTTGTAAACTCCAGTACATTTTTACCATTAACTTATGATATGATTTTAGTTGTCTTTATTTTTACAAGGGTAAGTAACACCTAACTATATTTCAGTATTTTCACCCTAGCCTTTTGGTTAGGATTTATTGTCAGTAAATATCCTATTTAAAACAAAAAGATGGCTTCAATTAAATGAATCCTTCTCTTTTATTTGGCGGAATTATTCCACACTGAGTATAAATCGCCCTTTTAATTAATTTGTTTGTAAACCTATTTTGTTTTTTTACAAAAGCAAGTGTTCCATTGGCACAAGTGCAATCTGAATTAATGAGATATTTATATCTTTGTTTAATTTTCCCAGTATAATAGTAAACATCCGTTATGCTTTTCTGTTACAAATATTTTTATATCCATTTTCTCTAGAACTATCAATCAATGTATTGTTATTTGCTTCTAATATATAGAACTATAAAAGCCATCGATTTAAGGGTCTACTACTAAAATTGAGTACCAGTTACATTTAAAGGGCTCACAAAATTGGTTTCGAAGGTAAACTGCTGGGGAAACTTTTACATTACACAATAAATATTTTCCTCAATTTCTAAAAACTAGAAACAAAATTAAAATTTTGAATTTCAGGCATAAGAGCTTTAGTCAATCATACATGATTTTTATAAAGAAAAACAATAGTGTTACTGTTTCGATAAGAAAGAAACGTTATTTGAGTTTAGCAGTATATATGAAAATGTATCTATCTATATGTGAATTTTTAGACCTATACATATCTACCTGTCTATCTATACGCCTATTTGCCTGCCTGCCTGTCTATAGGTCTTACCTACCTAGTTTCTAAGGTCTCGTCTATGATGCCGTGGTCCAATCAAGGAGAGGACGCCATTGCTGGTACCTGGTTCTGCCACTCACATTGCAGGATTTTATTGGGTCGTCTCTTCAGCCACTGTTTTGTCTACGTGATTTTAGGGTCAGTTCTTACGAACTTTAAGAAGCTACTAATATATTTATATTATAATCAGTTTTAGTTTAGGAATTTAGCAACTTAATGTGCCCCCACCCAATGATGGTCCTGCATCTGCAGGTAACTATAAATACAACTACATACAGTAAATCGTTCCTTTGTCTCAAGCACTCTACCAGGCACATGACACAAATGATTTCATTTAATCTGCAAATATGGCTGGTGAACCATTATACTCTCCATTTTACATGTAAGAAAAATGAGGGAGTGAGTATTTAAGAAATACACCTAATTACATAGACAAGCAGTAGCAAATCCTTGGCTTACACCCAGATTTTCTCTCTGGAGAGTTTAAGTTCCTAACTTCTATGCTATGCTTCTTTAAATGATTTAACATATATGAATCTAAGCTTTCTCATCTAGAAAGTAAGTCATTTATTCCTTCATTCAGTTAATCATTTAATTAGTGCTTACTGTATGCTAGGGTGTATTGCACACAGGCACAATATTAAGCAGGAACAAAACAGACTATGTCTGCCCCTAAGGGCATTACTTTCTACTAAGAAAAATCTTAGAGGGACTCTCTTACTAGGGGAGTTATTCCAGATTTTTCCAGAAATGGAACTAGAAGAAAATATCATATGGTCACAATAAAAGGAATCAGAATTAACTGACGATTTGTCAGTGACCAATTCTGGACTTGACAATAAAATAAACAAACAAAAGACCACACACATTCACACACATGCATGCACACACTCACCGCACAGGTAGGAGTTCTAATACAGCCTGTAACTGCTGGTACCATTGAACTAATTTGACATATTAAAATAGTTTCAGTAATCATCCAGGCTTTGTATGAAAAATCAGATTGTAACTACCAATTTCACAACTTACATGAATTATGTCATGTGTTCCTTTTAAAAACAGTCTCTTAGATGTTTCTAATGACAAAGCAGTTATTAGGAAGTAATGTTTTAGTCATCCAGTCGACTATTTGATCTAAGAATACTGTTAATATCTACTTAATTTCCAATAAAATATGTGAATATAGTAGTTTACACTACATAGTTATGGATTCATTTGATTTTTAAAAATTCAGTCATGACCTTCAATCCTAAAGCAATGAACTCCAGTGACTGGCACCGCAGCCTTTGAATTCAGTGGTTCGGAAATGAGTTTAAGTGACATATTCATGATTTCCTGCTACCCTCCACATTGCTTTAGCATGAGAAAATAATACATTTGATCTCTGCTGATCATTAAGGAAGTTCTCTGTATCACGTAACATTTACGTTCTCTGCAAATGCAAGCACTGCCCACCGATATTTTAAAGAACATCATCTCGCCTGAAAAAATTACGTATCATCCGTGCAGCTTCACTATCTGTTCAACGGTCGGAAAGGTTAACAGTGAGTAAGTATTGCTGGATCCTCCCAGCGAGTTGAATTTAGTTGGCTGGGTTCAAGGCCCTGGAATTTGCATCTAGGATCCTCAGAGATTAACACAGAAGCAGCCTCTCGGTATGAAAGTGGCTTCGAATGTTGGCCAGAGTTCCAACATTAGAAAACTCTTCAACTTCGGGATGTGCTCAATTGCTTTGTTTTTCCCAAACATTTTCTTTCTCCATCTTGGTTCGGTTGGTCACAGTGTATCTAATTTCCTAAGTTTGCTTTTGCTCAGGAATAACACAATGGTGGGGAAAGGTTTTTGTTAGCAAAATAAGGCAGCATAAGCGCAAATAGGTTTTGAACTTAATTCTGCAGAACATGCTTCCCATCACATCTCTCGGTAATAGCACTAGGCCGTTTCACGTACAGGTGGCAGGCCACGTCTGAGGGCCATTGAACACAGCTAATTTTGCTAATGCATCACAATTATGGAAACACCTGTGCTAGATAACCTTGTCCTGTTTCCATGAAAATGAATACCGTTCCATAACCCCCCAAACGTCTCATTTCATGCCGGTTCAGATCGTCTCTGACCGTGTGTCTGTGACATTTCTTCCACAATAACATAGCATGTTTTCGAACTGCCAAATTCAGTTTGTTTCCACTCATTTATTTCAGAATTTCCCTTCTTTATTTATTTTTTCATAAGAAAGCACTGTGTCTTGAAGCAAGAATATAATTTGTTTTAAAATGCCAGTCCAAACCTCATGGCTGTGCTCGTCTACAGGGTCCATTACTGTGAAATTTCACACATAGACTATCAGTGACTAAGAATGACTTGAATCACAACCTCCTTTTTAATGTTGCAAATGTTCCCGATGCATGATGTGTTAAATAGTCATAACTTTTAATGGGGGGCCAGCAATTAGGGTTTCTTCTACCTTTTCACCAAGGTGGCCATGTGTCTTTGTCCTTCTAAAATCTTTAACCGCTTAGTGGCAAAAACAAGACAAAAAAAAATGAAAGCCTCTAATCTCCAAGTGCTTTTTATTTTTAACCTAAACTACCATGCAGCACTCCATAGGAAGAAATTAATTAAAAACTATTAAACTGGGTGCAAAGTTATTAGCATGCTATGTATTAAATATGCATAGCATATCCAGAGACAGTTTCGTGGTGATTACTTCTAGTAAAAAATCCAGTTGACAATATTTATTTAAGAGCAGTGCTGACCACTATATTTGAGAAGGGCATGAGACTGTCCCACATCAAGTTCAAAGATGAAGTGTATGGCATTACCTGCATCCCTCTGCGTAACAGATGGGAGGAGCTTGGGCTAGAAGCAGCAAGTATGCTGACTTGGGTGCCTGGCTCACAGGGGCTATTCGAACACATTTGTTAACCAACCCTCCGACAGAACGAAGAAATGAGAGCTGGAAGCAGATGCCTGTCCAGGAAGGAGGGGTATTATTTTCTATCAGAGTGCCTTGAATCTTCATTCCATTTTCCAAGCGTAAACCAAGTTTTCAATTTGGTAGTGTAAGATACAACATTTGCGTAATTTCTGTATTTATCTTCTGTACTGGTACAGACATTCGCTTGGCAATGTGATATGGTTTCCTGCATCTCTGACATCACCAAATAAGTGAGATCTAAGTCCATATTCAAGGATTTGAAACCAGAGTATAAAACAAGAAACAAATGAAAAACTGAGCTGCACTAAAGTAGCATGCCATGCATTTATAGCCTCAGGTTTTAATTTATTATTATGTAGAAGCAGGTACAATAATAGTTGTCACCTATAAATTGGGGATTTATGGCAAGTTCACCTACACATGTTATTACATGTGCATCTCTACAAAGTTCCACAATGCCAAAATAAGGAAGCAATATTTCCGTTACCATGTATGCTATACAATGGTGACATGCAACACATATAGGGTGGCACTGTCCACAAATTCTTCTGACTACAAGCACGAAGTTACACTAAAAGATGAAACAAAAACAACTTAAGATTTTTTTCCCTTAAAGTAAGGACACCTAAGCTTGTATGGGTAAATTAATTGAATGGAATTGAATTAATTAAAAATGATCTATTCATTGACATAGTGGTTTATCACATCTCTATTAAACTAGCATGCACTTTACTACAAAAGGAATACCGAGTTACAGTAATTTGGAGCCAAAGGTTAAATCTTTGATGTGTATTCAAAGACTTTCCTAAGAGAGGGACTATGGAGGTATGCTGCCAGAAGGCAAGAAACATCAAAGATTGGTGGAAAGCACCAGAAGCCAAGAGAGAGGCCTGTCCCAGATCTCCCCTGAGAGCCTCTAAGGGAATAAGCATGCTGGCACCTCGATACTGGACTCTGGCCTTTTGAATTGTGGGAAAATACAT
This sequence comes from Tonatia bakeri, assembly GCA_004024845.1. NCBI lineage: Eukaryota > Metazoa > Chordata > Mammalia > Chiroptera > Phyllostomidae > Tonatia > Tonatia bakeri. Next base: position 388,593 of record PVIA01000413.1, read on the forward strand.
TTTCATCATCTCAAGTTACCCAGTTAATGCTCATTTGTTATGGTGGACCTAGAAAATTAGTACAACACATTTAAGAGAGGAAAAAAAGAAACATATGTAAAAAAAATGTACGTTTATCTTTAAAAACCAATGTTGACAGTAAATGCATACTCATCCAAGACTCAGATACAGAATACACCTGTTGACAAAGACATTTTGGGGGTCCCTGGAGGCCTTACAGGCTCCCAGGTGTGCCCTTTTCTGCCAGTTTGCTACCTGGAACCTCCCAACACACACGGGGACCTGTGACTGGTTACATCATCTGCTCGCCGCTGGGGAAGAAATGGTTTTTGAGTCTGTTTGGGGTCTAAAGTTTATCAGAATGCCAAAAATAAAGCCATCAACCTCGTTCAAGATCAATCAGTCAAAATAATCTATCAATGAAGCTCATTCAAACAAGAACTTTTTTCTTACATTTTCAATCTGCAAGAGTCATAACCAACAGGGGTTTTGCCTTCCCTGAGCAGAGTGACATGAAATATTTCACTTCCCTTATTCAGTGCAAGACATGCAGCTCAACCTGCTTGTGGCAAGATGTCAGCAAATAAGTGGATATTAACTGAATTTCTTATTTACACTGCTGATAAAAATAACATTATGGTGACAGACAGTTTTGCTTGCTACCTGCCATTCCTTTTCTCTGTCATTATTTTTGAAAAGTCATGCTTTGAATGCATCCTCACCATAATGATTTCCATTATATGTGCTGTTAAGTGTATGTCTATGAATGCAACTCAAATTCGAGGGCATTTTGTATTGATCTGGAAAAACAAGTAAGGATCATTGCTCATTTATCTCTCTAGACACAGTAATTCTAAACTGCTTGATTTTGATACATCCTTTCTGAATATATATTTCATCAATTTCCATGAAAAGAGACCATTGGAATGTCATGTATACGAAATACTATTGCTCGGCAAAAGGATTCTGAAGGCAGAAGAGAAATATCTGAATAATATCAGGCATATTTATTTTAGTGAAAGTCGATAATCATAAAAGACCACTTAACAAATAGTCTGCTTAAATCTTGCTGGTTAGGGTTGATTAGGGTATAAGCCCATCTGAAGCATTCGTTTACCGTCAGCATTGCACCAGATAAACGCTTCAATTAAAGTGACTTCTATCAGCATAGCATTTTCTGATAAAGATAGGGCAATGTTGGAAACGATCTCCGCCTTCCAATATCCGTTCTTCCTAGTCTTCCCTGACTCAGTAAATGACTGGTGCATCATCCCAGTATCTCGGGCCTAACGCCGAAGAGTCATCCTTAATAGTTCTAACTTGCTCATATGCAAATAGTCTCCTTCAGTAAATACTCTTGATACATGTGCATCGATGAATATTTGACTACATCTCCCCACCACCGACATTCAACGTCACCGTTCTGGACTCAGTGGTATTACCTCCTCCCCGGGTTATACCCACTGCTGGATATCTTTGCTCCTATTCCTATCACGAACAGCCTACCAACACGAGGCAACAACAGAGACTGTGTTTATGTGCTGGAAACATTACAACCTACTACTTGGCACATAGTAGGTGTACGATTATTGTACACAATGAATGTGAATAAATAAAAATGAGTAAATCATATGAAACTATCAGATTTAAAAGACAGTGATTCCATATGTCGAAACATGGCTTGCAGAGTGAAGCTGTACTGCATTTGCATGCCACATATACCACAGACAAGCAGAGTGAGGGTAAGAAAGCTAGTGCCTTTTGGGACTTGTTTTATTCTTTGGCCAAATGGTCTTAAAAATAAATTTTTAATAGGAGCGCCAAAGTTAAGTAAGTTACTATGCAAGAATTTATGTAGCATTGTATAGTCTCTTAGTGGTTTTAAATAATATCTATGTTTTCATATGTGTTCATTTTTTCTATTTTAGGTACATCATCAAGTCGGTTAGAATTCAGATAGTAAGAAGTCTGAGAACTATTCTCTTGAGTTTCTAGTTCCTGTGTGATATTTAATAGTGCTATTCTCAATATATCTTGTCACAGAGAAGGAGGAATGGATTTTGACCTTGAACACTGATCAGGGGGTGAGCTCTGCTCTAAGGAGAGGAAGCATTAGGTGTGGAGAACACAGATAGATCGGAGCTTTTAGGTGAGAGCCAGGAGGATATGCAGCATCAGAGAGAAATTCTCATTGACATATAAACCGGGCAGCCAATGTTTTACAAAAATTCCCAGATAGAAGGGAAGCCTTTGGTAGAATCCATTGGTAAATATTTATTTCTTAATGTGAACTTTGACAAATTCATAAGAAAAGACTAATGAGTTCCTGAAATTAGCCAGGGCTCAAAGTCAAGGCGTAGTTATTCCAGAAAGATGCTGAGAGACTTCTAGATAATGACCGGCATGCCCTAGAACAAGAATTCGGAGAAGGTAGAAAATAGGTTGTCCCCTTGGCTACATTAACTGAAAGTTTTACGTGATTCTAAATGATTAATTTTTCACTTCTAAAGCTTTGTTTAGATTTTTTATGTGTAAATCTATGGAGGCATAGCACTAGCTCCCTTTTATGATTCTTACCCTTTTGCTGGAGGGTGAATTGTGACTGTCCTTATTATCACTAAATGTGGCGATGGCAGCATGGACCAATGTCATCTTCCTGAAGGCCTGCAATGAAGGTTCTTACTATTGATCAGAAAAACCATTAGCGTGAGCAGCAATTTCCCAGTTCACTCTCACATTTCACTGACCACGCTCCATTTGAGAGAACTCCTTCACTCTCATTTCAAACCATTTACCTGGAATGCTTAGATACACCTCCCCCTGCCGTTCCCACTGGGCCCACATGCCCACATATTGTTTTGAAATAAGTCACTCATGTAGTTACATGTCTTATGTAAAGTTATTTATTACAACAATTTGACTCCATTTTTAAAACATCTCCATTATGCTATTCGCTAATCCTATGGATTAGGGCACATTACAGAAAGTGGGAAAATCAAATATTTGTCACCTAAAGGGTTAGTTCCAAGCATGGAGGGACTTGAAATTCTCTAGATCTGACCAACTGAAGGATTCATATCTATTTTTGGTATTATTAATGATGTCTTAAAGTTTGTATTATTGAGTTTGATTTTTTCCTTTTAATTTAGAAAATTCCCCATTCAACAAATTTCACATACATGAAAATATAAGAAGTTCACCAGTGACTAAGAAATATAAAGATACCTCATTTTTAGCAACAAAATCTTGTATTCATCTCAGTTAATGCACTGCAACCCTTTTTTTTCTATTGCTGTGGTTATTGTAATATTACCTTTTAACCAGAATTATTGAAAAGCTTTTTATTTCCAGCTCGCCTTGAAAGCCATCTTAAAGCCCTTGCTGTTAGAAGTGCTCCACAAATAAGTTAGCTGAGGCAATCTGGAAAGAAAGCAAGTGGGAACAAGCGCTGTTTCAGTTTTGTTTTTTTTTTTTTAACTAAAATGCATAAAACAAACAGCTCTTCCAAGCACATAAATAAATTATGCTATATGGACACTGCGAGTTTGCATTCATCTACTGAAAATTACGTGCTCTCAAATGTATGTGACCAGATAATTATGTCGTGTAATACTTTTGACTGTGATTTATATTTAAGCAAAAGCTCCCAAATGGCCATATGTTTACAGGCAGTTACAGCTAGCTGCAGTTACAAAGTTTACCATAAAAATAAGTATAAAAACACCCCAATCACACTTAAATGCATTGTCTAAGGAGTATGGTGATACAAGGAATTTAATCCTAGGAAACAAAGGAAATACTAAGAAATGTGAAATGTTTTCTTATATTAAAATGTTTCATGCCAGGACCTGGTTTCCAATATATTTAGGAGCCATCATAAAAAGAGAATTTTACTGAGTGAGAGAGAGAAAGAGAGAGATCCATTTGTTGTTCCACTTATGCATTCACTGGTTGATTCTCATATATGCCCTGCCCAGGAATCAAACCCCCAACATCTCCAACCAAATGAGCAACCCAGCCAGGGCTCATTCAAACATTTTTAATAAGCACATTAGAAATAGGAAACTCATTTTCATTTTCACTCGAAATGAAGGCTCAAATTTCAGAATCCAAGAATTTAGTTTTATATATTTATATTCAGTGATTCGACTATTTACCCTGCATCAGAAACAAGTACTTTGTTCTCAGTTCTCTTACCAGCAGGGTACTGATAGCGGGTGTATTCATCTAACTGCAAGTAAGAGGGTGAGCTTTTTTTTTTTTTTTTAAGATTTTATTTATTTATTTTTAGAGAGGGAAGGGAGAGGGGGAGAGAGAGAGAGAAACATCAATGTGCGGTTGCTGGGGGACATGGCCTGCAACCTAGGCATGTGCCCTGACTGGGAATTGAACCTGCGATACCTGGTTCGCAGCCCGTGCTCAATCCACTGAGCTATGCCAGCCAGGGCCAAGAGGGTGAGCTTTTGATATTAACTTAATCCAATTTGGCCTTTGTAGTCAGCCTACATGTCCAGAACAGTACTTTCCCATAAAATGTTTTCTGACGCCGGAAATGGTCTTTATCTACGCTCTGAAATATGGTAACCACTACCACAAGTAACTTTCGAGAACTTTAAGTGTGACTGGTGATACTGAACAATCAAATTTTTCATTTTATGTCATTGTAATTAATTTCCACTTAAATGTGAGTATCCGCATGTGAGCAGTGACTAGTGTACTGAATAAACACATCTAGATAAATCGAACAATTCACAGAAGCTTCCCAATGTTCCTTTCTTGTTTTTTAAATCAATGTCAAAGCATGGGCTCTGGAACTTTCTCCCTCTAAACTTTTGAATTGTTGTTAATTTTTTATCCTAAAATATACCTTAGCAGAGAAAAGTGTGCAAAAAAAAATCATCACACAGCAAAAACACAGTAATTTAAAAGTTTTCCTTAAGGCTTTGCATATGGTTCAGTAAATAGTGTTGGGTTTTCAGTGTCTTATCTGTGTCTTGAGGTTATTATCAGTGAGCTAATGATAACAGGAGGAAGGCCCGCTTCATATAATTCTGAATTAGCCAACTGAAGTGACCCATACATCATGCCAAATCATATCATGCTTTGCAAAGCATGACGTCAGATAATGAGGTGGCGAGAGGCATGCCCTTGGAGGTCAAGCCAGTCCGGGCTCAATGGGAGCTCTGCCATTTAATAACTGTGTGACACTGGACACACTATTGAACCAGTCTGCGCTCCAGCTTCATCATCTGCAGCATTCCGGTAACAGTGCCTACCTCCAGAGATGTTGGTACGGATGAAACCGGACGGTGCCGACGGAGCCCTGAGTGTAGAGAGGTTGGCAAAGTGCAATCACTCAGAGGAGAGGCTGTGTGAGAGGGATCGCTGCTGTCATTGCAGAGATGCTATGAATACACATTCTTCCTCCAAGGGTATTTTCAGGTGCCTATTTCCCAGGTAACAGGCACAGCCCCGCACACCGGGGTTACAAACAACTTGAGTTCGCCTTGCTTTAATTATAAGATAACTACAATACACGGAAGTGGTGGGTGTCTGGAGTGTGTGACTTCCTGCTGCAATGGGACATTCACACTGCGAGTTTCTCACAACCTGCAGGATCCCATCCCCTTAGATCCTCATCCTGAGGAGTACAGTCCACTGATCCTAGAAATTATGATTACGGACCTGGCATCCCAGTGATTTTCTTAGCCTGTTTTTGTCCACATTTGATATGGCAAGGGTCCCAAATAAGTAAACTTTTGTGAACACTATAATGACAACAGACCTAGGGGCTGGCGAAGTTACTTGGGGCTCAGGGGTTATGGGGAAGAGACACCTTCTCAGATAACTGTAATTTTTTTTAGAGTTGCTGTAAGGATATACTGGAGAAGAACAGAACTTTTTTTTTTCACTTGAAGGAGTTTTAATCACTACTTAGCCAGACATAAAACACTGGTGTTTTTAGAAACTTGAAGGTTAATGAAAAAAAAATGTATATCTAGTGAAGCTCCAGACACAAGTCTGCAGTCGCTGCCTTGGCATTCCAGGACAAAGCTGGCTCTTCCCTTCAGTGACCACCAAGTCCGCTGTCCACTTGTTTACTCTGTGGACTCTGCAGACTCATGGCTTCAGCCACCTTTCTTCTCTCCACTCCTGCATGACTGAACCGTCTACTTTCTTCCCTGTCTTTTTGAGATTTCAATTCTTTTATGATCTGTTTGTTTGTTTTGTTAAGTCGCTCTCTACTATCAGGTCCTTTTATGACCGAATCTATACAAGAAACTCTCTGCATCACCGGTTCGCCAGAGATCAGCTGCTTTGGAGTACCACGGCCACGCTGTTCACACAGCTATGGTTATGGTGACGGTTGTTACGAGCCACAGAGAACAGCCTCAGGATACAGAGATCTCAAAGCAGTAGGGTTAGTTAGCATTGCTCTGGACGTTAAAGTTCAAACACCTTTAGCTTCCCGACAGGACGAAATGTGATAGTTTATGGTTTTCTTATTCTCTTGTTTAAAAATGTGCTCCTCAGTTATCTAAAAATGCTTGCACCTGTTTAGTCACATAAACTCCTATGTATGTGTTGATGATATTTCAAGTATTACCTGTGATTAAGTTCCATCAACGATGAAAATTTTTAACCTACTGTTTTCAAAAGAGTATATTAAAAGAAAAAAAAATCATTTTTATAAGGAATTAACTAGTACATTTGGGAATAGATTAGTTTCATCACAGTTAGTTCCATTTTATGATTTTTCAAATCACTTCTCTATTTGAAATTTAACAGAATTAATCTGAAGACTCCAACATTAGCCTATAACTAAAAGAGAAAAAATGTGTATCAGGGAAATCATGTAAGGTTCCCATTACTGTCAAGGAGATCTGTTGATCATTTAAAATTCTGAGGTTATTTTTTTCTCTTTTTCCACCTAAAAACAGTTGCATGTTCCCAGTAGTTCTTATAATTCTGATTTATCCCGTACTGTTCTCCTCCAGTTCCCGTTCGGATAAACAGACCCTTCTTTTAATATGTTATCGCTCATGAATACAAATGATAAATTTAAATAGCTACTTTTCACTAAATAATACATGCTACCGAGCACTGATACATCTCTAATATAACTTGTAAACTCACTCTCTTCTATCACAAGTGGTTTATGCAACACTCTTGAACTTAGATTTGAGCGTCTATCGGCTGCAACCACTTCTAGAACTGGTTCACTTTTAAACCAAATTTTGAACGCCACTATTTCCTGTATGTCTTCACATAAGTACATGTGTATAATTTATATATGTTTTGTTTGTTTTACATTCTCTTCATCTCGGTGACTTCAAATACATTTATTTTATGCCCTCTGATATTGTACTAAACTCTGTTCTTTACTATAAAATATTTTTAAGTTCGCTGATTATTTTCATGTTGACTCCATTTGGCTGTTAGCCCGTTTAGTTACTGTTCACTTTATCTTCCACTAGATTTTTTTTGATGATATCGCTTATCTTTTCATGTGTGCCAAGCGTATTTTCCTTTAGGTCACTGAACTTTCTTATGATATCTGTTTTAAACTGTCTCCCCCACCCATACACTTTTAATTTACTAATTTCAGCTGTTTCTCCTAGTTGATTCAGGTGATACAGAGGAAAAAAATGTGTAATTGAAACCACTCAGATACTTTCTGTGTTAAGAAAAGCATGCCACAGAACCAAGGCAAAGTCAAGAGTACAGGGCGTCTTCCCCAGGCAGGACTGAGCCATTACACACCTGTCGAGATTCACAATTGATATGGCCCAGTGTCTTATATGTGCCTCTTCTTAGCTTATTTTTAGATATTGTTTAATTCATTTATTTTTACTGACATATAATGACATATCATACTATATTAGTTTTATGTGTACAACATAATGATTCCATATTTGTATATATAGAGAACTGGTCACCATAATGTCTAGTTAGTATCTGTCACCATACATAGTTACAGAGCTTTTTTGTCTTGTGAGGAAAACATGAAGCCAGCCTTAAGATGATTCTACCTGCATCCTTCAGGAATCCCTATGAGCTGTGTCAAAATTATAGTCTGTAAACAAAAAATATTGTCATTGTTTCAAGCTCCTAAATTCTTGATATTATGCTGTTCAGTCTAGAAGCTAGAAGAAAATACTGTGGGGGCAGGAAACAACGCAGGAAATGAAAAGTAAAAATGACCATTAGAATTAACCATGGTGTTTTCATTTTTACCAGAAAAACATGTTTATGCATTATGTTTGCAGTTGACATGAATAAAAAGAGGGAACTTTAAAAATACTTTTAAGTGATATAAAATGTTTATAGCATATTTTTTAAATTAAAAATTACTTTTTATTGTTGTTTGAATGCAGTGGTCTCTGTTTTCCCACCACCACTTTCCCCCGCCCCACCCACCCCCACCTCCCACTCTCAGCCCTACCCCCCTTGGCTTTGTCCATGGGTCCTTTATACACGTTCTTTGACTGATTAAAAAAGTGAAGGGGGATAAGAATTACAAACTGCCAGTTCTAAAGTAAGTAAGTCACAGAGATGCAGTGTGCCACACAGGCAATAGAGTCAATAGTATTGTCATATCTCTGCTTCGCGACAAGATGGGGACTAGATTGGTGTCGCGATCACAATAAAAGGCATATAAATATTGAGTCACTAAAACTAATATAATATTGTATGACAACTACACCTTAATAGAAATTTTAAAAAATTAACAATTTAAAAAATATATTAAAATATAGACTATAAGACATTATTTAAATTAGTCATATTGTTGTTTAAAATGTGAGAATGACACACTAAGTTGAAAAGTAGATATCATGTTATAAGTTTTATGTTCTGAGACTAGTTTGATATGAAGAAAGTCAGTTTTCTTAGCACTTACTTTTCTTATCTATAAATATCCCATATCTTAATTTCATTATCCATTGAATGTGGTAAATTAATGACCACATATGGTCAATCAACTGATGCATCCCTTTAGTATGGCATAACCCAAATGATTAATAAAACTTTTGAGATATATTAGACTCTACAAACTGAAATTCAAATAGATTTATGTATATTATCCTTTCCTATAATAGTCTTTATTGTATAGAGACAAAATTAAGGCTATGTCTTATTCTTTAAAAGGGTATTTATTATAAGTTTTAATTGTGGGGACATTTATATAATTCACTTACTTATAGTATTTTGAGGCAGCTTAAAACAGACAAAATATAAACCATATTTATTAAGTATATTGCCTTCCATAAAAATATTTTCACTACACTGTTGCTCTTTACCAGAACATATGCTAATTATATATTATGTTAAAAGATTTATAAATAAAAATATTTCAAAAGTACAGTTTGCAAAATGAGAAAATCTTGCTCCTGCTGTTCTTTTTATACCCTAAATTTATAGCTAATTTTCTCGAGTTATAAAGTTCTGGATACACATCCCCCGACTCAAAACACCTCACAGCTTTTAAACGAGCTTAACAATTTATTACAGCAATTTAGCAGAAGTACTGCTGCTTTCTGTCAGAATTTCCTGGCATCCTTGCTCACAAATGGGACGTGAAATATGTCAGTGTGACCCCTCTCAGGATCCGTAATGTGTGGCATTGACATTGCTTTTCTTCCAACTTCATGGGCATGTTTGACATATCAAAGAAACCTGCCACACCTTCAAAGTTCTGTAATAAAATTCTTGCATTTGCCAAATACAGATTCCTATGAGAGAACTGACCATGAGAAACAAAACAGAAAATCATAGAGACAAGTTATCTAACCTGGTAAATGACAACAAATATTAACCTATAAAAATTCATAATCGCATCTGATTGCAAACCACGTAATTGGTTATTGATAATTACAGTAAAAGTGTATGACAAGAGTTATGAGGTTGATTCCTCGAATCAAAGTGACTCAGGTGCTATCATTCTCTAGTTCACTTCATATTTCTCTAGCTAAATTTTCCAAGAATGATAATGACATTTTCTCTCTATTCCCCCCTCATGCACTGATTTTTGACATGTTATGGTGTGGATTTTCACAGTGGGACACCTTAATAGATATTTATAATGTTATAAACAAAGTTTCTTTTCCAAATAATATGAACATCTGTGTTCATCACCTCTGTGCCACAATTTGAACAATCTTTGTGGGATCTAGAAGGCCAGAAGGCTGATGATAACGTGGGGGTCATATCGGTTAATAACACTATATACATGTCAGCTGTGTAACTTTATAATATGATATATGTATACCCTATTATGTGCTCTGCACCCGAAGTCTCGACTCCTTCCCCCAGCGTATATTTGAGCCCCTTTATCCTCTTCATCCTTCCCTGACTGGTGACTGGGATATTTAATTACAAACTTTTATTGCAAAATTGGTTACTGTGTGGAGAACAGCTGGAAACAAGGGCAAGGACAGAAACTTGAGCCAGGACAGAATATGGCTCTTCTGAAAGTTCGAGTGTCCTTGAAATGAGAATTCATAATAGCTCTTGTTATTTCCCCAGGAAACCTACCACATATTTGTTTGGTGCGTTACAAAAACTGCTACTATAGGTTGTCGGAGAGGATGTGGTTCTATAGCATCTCTTACGAGTCAGACAGGGAAGTAAGGTGGTAAAATGGCTTTCGAAAACTGACAATACCTCCTGAACGTGAACATTTAGACAACAAACACCCAGAAATTCACTCCTTGAGATTATTTCTAAGAAATAAAAACAGGAGACTTATGCTAAAATATCCATAATATGCATATCCAATGAGATCCTAGATCCCAGCTGCCAATAAGAATCCACCTACTCATCGTTAAACCGTAGGTAAATGATCGGCTGTGTACCTCTCATGGAAAACTATACGCCAGTCCAAATACACAAATAATGGCCACAGAAAAATATGCATTAATTTTAACAATCAAACATTAAATGAAAAGTAACTATTTTAATAAAATTACTCTATACTCTTGTATATAGACATAATATACTTGCATAGCAGATTTCTCCCTACAAACATCAAAGATAAAATATATGAAATTAAAACGTACTTTATGGAAACCCATGCGAGAGAATGAATCATATGAAGAAGAAGGCATCCAAACAGCCAGCACAGGAGTGGGACAGGTAGGGGTCGGTGCGTGGTGGCGGGGAACAAACACCTGGATGTGGGTCATGACCACTTCATCCAAAAACGTAAGAACCGACTTTAGTCACTCTCTAAGCAACCCTTGACCCCGCTCTTTCTTTCATGCATCGCATCAAACCCATCAGCGAAAACTTGTTCTAAACCATTAATGTCTTTTCTAAGGTAATTGCAGTAGCCTTTCAATTATTTTCCCATGTCTGCCTTCTATTGGCATAAAATGTTTTTTTGTTTTTTTTTTTTTTAGTAAAAAAGCCACAGCATTCCTACGAAACCATTTTTACATTATTACTTCTCTGCTTAAAACTCTACTTGAAGATACCAAAGCCTTTCACAGTCTGGCTCCCCTCCATGGGCTCTCTGATTGCCTAGTTTCCCAACCCCTCTGACCCCTCTGGTCCCCCAAATTCTCTGCTTGCTCCACTCCAGCCCCACCGACTATATCTGCCTTGATGTCCTACTGACTGATGGCATTGAAACTGCTATCTGTTTGCATATCGCTCTCAATATAAAATAAGTCCCTCAAGGTGTGAGTGATATTCTTTCTAACCTTTGTTAACTATATTGTCTCATGTGTGATAAGCTTCGAAGTATTTGCTTAGCCACTGAATGACATGGTAACTAGGACAATTAATTTTCACAGAACAATCCTACTGGTAGACTGAAGACCAAGGACACCTGGGTGAAGCTGATTTGGGATCCAAGGAAACATTATTATCATGGTGATCAGTGTTGTCAAAAACCAATAGATTATATGCATCAATCTTAATTACTATGATTGTTTACTTGGTTAGAGTTCAGTCATTCATCACTACACATTAAATATTCTCCTAATCAATGCTGCACACAAGAAATACATGTGTTCTTTGCCTCTGTTTTTTGTCTTTATGCAGATTGTTCTTTTGCTACAAATTGGATCTTGCATTGCTTCTGTGATTCTGTAGTCATTGTGACTTGAGATTGGTCTCATCAACAAGATGTGGGAATTACTGTTGAACCAGTAATACATTTACATACTATCTCCAGTGGGCAGGAGACTTCTCCACACGACTATTTACACAGGTTGTAGTGACTTATCAGCTTCCGTTTCAGATCTTGTCCTTAGTCTGAGCATGAATCTTGATGTAACTTTTATTAGTAAGCTACATCATGGTAAATTTGTGTAGTCCCAACCTTTGTTCAGTAGGGTTAAGGGTAAAAAAAAATCAAAATATAATGCATCCTAAATTTCGTGGACAAAATAAACCTCTAAACCTGACATTTACCATATTGCTAACTTTCTGGAATGTTCCATGGCTCCTATTATCAGCATGTCTCTCGTTGAAATTCACAGTTGTGCAGACAACATGTCTTCCATTTAACAAAATTATATTCCTTGTTTACAAAATTGGTTTGATCGAATTAGATTCGTCTCTATGCCCCTTCTCACACCATCTCTATTTATATCATACCCATTCCCACCTCCGAATCTTGCCTCCCTTGCTTGTCTGTCATGCCCTACACTATTTTCTTTGATGATCCAAATCTAAAAAATATTTTCATGCTCAGTTTTAATTTCCATCATCATTTACAAGATGGCTCTATACCAGCGATTTCCAGCCGGTGTGCTGCAGGAATTTTTAAAACATGCAACACCCGACTATTTAGTCAGGAGCACTGACCTCTTTCCCTTTGGATTGTAAAATAACAAAAACCACAGCAGCCAACACAACCACAGCTGCCTGGCGTGAATGAATCAAAATTATACCTATTCTTTTTGTCAGATGGGCCAAAATATATATATTGTTGTTGTGCTTCTGAATGTCAGTAATCAGTTTATTTCTGCCATTAGATGAAAAAGGTAGAAAATTGCTGCTCTACGTAGGAGATGCCAACATGGAAAAAAAGGGAGAACTGCTATCACAAAGTATGATAAATATTTAAGGAGGTTTTGAATGTCCCTGCACTCTATACATGATCAAAGCCAATATTTTAACTATTCTGATGAATATATATTTAGTATTTTAAACTATATCTTATTGCTGAAGGATTTGGGATTAAATGGTATAAGTAATCTGTGTTATTTACAGAAAATTTAGAATTCCACGAAATACAGGGGGAAATCCATACATATTCTATTGCCATGAGATACTCGCCACAATGGCACATTTTATTCCAGTAGTGTTGTCATCGACATTTCAAAACGTAACATTGGTTTTATGCCACGTATCAGATTGCATGTGCAATGGAGTATTATATTGTTCCTTTCTAAACTGTAAAGAATTTGCTTATGTGTGTTATATAAATTATAAAAGTCTCATGTGTGATAAGCTTCGAAGTATTTGCTTAGCCACTGAATGACATGGTAACTAGGACAATTAATTTTCACAGAACAATCCTACTGGTAGACTGAAGACCAAGGACACCTGGGTGAAGCTGATTTGGGATCCAAGGAAACATTATTATCATGGTGATCAGTGTTGTCAAAAACCAATAGATTATATGCATCAATCTTAATTACTATGATTGTTTACTTGGTTAGAGTTCAGTCATTCATCACTACACATTAAATATTCTCCTAATCAATGCTACCATATTCTCATATTTGAGGCAAGTATAAAAAGCATGCTAAGGTAAAATTGCAGTCACTTCACATTATTATTTAAATAATTTAGTATCATTTCATTTGCCTTGGCATATTTAAAAATGTAAAGAAATTCCTCATATTATAAAACATCATTTTCTGAAACCCAGCTAAGCATAATATGTTAAAAGAGAAGGAATGTTTCCTTTACTAAACTCTAAATGCTAATTCCAAAAGAAATACAAATTATTTTGTTGTACCTACTAAAATTGTGTTTATTAAAATTAAAAATGTCAACAAGATTTAAAATTATGTTTCAGCGATTAACATTTCTCTTTTTAAGCAGCCTTTGAATCTTCATTCTACAAATACTAAACTTCATAAGCAATATTAACACCACATGTAATTCAATTAAATTGTTAGAATATAGAGAGGGGGCAAAAAGGAAGAAACACTTAGCTGAACAAAACAGCATGTGCAAAATTAAGAAAGCTCCTGAGAATGTTTAAAGGATATATTCAACCACAGTCTAATGCCTGTCATAAATAATGTCCCTTCTCATTAAAACACAAACTGTTCACAGAAAAAAGTGCATGCTATATTACAGAATAATTAACATAATTTTTCTCCTTGAGCACCTAGTTGTGCCTGGAAATTTTATTGGCTCTCCTTTTACGTCCATATGCCCTTGATAATTTCTTTTATAGATTTTTCCCCTAAAATTATTTCCCTTAGGGAAGTAGAGGTGGTTACACTGCATGTATCATTAAATATCGAACCACGCAGTGCAGTGAAATTTACATGTGGAACAGAGTCAAAATCTCAAGAACATTAGGTATTAGGAAAAACGGTTTAAATATCTTTTGAGGTGATATCACTATTAGTTTTTATTTTAATATGCTGATGCAAATGCCTTGTCCTCTTGCTATAATACATAATAGAATAAAACTCACAAAGCAGATCAACGCTCTTGAACCTAATGCATGGACCAGACAATGTATGCTCTACTGTGTGGATTCCACTCTGGCAAGTTCTGACAGTGGGGGCTGTGCCAGCGTCTCAGAGGCAGTGACTGACTACATGCTTCCCCCTCGTCTACAAGACCTGCGGTCCTCATGGACTCACTCGTTGACGAAAGGGTGGAGAACAGCACACACACAGGAGACGGTGGAGCAGACGTAGGAAAAGATGCTCAACATCGCTGATCATCGGGCAGATACAAATTAAACCCACAGTGAGATATCACCTCACACCTGTCAGCACGGCCATCATCAGTAAAACAACAGACAGCAAGGGTTGGGGAGGACGTGCAGAAAAGGGAGCCTTCATGCTCCACTGGGGGGCATGCAGGCTGGCGCAGTTACCGGGGAAAATGGTATGGGAGGTCCTCAAAAAAATTAAAACCCAAACTGTCTTTTGAACCAGCAATCCCACTTCTGGGAATATATCTGAAGAAACCTAAAACACTACTTTGAAATAATACAGGCTCCCCTATGTTCATTGCAGTGGTGTTTCCAACAGACAAGATCCTGAAGCGGCCCCAGTGTCCACCAGTGGATGAGCGGATAGAAAACACTGTTGCGCTTTCACACAATAAACTAACACTCAGTAATGAAAAAAAAAAAAAAAGAAAGAAATCTTATCTTTGCAGCAGCATGGGTGAACCTGTAGGGTATTATGTTAAGTGAAATGAGCCACTCAGAAAAACAAATACCATATGATTTCACTTATTTGTGGAATCTAATGAACAAAATAAACTAACAAGCAAAATAGAAACAAGACTCATACCAACAGAAAAGAGACTGAAAGCTATCTGAGGTGAGATTTGGGGGTCTGAGTGGAAAGAGGTGAGGGGATTAAGCAAAAACAAACAAACAAATAAAAAACTCATAGGAAAGAGAGGTGGGGGAGGTGAAGAGGGTAAAAGGGATATAATGGTGATATAAGGAGACTAAATACAATATATAATATAGAAATGATATATTATAGAATTGTACACTTGAAGCCTATGCAATTTTATTAACTAATGCCACCTCAATAAATTCAATAACTTTTTAAAAAAGAATCTGTCCCTATAGTACCAGGCAAGAGATTTGATGTTTCTCCTTTGGCTTATGAGTGCGTTGCCAGTAACAAGAGAGGTAAGAGCTACTAAAAACTCTTCATCTCGGCTATTTTCACTTCTCAAGCTACCATATTGGCATTTCATTTAAAATTTAAAGCCAGTGTTTTATGGAGTATAAAGTCCTAAAATTTTCAGCATCAACATCACAGAAAGCCATACATCTACCTCCTTTATAGGTTTGCTACAGAAATTTTCTTTCCGGGAAACGATGGCAAGGATTTGTCGAGCAAAGTATCCAGGGAGCATTAAAACAGCAACTTCAGCTTCGCTTCACGGGCTGCCAATGGCAGAGGCGCGTTTATGTCAGCTGTCACAATGTCTTCACTGCGGTGCTGGGTTTGTCTCCCAACGCCACCAACTGCTTTTTGGTGTTCGATCTTTTCTCATGCAACTTTATGGTATCCGTTTAATGTTTAGTGCGTAAGACCGAATGGGGTTTCCCGACAGTTCTCTTCACCATCTTTTCCAATAGAAGTCTTTCAAAATTCAGTATCTACTAATGTGCATCCTTCTGGCAAAGTGTTTGCAACTGAAAAAGAATTCCAGCTCCCCTGGCTGGCGTAGCTCAGTGGATTGAGCTCGGGCTGCGAACCAGGCATCGCAGGTTCAATTCCCAGTCAGGGCACATGCCTAGGTTGCAGGCCATGACCCCCAGCAACCGCACAATGATGTTTCTCTCTCTCTCTCTCTCCTTCTCCCTCCCTTCCCTCTCTAAAAATAAATAAATAAAATATTTTAAAAAAAAAGGATTCTAGCTAATGGATTTAAGTCTGGCACAATATTCTTAAAGGCCTCCAGAATTGAAACAATATGAAAGTAGAAACAACCATGGTAAATTGGGCAAAGTTATGCAAATGCAAACTATTGTTTTTTTTTACTTCCTTATAATTAATTGTAGAATCAATCTTCCCTTCATCATTTCAGTCTTGACAAACTGGAATTCTAAAACCCTGGAGATAATGGGCGAATGATAACTCAAACAACCAGCTGAGTTGAACGTAACTTCTAAAATCACTTAAACTGTACTGTTTGTTGCCATGCCGAGAGGAACCAGAAGCCCACCTCTGTTTCATATGGGTGAGTTGGGAGAACATTTATAAACTGTTCATGTTTGTGTCGAAGTTCCTTGTTGAAAGATTGGTAGTGATAACAGACCACAGAAATAAGTCATAGGGAAGTATGAGATATCGTCATCTACTCTATTTTGAAATTAAGAACAGATTTTGAGGTCCTGGCTGGGTAGCTCAATTGGTTAGAGTGTCATCCTAATATGTGTAAGGTTGTGGGTTCTATCCTTGGTCAGGGAACATTCAGGAAGCAACCAAAAGAAACGGAACAAATTGATGCCTCTCTCTCTCTCTCAAATCAATAGATAAGTTTGTTTTAAAAAAGAACAGAGTTTGAAATTCTATATCAAGGAGCAGAAAGAATTGAGTGCAGTGACAGCATGTCTATACTTTGTTATTGTCATTGATAATTGACTTGGTATCAGGGCATATAATGCTGAGGCTGGAATGTACACTTCCAATTATTCACCTCTGCCCCAAAAGTGTGCAAACTCACCTTCTGTCAGTCACATCAAGGGGTACATTTTTAATGTCACCATGTCTGCTGACACACAGGCAGAGAAATAAGTCTGGGTCAAAGCCTATTACTTGTGAGTCAGTCTCCAGATGGAGAATCCCATGTAACCTACAACTGAATCCTGACCCTTTGCTTGAGGGGTTACTCCCTACCTGGGATTTGGATGCTTTGTTTTACTGCTAAGCTGCCCTTCACCACATTTTACTCATTCAATCAATGTTATTGAATGAGCATCTTGCAATGTTCTAGGAGCTGGGCCACCAGAAAGAACCATGAAGACAAATTCCCACCCTTGGAGGACTTTGAATCCCAGTGACAAGCCTCGTAAGAAATTGTTCTCTAAAGGAGGCAAAGAATGTGTAGCCTCCAAAGAGAGAAATTTTGTTGTTTTGTCTATAAACAAAAATGTCAATCTCTAAGTGAGAATGGCCAAATTTAAAGATTTGGGGATTAAAGCTGTTACTAGTTCATGGAGTTTAATTTTCTATATAAAGTAGAACATTAGGTCCTAAACTAAGAGCAAAGATAGAGGTAAGGGATTAGATATTTGAGGGCTAGAGAAGTTTTGAAATAGCAGTTTTGGAGACTTAAAGAAGATGATGAGTAGGGAAGAGAAATGTCACGGAACGGTACCGAGAGCCTAGTATGAAGCTGCCCTGTTGTGTGATACTCTCAGGAAATGCTGAGTATCCTGGGTCACTTGCGAAAGGACTCCGCGTTATTGCTGGGAACACAGGGACTCTAAGGGTCATTTCTATTGCTTAGAACATAAGGCATAAAGACAGCACTCATGGTCACTTAATCCCTTATCATGGTCCCTAATGCAATTTTGCACTTGAATGATCTTGAGAGAATAGCTGTTCTTATCACTAGCGTATGATGCTTTCCTAATGAACACCTGCACGTGATATAATAAATGATTCATGGAATTGCCCACACCAGAAATCAAACTCTGATCTATGGGAACCATTTCACAATCAACCAAGCTCTACTAAAATATGCATTGTTGCCTCTCTCACAGAACTGAAACAAAACAGAAAGAGACAGAAACTGGTTTTCTAGTTTATAGAACTACATATGAATATAAAATATAAGGAATCAAAATGCTAATTGTAGAGCTTGTCCCTTCTGTAGTCATGGTGATTTGAGGTAGAACTTGATATATTTGGAGGACTGGGTCTTTTGTGCCCCCCTACCCCAGCAGCAGCCCCTCAAACTCTGGGCAGGTTTGTCCAAAAACACATTCCTGGTACTTCCTGTTCTGCCTCCTTCCCAGAATCCTCTAAGACAACACTTTTGCATGTAAATTTTATTTTCATGAGCCATTTATATATATAATGAATATATAATGTATATTTAACCTAAATATAATCTGTTATTTTTTTATTTAAACACACATAAAACCTCAGAAATATTTAGCACCTGTAATTGCATGCATTGGGACATCTCAATTTTTTTCAAAATATTCACACTAAATATATGATTTTTATTATAATAAATCTTAGTATTTTGACTTCTAAAATGCACAAAACATTTTTATTCATTAATTTATTCTTCACAATCTGAGACATGTACACAGAAAGCCTTAATGTCTTCATCTTTAAATTGAGACTAGAAGAACCCGGCATCTTATAGAGGAGCAAAAAGGGCCTCAGAAAATCAGAGGACCTTCCTTGACCGAGGCCACCAAGAACCAGTTGGGAATCATGAAGTAGCCATGACAGAAGTGTGTGTTATTACTCCACACCTGAGCTTGCTCTCTCTACTGCCTTTTGCTTTCACAAAATACCCCCACACAAGGTAATGCTTCTCACTGCAGAAACGCTCAGCACATATGTAGTGTAAAGTTGAAAGGCAAAAGATATGAAGAAAATAAAAATTTTGATTTATCACATTTCTATTTTCATATAAGTATTGTCTCTTTATTAAGAGTCAGCTAGCTTTTTAAAAAATATTTGCAAGGAATTCGGCTACAATTTTATCTTTCACATAACTGTGTTCTAGTAACCATAGTATCTTCAAAAGTTCTTAAAAATGATACATTTTCTCAACTATCAAAAATGATGTCATTTTAAACTCTCCTTTAGATTTTTTCATATTGTAGTTCATATAATCAAACTTCATATTTGTATTATAGACCACTGAAACATTTTTATCATCACTGAGATGTATTTTTAATACATAAATGCTGTACTTGAAATCTAATAAGTGATGTATGTGATATACAGCCATCAATGTGAGAATCTTTCCCCCTAAGATATTGCTACTTAGTGTTAATTACATAAGATATCTCATTAGTTGTTTTGACAATATGTTAGCAAATTTCAAAACAAGCCATCAAATATGTATTGCTAAAAACTTTGTAAATGTAGTTCTACCGAAGTCATTCTCAAATATCTTCCTCAAGAAATACTTGTAGAGCAAGTTATTCATATTTATAGGAATTCAGTTTGTTTTTCTGAACTAGCAGCAACATTTTGAGCAACTATTCATGTAAACATTTTATTTATAATTACTGAAGTGAATGGGATGACCTTCCATTTCTTAAACTCTGCATGAAAAGAAGAAAGAGTAACTGTGTATTAAGGTGGAGATAATTAACAATGGCAGCGATTGTCATATTACAGAATTTAAAACCTTCACTAATATGGTCACCAATGGAAAGTACTGCCTGTTGGTCTTAATTTCAAATTGCCTTAATATTTTCAGTGATTTATATTTGAAAGGATTTTTTTACTTAATGTGCTACAGACAACAAACTGTGTTTTTGGCCTTTGCTCATTACATTATATGCTTTATAGATTATAAAACTTGCTAAGGGAGTGTAAATCAATAATTCAGAGTGTTTAAACACGTTAAAAGTGAGAAAAGTTTGAAAGGCTAAGACACCTGATATAAAAAGTCAAAACGCACACTGTAATATTACTTTAAGGTGCTTTAGCACTTTCCAGGGTGAGTCCAATTTTACAAACTTTGTGCTGTTGGACTGGAAGGTACAGGTGAGTCTCTGTGAGCCTCTCTAGTTGCCATAGATAGTATTACATTTTTGGAATTACAGCCTTTCTTCATTTTCATTCAGTTCACTATGTAAGATGGAAGACTAAAATTATAGCCATTCCCAAGTCTCTGCACTCATAATTCCTTTCCTACATGCCTCACTCAATATGCTAGCCTTTCTTTTTGGTTATAAGGTTTCCAATAAACGTGAATTATATTTAATTCCTATGAATACCTGCATTTTGTATTCCTAATGTTCTGTTACAAAGAAAACAAACAAACTAACCAACCTCCAGCCAATTCACTTTGGCCTGAATCATGCCTATCCTTTTTGGCTCTGTTTTTTTTTTTTTTTAATTATGAATATTTCAAGCTCATTGCATGGAATCCATGCTCTTCCACTGAGCTGTGTGCAGTGCCAAACATCCTCTGCATTCAATCAATGTTAAACCATTACATCACAGGGGGAGGGCATGGGAAAAAGGAGAATCATCTAGGAGGGCGACTAAGCATTGGCAATGCCATGAATGAACTCTCTTGAATAATTTCCCCGTCATTTCCCACTTTTCTTGTTAGGAAAATAGCATCCTCATCCATCAAATAGATACTCAACATCAGCAAGCCACCCTCTGAGAGCCAGGATGGTACAAAGGGGTCTCTAAAATCAATCTAGAAAATTAAACATATAAAGTGCCTTTCACAGTTTTATGGACTGGTGAATAATGCATTCATAAGTGTAGACAGATGTTGAATTACATAGGCATTGAGAGTGGAAACAATAACACTTTTGTCTGGAGTGTTTAAAAATGGGTTTTGGAATAAGCAAGATTTAAGCTAGCGAGAGCCTGAAGGCGAGGGTAGGACTTAAGAAGAACGTGGGGAAAAGGCAGTTTTACATTAAAGGGTAATGGTGTGGTAAAAGACTAGTAGTGGAAAATGCAATGTAAGATTTATGTTTAAAGCAGCGTGGTCTTGCTGCAGTACATTCCCTGTGTGGGGCGGTAGTGGAAGGTGAGCTTGGGCGGACAGGAAGATGATACTCTCTAATGCCTAGCATTCAGGGTTGAAGTACTCAAGATTTTCTTTGGCACTAAGGATTTATTGAAGATTTCAAAGGGAAAACGGTTAGAAAAATGTGTTTTTTGGGGACAGAAATGAGATTGGTTGTTAAGTTCGGGAAGGATGGAAGGGGGACGAAGAAGAGGCAATGCAGCCTCAGCTGTCGTTAACAGTCTGTCCAGGAGGTTAAATCAGACCACAGACTTGGTGAGGACTGAGGCTATCGGACAAGTGTGGGGGACAGGGTTAGGGTGAGGGTGAGGCAGCTGGTGATCACTCCATAGGGTGCGTGGGGCTGGGGAGGAACACGGAGATGCCCTTCATAAAACAGGGATCCTCGAGATATTCTAACAGCGCAGACACTCAACAATTTGATTTTCCATTGCTGCATTTTTAACGGATTAAAAATAAATATTGGTTAACAATGACATGCCTTTTTAAAAAGATAGTATCCCGTAAATAAATATTTGGACTAAGGCTTAAGGAAAAAAAACTCCCAATAACTTTCATACATCTATGATTTTAATACTTAAGAGGTCAGTTTCAAATTTACTTACATAAAAATAAACTAACTTGATAGGAAAACACAGTAGTGGGAACATACTAAATCATTTGGAAGTTTTTGGCATGAAATGAATACAGTAAACTTTTTAAGGCCATTTTATACATTAAAAGATATCTTGCAAGCCCTGGCTGGCGTAGCTCAGTGGATTGAGTGTGGGCTGTGAACCAAAGCATCCCAGGTTCGATTCCCAGTCAGGGCACATGCCTGGGTTGCAGGCCATGGCCCCCAGCAACCGCACATTGACGTTTCTCTCTCTTTTTCTCCCTCCCTTCCCTCTCTAAAAATAAATAAATAAAAACTTAAAAAAAAAGATATCTTGCTTAGATGACAACTGTGTATTTAAATGACAAACAAAATTGTATCTTATCATTTCATAAAAGATTAATGGATTTTGATAAGTAACCTCTGAGGAGAGTGGGGCTGGGCTATAAGTATACTAGAAAACATATGGTTTTGATAAAAAGTATTTCTGCCTGGAAATAAATGTAGCACTTTCTTTATCATCATAGGCAAAAATAAAGCTCCTCAGTTAATTGGGAATGAGTGATATTAGAGATTCAGACTAACCATTGTAGACAGGGTCTGTAGTCATGTTTTGATCCTAAGTTGTAATTAAATTACACTAGAAGGAATAGAATGTTTAACAGATTGAACAAAAAATACACTGTTCTGTGGTTTCTGTGGTCACCAGTTTGTTTGTTTTTGCCTATGAAGCACATTAATAAATAGTCTTATTCAGTCCATATTGGAATTAGAGAACCCTATACATAAAAAAAGAGTATTTCCCAATTATTAATGCAACATATCTACTGAAAATTAAGTTCACAAGAACTTCAGTTTAAGTTTGTAACTACAGTTTAAGTGATATACTATGTATTTGATTTAATAACTAGATTCAAGGGTAAAATTTAATTTAAAATAATTTATCTTAAATCTTAATTTATATGTAAATACTTTGCACTATATAGCATGTTGAACATAAAATATTTACACTATATTTCAACTTTATTTTGATCCATTTATGACTTTGACACAGTATATCAGATGTGTCATAAACCTGTTTTAGTGAGAGTAAGAAAACACATAATATTTAATTAAAAAGGTAAGAAATTATATTCAACTTTCCAATGTGATACCTCTACTTAAAACTCCCTTACTGGAATTAGAACTTCATTTTGCTTCCTTTAAAGATAGTTTTTCTTTAGAATACAGTTTATAACATGCCCACACCCTCATCTGGTGACTACCCATTGCTCACTGGCTAGCAGGAGATACCTTGTGACAGTTCAAGAACAGGAGTTCGGTCTTTACATGTGAACTTGGGTCTGCCACACTCCCCTGGAGAAGCCCGCTCCACCCTTCGCGTGCTCTCTGCCCTTGGGCCTTTGGGTTCGAGCTCAGTTCAGCCTATAGGAGGCAGCAGCAGGATTTGGGGGGGTGGGAGGAGAAAGCACTTGACCCAGTGACTGTTAGAATAAACATTGGTACTGCTATTCAGTTCTTTTGTTGTTTTACTTTAATTTGCATTTAATTTTTTCTCAAGGTTTATTATTGCCTGTACTTCTCTCTTAAGCACGTTTTCAGTCCATGCTCGTTTCACTGGAGCGTGTCCTTCCGCGTGAGGAACGCTGATTTTGATTTATGATATACTCTCCCGCTCTTAGTGATGGGGAAAATTAGCATAGTCAAGATGGATATTTTATCAGCAGGAGATATCTGTTTTGCATATATTTCTGTCCCTTCTTTTTATGCAAGAAGAATCTGCAGAATTGTTTTAATTTTAATAAAGAGAAAAGGCTGAAGAACCTCATTACTATTCAACCTTGGAACTTAGGTGTTATTTTAAAACCAGTCTTCCCCACAATTTCACCTTATTTTGAGGGACTTATACTGCCAAATACGCCAGAGATGTGAGGACTAAATTCTCGTGATTCTGAACATGATGAAGGGACTTTACATGTAAGCTATTTGGAATGGTTCCAGACACATAATAATTACTATATATAATATATATTTCCTATCATTATTAATAGACCACAATCCAAAACATTCAAATAATATATATTACACAAACTATTTCTCTGAATGTAATTCAATTACAGGAAAAATTAACACAAAAATCACAAATCCTATATTTGGAAATTGAAAACACATTAAATAATAGGTCAAAGGAGAAATCATAATATGAATTAAAAGCCTCCTTAGAAGGAGGCTGGAAAGGAACCTCAACCTATTAAAAAAATGTCTGATACACTGACTGTGTGAAAGAAAGGGAAGTTGATAACATTAAATCTTCATATCCAGAAGAAGGAAAAAATACAAAATGTAATGCAAAACTCAAATGCTTGCAAAATGAATCTGAGAATAAATTCATATGAAAGTACACAGATTAAAAGTTTTAAGATCAGAAATTAAATATAAAACAAAGATCTAGGAGGATATGAAAGTTAAAAATTGGGTCTTTAAAAAGAATGATAAAGTAGACAGAACTGTGATGAGGCTGATGACAAAAAATTGACTTATTTTGCCATATCTGCTATTCTTGCAATGTAAAAACTGAGATTAGAGAAACTAATTCCTTCCCAAACACACATAAATAAGCAGTGGTTTATTTAGGCATTTTAGTAGAGTTATACTATCTGATTGTGACATATTAATAAATCACAACATATATGGATACTTATTAACTATAGAGTCTTTCATAATATATTTATTAGGCTGTTATTAAAAATGACTGATTTTACACAAATATGTACAGTACTAACACAGGCAGGATTTGATCCAGATGTAAAACTGTATAATTCTTACTTTTTTTTTTTGCAAGAGTGGTGGTGTTTATTGAGCTTGCCAAATTTTTAATTTACTTGTCACATTGTCACTTTATTTTATATTATTTCCTTAGGCTTTGAGTAACCATCTGAGCACAACATGACCCAACACATTTATCCTTCAATTAATTTAGATACATAGCTTGAAGACTGAAGAGACATAGTTATGCACCGTATGGTCTGTTCAACCCACTACCTTCAAGTTCTAATAGAAATGTGGTTATTTATGACTACTACATGATCAAGGAAATAATGGCTATAGTCTCAAAAGTCAAGCTACATTCAGTCAGTCTTTATCATTTATGTCTAACACAGAAGTGTCATTAAAATACCTTTCGATTTCTCATACTCACTCCAGACAATAATTCATCATGTGAAAGGAAGACTGAATTTTACTGATGTTTAACCCTTCCTGTCAAATCTGATCTCCTTGTTGGTTTTTTCCTGTGAATAAATGCACTCATGTTTCCTGATTCTGATTCTTACGTCTATTCAGACAAAATCTTTTTTTGTCAGTTTTGGGCTAATTTGACTCCTCCTTCCATCAGCTTTGCTGTTCTTTACTTTTGATAGCTAGTCTACACTTAGTCCAGTCTCTCTCTCTTTTTCATGTTAAGAATTTAGTAAACACTGATCTTTCACCTTCTTAATCTAACCCATCCCATTTAGGATATTTTCAACACTTCAAACAGTGTCTATGCTCTATTGCTGAATACCATTTATCCCCAAGTTTAATGACATCCTTGTACATCATTATCAAAATCACTGGGAAAAATAGCAACTAAATTGCTAAGTAACTATTTGGTTCTGCTGCATCTCAGTAAGAGGTTTTTCTCCAGAATGGAATTAAAACAATAATCAACAGTCTTTGAATAAATTATGCATGTAGCTCTGTATATACCCAATTTAATAATATCTCAGTCCATGTTTTTCCATTTTGCTAAAAATAATATTCAGCCCTGTCTGGTGTAGCTCAGTGGATTGAGCACGACCTGCATACCAAATGGTCGTTGGTTCGATTCCCAGTCAGGGCACATGCCTGGGTTGTGGGCCAGGTCCCCACTAGGGGGCACATGAGAGGCAACCACACATTGATGTTTCTCTCCCTCTCTTTCTCCTTCCCTTCCCCTCTGTCTAAAAATAAATAAATAAAATCTTTAAAAAATATCTAAAAATAATAATATTCAAAAAGGTTACATGAAATTATCACATTTTCCTACAGTGATAATGTGAGAATAAACTTATCCAGAAAGAAAATGTCAGTTGCATGTTTAGCAAAGTCATCCTCCCTCCTGAAAATCAACTTCCTTTTCTAAGCGCTTCTTCATCATTTGTCACAAGTAACTGAAGACTCTTTTTTTGTTGTTGTTGTTTAAATGTGGCAAGCTTTGTGTTCTGACTTACAGAAAGTTTCAGTTTTTAAATAGTTTGAACATTTCTATTTTCAATTTGTGAAAGGGGAATGACTCTCGAATGCTGACACTTTGTCACAACTAGTGAGTTTGAATAAAATCGACAAGCACTTCCACCTCCTTTGGTGTGCGTTCAACCCAACAGCAGGCGAGGGGAGAACAGTGCCAGATGTCAACACCCTTCATTTATTTTCAGAACAATAAACACGGTTTGGAGAAAAGTCAAAAATATGGCAAAGAAGTTTCAGAGTATAAAATTTTGGAGCATTGATTAGTTTCAAGCATACAGTCACTTTCTTGTTAGGTTTTTTTTTTTTCTTCCTCCAGAAACTTGCATATTGAAAGTTATTTGTACCTCTGAGAGTCAGTTACCTTACATCATGATGCATGGTTTACTCACAGGTCATTAAGTATGCATTAAATAATATGAGTGAAATGTATGACATGCGGTTATTCTTAGTAAAGTTGTTATGTTTATATAATTCAACATTTCATGAGCATATATTAATGAAAGCTATGCTTTCATATGTTAAGAAAATAATTTTATCGCATTTAAAATACTATTACTGAAACTACATTTTTATCTTTTCCCCAAATATCATTGCAATATGAATGCATGTGGTTGGCGTGTAAAAACCTGTAAGCCTTCCTAGTTGAATAAATTTCCTGTAAGTGTCCATCTCGTTTAATGGATGTTCATTCATGCAAGAAAAATGTACCACACCAATCAAATTGCAGATACAATAATAATGAAAAGCAAAACTGTGACATGAGTTTTGAATACCTTTTTAATTTGACAGCAGTTACCTGGCTAGAGATGAAACCAAAATCGCTGCCGGGTTGAAATTGACATTGAAGAAGCTAACCCTTTGGCAACACTCCACGGGCAATGGTGCACCATGTCACTATAAATCACCCCGCTGGGATCAATTGTCATGCCCCCCAGGGACATTGTTGTCTATAATATCACACAACAGTAATGAGAGGAAAAGATTTCCTGCTAGAACATGAGTCATTTCTAAGCATTAAACTAACAAAGCTTGAACTAAATCGGGCAAGAAGTACATCGTAGGAAATTACACAGAAGCTGCGCATCAGCAAAATGTCTTGGCAGGAAATGGCTGGACAAGTAGAAGTGCAATCACTGTCTTATTTATTTGCCACTCTTGGGAACACTAATATGAAAGTGACTAATATGGTGTAATAGTTCCCAGAACCAATTAATTAATCATAGCTTGCCATTAATAGATACTTTCCTTGAGGAGAATATTTCATGCTCAAGGAAATTTAACCATTTTTTTGTGTGTGGTAAAGTTTTCCTAGTCAAAAGAATTTTAAATGTTCATTCTCACATTGTTAATGAGGTAGGGATTTCCTCAATGAAAGGATTATTTCCATATATGGTCAGAGGTGACTTCTGGAGGAAAATTAACTTAAGCGCTCATGCAGAGTTAGAGAAATGTTCTTTCGGTCTTTCTCTTGCACTTAGCATTAATTAAAGGCATTTAGTTCCTTGATTCCATTTTTTAAGAAATAGGTTGTGATTAATTTCACTCTCTTTTAACCCTAGTCCAATACCTGGCTTTCAGTCTCTTAACTTGAAAAGCTTGAAGTTGGTGAGTTGATTTATAAGTTTTTCTCTTATTTAAAAATATTTTATTTATTTATTTTTAGAGAGATGGGAAGGGGGGTAGAAAGAGAGGGAGAGAAACATCAGTGTGTGGTTGCCTCTCACAGGGCCCCCACCCCACTTAAGATCTGGCCTGCAACCCAGGCACGTGCCCTGACCAGGGAATCCAACCAGTGACCCTTTGGTTAGAAGACCAGCACTCAATCCACTGAGCCACATCAGCCAGGGCTAACTTTTTTACTTTATTACAAAAATGTTAGCTGTTTACTTCCCCCTTAAGTTAATGAATCAACTTACATAGGTGTCTTAAAACCATGCAGACTGAGTCAATGCCCTTCAAGAGTTAGCTTTGTTCACATTATTTCAAAGTGCAATTACTTTATTTTAGGTAGTGTTAAATAATACTCAGACATGTGTAAAGTACACTGAGTTTATTTTTTTTGTTTCCTTCTCCCAGATCCATGTGTCCTTATGATACAACCAACTTCTCACTCTCCCCAGTGCAGTACGACACCTACCCGAAGAGTGGCAATACCGTCAATCTCCACTATTCCTGTCATAAACAGCACACCACAAACAATGTCATTGTGATCGCTCCAGACCATGGCCTGAGTCTCTTTTCCCTGGGTCATCTGCCTCTTTGATGTGGACCCTGGCTCATGGGGTCTGCCACCTTGTGGATGAGATACGACACAAATTCACATGGACTACCGAGACCTGTGGAGGAAAAGGGACAGCATGGCTTTCCTCTAAAGGGGAGAAAAAGCCAGCGCCCTTGCCATGACAGGCCTTTATTTCTTTTCTGAACACATTACATGATGGTCCTCATATACTATGCACAGGTTCACTTTAGGCGGTTACCTTTTACAGAAAAAAAGGAAAGGATGCCACTAATCACATCACAGAAGAGGGATATTTGCAAGTGAAAAGGGAAAAGTGGTTGGACCGGTTACACTGATCCTTGGAACTTAGCATGGAATTTAGGAAGTTACTTTGCAGTAAATAAATGTTTGCTGCCTCAATTCAGGGTTGAGGGAGTTTTAGCAAAAGCAAGTCTCATAGCAGTCTAGGTACAGTGCAGGCCTGATTCCCCACAGGAGAACCTATCCATGGGCATGGGTCCTTTCTGGGCTCATGCCACACATAACGGTCTCCTATACCTCTTGACATTATTCTCATATTTCTAATCGACTAGCATCCCAGAGAATGCACGTGACTTCTGGATAATATTTCAGCATGATTTATCTGTCAGGGTGCTTTTGAACAGGAACCGGCACAAGATTCCAGGGTCTATACATATCCCTGCTTACTGACTAGGCCATGTAGTTATGGCAAGTGGTGTTCCATGGTTAGGCTCATGTGGGTTCCTAGATGCTTCAGGTTTATTTTTAATAATGCTTAACCTACAAATGAGAATATTCTGAAAAGGCTTTATGACTGTCCAAAGAGGTACAACTAAGTCAGCATGTGTAGAAATTGAATGATTTCTTAAAATGCTTAAATTCAGATTTTAGACAGAGCAAATATATCTTGACTATTTAGGACATTCAGTAGATATTTTGTAAGCACATTTGTGAGGCAGTTTTAATGTTGCAATGTCCTTTAAGTATGAAAATAAATTAATAAAGTTGATTAATTTCCTGACTTTGATTTTTTTTTTTTTTGTAGGTGGTCCAATGATCGATTCCAGCAGGATTTCAACAGGGGAAAGAGGGGAAGAGTCACCAAAGAATATGTATAAAGGACCCAGGGACAAAGTCAAGGGAGGGTAGGAATGAAGGTGGGAGGTAGGGGCGGGTGGGGCAGGGGGAAGTGGTGGTGGGAAAATGGAGACCGCTGCACTTGAACAACAATTAAAAAATTAAAAATAATTTTTTAAAAAGATTTAAAAAATCACTCTAAGTGCCCAAGAAGATACAGTATCATGAATAGAATTCCAAGTCATCATACACTCCTTCATTTAGATAAATCTTGCAGTTCTACTAACCAAAAGAACACTTTTAAAAGAACAATGTTGGAATAATCTATCCTTGTTGCTATGTCAGATACCAATCTTGGTTCTGGCATTAGAAACATAATAATCAAAACCCCTAGTCTCTGGAATTTATATTTTAGTGAATGAAGAGACCACAAATGATATATATGTAGAATATGCAATATGCCAGATGGATCTAAGGAGGAAAATCAGCAGAGAAGAGAAAATGGTGGAGCTTAGAGAGGTGAGTTAAAACTTTTAGGTATATGGTTAGGTAAGGTGCTGCCTGAGCATATTTGAGCAAAATTACGAAGGGGAATTGGTGAGCCATGTAACTATCAGCAGGAAGAACAATCTATTCATAGAACATGAGTAGAAGGCAGAGAGTGCCTCAAGTTTGAAAACCAAGAAAGCAGAGCTTGGAATGAAACAAATGAGGGGACAAGTCTTAAAAAGTGAGGGCAGCAAGGTAACATGATGTCGCCTACATCATATTGTAAAGGGTCTTTTGGCTCATTGCAGAGATCTTTAACTTGACTTTGAGAGTGGTGAAAACTAATTGATAAAGGCAAGTGAGTCTAAATTGCACAGTAGTTTCAGTGGTTAGTCACTAGCTTCCTTTGTGTGGGAAAGAAGATGGCCTCTTTGTTTTTGTGATGCTACCAAATCAGGTGTGTTTGTCTTCTATTTGCATGGTTTTGTATCCAGAAAAAAATACTATTTACATTGGCAGCTTCAGGGTAGCTGATGTTTATAATTGTTTTCATCACTGAAATGCTATTATGTATTAACCAAGGCATGCAACACATTAAGAAAAATGCAAAATCAACTTTTAGGTTACTGAGTCTACCAAAAGGCCACAACTTCAAAATAAATAAATTAATAAATAAAGACTTGGAAACATTTCAAAAGGGGTCTAAACTTTGGTATACTTACTTAAGCCTAGTACTGGGAAATCAAACAACTGAAATTCCTCCAATTAGTAATGTATGCATATAAACACAGAGAGTTGAGAGAGATTGATTGTTCAATGACTGATTGATTTGCTGTTCTCATTATTTCTTTAGCTTTTTCATTGTTCTCTCAAAAGACTCTGTTCCAATGAATGACACATGGAATTCCTACAGAGTGCTGGCCTTTCTCTGTTCTCAGATGTTCTGCCAAGTTCACACAACATTAGATTGTGTTGGTTTATTTAACATAAAAGAAAAGAATATAAAATTAAACTGTACTATTTCTTATCATCTATGAACTTGAATGACAGTTAAGTAAGAAAAGTAACTTCTCAAAACACAAACTGCCATCAAATAGCAGGAAAAAAAGGCAATTAGTATAAAACTCTATCTGGAGGAAAAATGAAAAGCCAAATTTAGCCAACTTCAAAAGATGTTTTTCAACAGGTTTCTAATTAATCACTGCAAACTTCTCATTAATGAGGTCCTATATCGGTTCAGGGAAGGTAGTAAAACCTAGTTAACTACACAAATAATTATAGTTGAAAGTCCAAGATGACATTTTCTGCAAGAATATTGTTGTTACTATTATAATGGCTTGACAGCAAGCTGTCAGTTAGTTATACTTACTAAGACAATATTTAACATAATAATGACTCTTACTTTTCAATTCAAGCTCAAGTAAAATATTCATGTGTTATACTATGCATTAACTCTATAGAATACTTTCTTGAAAAAAAGTAAAGCTTACATAACTAATCCCAGATATCAAGAAAAAGTTCTGTATTTTCCCAAAATATAAAAGAATTAGGATTTAAAAATTTTATCTAATGACTGAACGTGTGGTAATAAGCTGAGCACAGAATGTGGACCTAGCCTTACACTAAAATAGAAAGATTAGAATAAAAATAAAATCTAATTTCTATTCCTTTTTGTATAGGTATATGAATATTTTGCAAAACATAAGACTTTCTGGCCACGTAGTCGATAATATCTGTACTTGCTCAAGTATCAAGTAGCACCAAACGCGACTAATACTTGACTCAGAATAGGAACGTTTTGGGATGATTTTTTCAACTTTATATACATATTCTTGTAGAATATGGTGTATTTCTTTTACATGGTTCACCT
Organism: Tonatia bakeri; assembly: GCA_004024845.1. NCBI lineage: Eukaryota > Metazoa > Chordata > Mammalia > Chiroptera > Phyllostomidae > Tonatia > Tonatia bakeri. Next base: position 420,570 of record PVIA01000413.1, read on the forward strand.
CATCCTACTTCAGTAAGTGCACAATTGCATCTGTGCAAACCATTCATGTGGTTAGAAAAATCTCCTGGACACCAAGACGAACATGGTTCCCCCGCAATCCCTGATACTTTCTTTTCTTCAGGAGGCCCCATTAGTTGCTCATAATGCTTTCTTGGCCAACTTCTTACCATGGTTACTCATAGCTACTCTTTTCAAAGGATAACATCTATGAGATTCCCCTAAAGCATCTGAACTGAATAATATCTAGTGCCTTTTAACAAAGGCACCAAAAAACATTAAACTGAGACCATGTAATCTCCTACACTCAAAGCTGATGGCTCCCAGAATGCTGGATAATACCAAAACTAAGAATAAATTCTCACGTGTGTTTACTGACTTCTGGAAGTCAACAAAGGAATAGACAGTAACCACTGAGTTTTATTTAAATGAACGATAAGCTCAGGTTTGGCAGAGAAATCCACAGGTTAATATTGAATACCAGTAAGGGAATTTACAATTTTATCAACAGGACTTCAAAGACAAACAACTCGATAAACTCTTAAGTATGTTGAGTTATATGTTTCACAAAATGCCATGGCTCATTCCATGCATTTAACTGCAAAGACATAATACAATCAGAAGCCCCCTCAGAAATATAGTGTCAAGTATCCTAACTCAAGACATCATATGTGGTTAAATATCATAAAGCTTTTTACATTTTGTTTTAGTTTAAAGAATTTACTTCTTTTCTGCCTTAGGGGGGATGATTGGATCTGTTAATATGTTTGGATAACTATATTGTTGTATGACAGCATGTCTGTATGTTTCACAGGATAAATTTCACTGAAGTTTATAAATGTGATCTCTAAAATTTAAATCATATACAGAATTAAAATGCGTTTGATTTGTGGAGGCTGTTAAATATGCATAATAATATCATAAATGTGTTTTATTTTATTTGATCCTGAGCTTTTCCTAGACCAAAGTTTTAATATTATAGACACTGTCCTAAATCCAAATTAAAATGTAATATCCCTTTTTCTTTCACATGACTGTGGTTTTTGTAAACTATGCTAAAACATAAATATCTACACATTTAAAATTATTTGTATGTACTTTGGTAGATCTGTAGTATTTTTTAGGTACTGATGTGATATCATTGTCTTGACTTAATTATTTTACTTATTAAAGAAAAACATGGGGATATAAATCAGACGAAGGGGTCAAATTGTAGGCAGTTTACTGATTGTGTTTCTTTGGGCAGGTGACTTAATCTTTCTGAAACTGTTTTCACACTGATTTCAATGGTAACATGTACCTAGCTCTACTATGCAAAGTCAGAAACACTGTAGAGCTATAGCAGACACTATACATTAGCAGTAGGCACTTGGTATATACGCACACATTTCCATACGCATTACTAGACAACTAATTCACATAGGAAATAATGCTCAACCGTTCCCCAGAGTGTTCAATAATATTTTTAAAGATCGTCATTCTCTCTAGTCTTCTTAAATACAAGGACCCAACACGATTGTGCATATGGGTTCACTTTTCCACGTTTATGGGCAGCAGACTAACGTAGCTCAGTTGCTTTTTCATCTAACTCACTGCTGCCCATGGCAACGGCCCTATTCTCTCCTCCTGGAATATCCGACCTGAGAAAGGTTACAGGAAATTGAACTGCAGTCACTTCAGTGAGGCTGAACTTGCAGGTTAGATTCTGAAAACATATCTTCACGGTGGACTTTATGCCACAATAAATTTGCTTTCCTCCTTTAAAAAAATAACATCAACAGTACAATCCATGGTGCTCTATTCTATACTGAAGATAAAAATACTAGCAAATAGAATTCAAACTGTTTTCTGTTTTTAATTTCAAGGTGGTTCCGAATGTCATGCTGTCGCTAGCAGCACATGGGTTATAGACTTCATATTTAATAATCTAAAGTAAGAAGAAACGTTCTCACACCAGAGACACTCCAGGGACCAAATACAGTGTTGTAATCTATTTACTTCTTGAAGAGCTTTGGAGTTTATTAGTCTGGGTGAATGAAGAAGCAGAAAGGGTAGTGGGAAATGACAATACGGTTCTATTTGTCAAGTTTTTCTCTAGCAAGCAGCTGTAAAAAAAAAAAAGTACAAATAAATTTCCTTGAAGATATTAAAATGGTTGATTGCAATTCCTTGTGTGATTCTGACAAGGAGTTTATAGGAAAACAGTACATGTTATAAACTTTAAAGTGATTTGCAATTTTTACCCCAACAAACACTTTGCAGAAGGGAATCCTATTTTTATTCTGCCTTTTCAGGATATTTTTGCTACCTTTATGTTGATTTCAGATTGTTTTCTTTATGATTGATTAGAAAGGGGCCAGTGGCATAGGCTAACTAGCGTCTTCAATAGGTATGTGGTCCAATTTTCTTAATTTTTACCAGATTGGGATATTTACTCTTCCAATGGCAGTTAAATTATGAAATATAGTGCTGAGTTGGCCCGGCGATGAGTCATGCAGATGCTATAATCTACACCAAGTAGGAGGCTGCACTTGATTTTAAGTTGTTCCAAGGGAACAATGCATTCTGACGGGTATATAGAAAAACCTTGCTCCTTTTCAGAAAAGAATACCATTATAACAGTATATGGTTTTACTATACCACTAACAAATCAGTTTTGAAGTAAAACCTAGGACTTAGTAAATATAACTTATTTAATTATCTGGCAAATACAATTAAATCTAATTAGACATCTTGCATAGACATCATAATATAGCATTTTACCCTACTAGTGAATACATCAAGATTATGGGCGATTATTTATTATTGGACTGGTTACTTTAATCCTTTCAAATTCAGTTCTTTTTAACTGCGAACGTTTGTCTTGAGCTCAGAATGTCTAAGAACAGTGTCTTTAAAGAAACCAAGTTCAAGTAATGGGAAGCAATGCACTTCAAACAGATCAGTAATAATGGAAAAGGAATGCTTTTGGTGGGACAGAGAAGGCTCTCTGACTTATACAGCAAAGGTGGGCACCTACTGCAGTAATGCACACTAATTCCAACACAGAAGAGAGTGTGACTTGGAATACCATAGACAAGGCTATAAAAAAACAATACGAGGCGGTAAAGAATGGCTTTCCACTTCGTCATCTCTCAAACTCAATGAAAAAGCAATTTTGAGCAAAGGCGCAATACAATCTCATTATGCAAAAAGCCTTGTAATGAACTGGTGTACAAGAAATTATAGTCAAAAGATACAGTGTTCCCTCTCAATCTAGAAAATAACTTTTGAAGAGACGTTATATTTTATGAAAAGTACATCTTGAAGATAATCAGTGGACATTATAGTATTAGACTATTTCTCTTCCCTGTTCATAATTTTAAAATCAAAATTATTATGCATACCTGTGATACAATAGTCAAAATCCTTCCTTAAAGTTTCTTCCCCTATCCTCCTCTGGCAGTTGACTTATAGACATGACTACTAACTCAGTCCAGTCAAAGCTTTCTTATGTACTGCGACTGACCATATCCTTGAGGAATCTACTGAAGTATGGAGGAAGATTAGGGAGCTTATTACACCTGTACATCACACACTTTCCTGTGCTTGCATGATAATGTCCAAACTCATTTTTGTCTTTTAATTTCTTAAAAAAGTCTGTGACAGCAAATCATCTGGAATGGCCATAGGTGTTTTGTTACTAACTTCATTAAAATGTAAGTCACAGAGGGAGGCGTCTACACAATGAGAGAAAGGATTATTGAATTGGAAAAAGAGTGTCTTTTAAGTGTCTCATGATCTGGTAGTAAAACTAATAATTACAAATTCTTTAAATAATGATTATAACCTTTACAAAACAGTTTTCTGCCTCAGTAACTACTTGACTTTCTTCTTTTGAAATATATTAAATATTTTATGAAAATTGAATAATTGGTAGACTAGTACAAAAGAAAACTTGAGTTATTAACAAAATACCATCTAAGACTAGTATTTTAAAATAGAGAAAAGTATTTTGATCTTCACAGAGTAATTTAAATGAAATTAGTATGAGTCTTAGTTCAATTACGATTGGTCATTTACCAATATGACTAAAAGTTACCATCAGACTGGACATGAATCACCTCATTTTTGTATCTTTTGGACAGAGAAAAAATATATTGCAGAAACTGAACTGTATCTTCCATTTGTACCTTATGAAAACGTCATATGTGAATGCCATTGAAGAACAAAGATTGCTTTTTCGATATTTTAATGATGCAAGAGATCAACTTTTAATCTAGCTTTTATTGTTAAAAATTGTTCTCTTATAAATCACATATATAATAATAACAGTGATAGTGATGAGAGTAATGAAAACTGAAATAGTATTTACTATACCCTGGGCATCATCATAATACATTTCTTTTTAAAAATATGATTTGAAATGAGCATGCCTTTATTTTTTCTCTGCTGGTATATTTCACAGGGTTCAGTCATGGCTTCGCTGTAACTGCAGTTTCATTTCTTTGAGATATACTTTTTTTTTAATCTAAAATACCATTTCATTCAATGTGTCTCTTCAAAGTTCTCATATTTAGAATAAATTTTTTCACTATTTTTTATTCTTTGTGTTCTTTTGTTTTGGTTAACCTCTATCACATATCTCACAAAGTGACATGTAATTCTGTTGATCACATGACTTAACGTTAAGAACAGCAATTCTTTAAAATTTTACTTTTCTTCCCCTTCAAGAAACAAAGTAAACTAAATATTTTGAGAAATATGTCTTTTAATTCCTTGTAAATTTTGGTAGGCCTAATGTGCTTAAAAAGAGGCACCAATAATTTGAAGCAAATAGGAACTAGCTGTTTAGGAGAGTTTGTTGGTGCACCTGTGTATTGTCAAGTTTATTTTAGAGACCTGTTATCCTTCAGAACACTCTGTAAATAGCTTAAGTCAGTTACTCCTTCCTTTGATAAAACACAAACAAAAACATTGAAATTTTTCAAGTCCTTATATAATGGTTAGAAACTATATAAATGAATAAACAAAACAAATAAATATACAACATCTACATTGAATTATTTGTTTTTAGTAAAAGAGGAAGGCCAAAAAAAGGGGTTGTTGGATGAGGAAATAAAAAACTGTTTATTAAGACCAATTACATATTTGTTAAATCGCAAAGCATTTTACAATATTATTAAACCAATAAAAAATAGAGATGAATATCTATTTTACTCTACTTAAAGTTTGATGAATGAATAAATATCATGTAAATTTCCAAGTGTCTCAAAAATTGAATTGGGAATTATAGCTGTCTCATAACAAACTTCTATTTGAAAGTTAGGCACAGCAATAATTGGAAATAAAAATTCCTTCAAAATGAGAGATAAAAATGAGGGGAAAATGTGAAGTTTGTTGTCTATCTTGCATATGCATGCTACAAATTAGAGTACATTAGCATACTATTTAATAAGACGTGTGTGCTTTTTAATTATACACATGTGTATCACATATACCACATATGTGCATATAAGCAAGGAAGAAACTAAAGTTTTGGAGTTGCTACTGAATATAGGACCATTCTCTAAGACTTAGTCTTCCACACGTGGCATTGGAAATAAAACAGCCGCACTTCTTTCCGCGCCAGTCACCCCTGAGGTTAAGCGTGACCCTCGACCTGGGCAAGCACTAAACATTGGAATGTGACCTCTTTGCAGCTTGCTCGGAGGACAAAGTTTATCTCAGTCTAGCTTTGTTTTTATTAGATAGCTTGATTCTGTAACAAACCTAGGTAGTTGAGCACATACATGAATAAAATAAGGATTTCATAAATCCGTGGTATGGCTATGAAGACCACTTAACATAGATGTTTAAAAGCTTTGTATGCTAAAACCTTAATGGCTTTCTTAAACTGGCAATATAACCCCAAGTCTATACAATGTATACTAAAGAGATGTTATTCAAGGGTATACGAGTAATAAGTGATTAGGTCAAGATCTCAGCAATGGGTCTGTTTGATGACAAAACACACAATTTACCCAACAGAGCACATGGCCTTATAAAATATTTTATTAGAAGATACAAGTTATAAAGCTGAGATACTGCCACCTTCCTATGAATCTTCCAGAGTTTTTTGTACCACTTCAAATTTGGTTACCAAGTATCAGGGAAGTTTGTAATCTCATTAGTAATATGGAATCTACATATTACCTAATTCTCTCACAGAGAAGGGTAAGCTGAATCAGATCTTAAAGATAAATGTATTTCAATTTCAACATTTTCAAATGGCTAAAAATATTTCTCAAGGACTTAAATGAAAACAATTATGAGATTACACACTGTCGATAAACAATAGCAATGTTTTTTCTTGTTTTCTCTTCCAACTCCTACTATTCCATTCATGTTAAATATACAGTTATGAACAATAAGCTGCTGTTTTCAGTAAACCACAAATATAAATTTAGTTTTCTGATAGATAAATAGAAACATTATTTTTCCTCCTAGTTCTATATTTCTAGCAAGACTAATTCCAATAATTGTTTTAATCCATAAAAGTCGAGTCTTTGTTTTCCTTGATATTTCTCCGGACTCTAGCATTTCAACATGAAACATGCTACATTTTATACAGCGTGAAAAACAAACAAAACAAAACAAAACATTCTGGCAGCTAAATACTCTAAATTAATTTTAAATATAGTAAAAATGCAGGCTCTGCTTCTTTTCTATTGTAAATCACTGCTGTCATTTCAGAATTTTTAGACTGCAGTTTGATCAGGAAATATTATTTATTTGCTCTTTTTTATACATAGTAAAATCTCTGTGGTAACAAATACATGGAACTAGTTCTACTTACTTAGTTTCATTTTCTTTTCCATGTTAAACAGCACTTTTGACTTCAGAGCAATTGCAAACCAAAACAAAAGCAAACTGGGCTGCATTGGAAACTGTATATTCTCTCCAGCAAACTCTGGTCATCAATGGTTAAAATAAACTGATATTTCTTATAGAAAGCTTATGCTTTTCTGGTTCCATGGAGACATTAATTTTCCAAGCATGGCTTCTCTTGATTTATATGAACAGAGAAGATGCATTCAGGCCTGCTCTCAATGTAATTCCTAACATTCAGTTGCACTTTTCATTATTGTCCGGTCCCATGGCTTTCCTTCCCCAGAGAAGCCAAAGGCCAGTAGCGGTTCAATAGACTATGAAGGTGCTAGGCCTTGGAGTCTACATCATTTTATCATTCATTCAAAAGGAAAACAAAATGCATAAGCAAGTCGAAAGCTAGTAAGAGGTTTGAACATGTTTACATACGGACAGAAAATGTGATAAGAATCTTGAGTTCTCCTTTACTGCAGTGACAACTGATTGATTCAATCCAGACCATTCTTCTTTAGAGGGAAATGCCAATGAACTGTGGGTTCCAAAACAACAAAAACAGTGACCAGCGTGAAGAATAGTTCCTATGCTGCATGGAAGACAGAGGTAACGATAGCTAAGGCAAAGTACGTGGTAGTCACGGGCTACAATGAGGATCGGGGCAAACACTGCCGAGTGGCAGGTGCAAGGGGGTAAGATGCAGTCAGTGAGTCCACAGTCCCCAGCAGACCGATAAATATCTGTCTTGCAGGAGGAGGTTGGGTCGTGATTAAAGAGATCCGGGTGGAGATGTGCACAGGAAAAAGGCTGACTCACAGCAATGAATGGAGGCAAAACGTCTCAGGGGAGACACATGATTCCAAATCTTAGGGCTTTTATGCTTCCAATACTCTCCTTTAAATGTAAACTTAGTAAATTTGACCCAGAACCTTTCTTCAAAAGAGATGCAATTGTCCCAAATTCTGGGCTATGGCTGAACTCCTATAGGAGGATTGGGAGCCTTTGCCTAGGAGTCAGAAATTTAGCGTCTCCTTCCAAGTCATATGGAACATAATGTATCACTACTGGGATTATGCAAGCAATAGAATCTTATACACACTGTCACCTCTCCCTTTTATGTACTGCTTAGGGTTGTGCTACAGGATTATGCCATAATTCATCTCCTGGAGAAGCATTAGTAAGCATTCATAGAAAAGGAAAATTAGAATGTGTGTTTCTCAACTACCAAGGAGTCTAGATGAGAATGTGGTATTTTGTTGTTGTTGTCATTGGTCTTGGGGCTACATGATGATGAATGTGGGCAGGGCAATTTCTTGAAAGCCCAAAGCCCCTGGGAGCTGTTTTCTGCAGAAATGAGACAGTTCATGACCCGAAATAAGAATTCAACTTCCCAAAGTTTAATATATTTAGCAGTGTTAATACTTTTTGGAGAACAGGTAATTAATCCTTGAATATATTATTAAAACTTTATTCAAAGACAGAAAATAACATTTGCGAGGAGACTGCAGTTATTTAATAACACACACTTGATACAAAGAAAATTAAAACATAAAATAAGCTGTTTCTTTTAACTACCCTCATCAAGTGAGAACATGGTTCACTATTTCAATTACACTGTTCAAGTATATATTGACTTCTGCATCATAGTATGCATAAGATCCAAGTTAATCTCAAGAATTAAATAATAAATAATAATGGGACTGGAGCTATAAAAAATAGAGTAATCAGGGTCTGAAATGTTAACATAAAACTAGCAAGGTAAAGATATCAATTCTAGTTCTGCCTTCAGTTTATGCACTGCTCTTGATTAAAATAGCAAAACTACTCAGAGTGTGTGTGCATGCATACACGTGTGAGCTCGTGCATTCATTTCTGCATATGTATGTGTGTGTGCACATGCGTGTGAGTGTTTGCATTTGCCGTGTGAAGGAAATAGCAAGGGAATTAGCATAGATGGAGATTAATCAAAGGAAACTGAATAAAAGCTCAAAAGAGGTAGTAAAATCCAGGCTGGTTATTCTTAGATAAATCACATCAAGTTCAATGCATTCAAAGTTTAGAAGGATAAAGTTTAAGGTTATCAGTGAGGCCTAGGAGTATTTCCACTAGATATCCGAAACCTAAATTACAAAATAGAGCTCCCATTTCTGTTATACTGTGCTCTGAGAAAGAAAAACACGCGGATAAATTCATGGGGGTGGGGCCAGGCAGGCCCCCTTGTGAAGACAATGTATGGCACTCTCTCCTTTTCCTGTTCTCTCCTTCGTCAAACCTGCTCCTTCTTCCAGGTTCCCCCTTCCTAAATGTCTCCTCCGCCAGAGGTCTTGCTCGATCTCACTACTTTTACAGCATTCTTTGTTTCAACATCTCGTTCGTTGGCATATGTTATGTATTTGACCCTTACCAATACTTTACTTCTCCCTAGGTAAGATTTTTTTTTAAGATTTTATTTATTTATTTTTAGAGAGGGAAGGGAGAGGGAGAAAGAGAGAGAGAGAGAGAAACATCAATGTGCAGTTGCTGGGGAACATGGCCTGCAACCGAGGCATGTGCCCTGACTGGGAATCGAACCTGCGATGCCTGGTTCGCAGCCCGCACTCAATCCACTGAGCTACGCCAGCCAGGACCTCCCTAGGTAAGATTTTAAAGGACTCATTAGCATACAGTATAATTAGGACATGTTGGTATCACATTTGCTGTATACGAGACAGCTATGCTCAAAATAGTTGCTCAACAAAAATTTGTTGTTTAAAGGAAGAAAGTGTCTCAGTCCAGGACCAATAATTGTATCCTGAATAAGACCAGATATTTCTCTGCTATGCAATCTCTAATTATGTAATGGCAGTAGTCATTATGAGTAAAGGTTTCTCCAATTTTATAAAATCACCTAAGAGTTTTCTTTTGCTTATTTTTTTGGATTCCCTAAATTATTGTCAAAGATAGGTAGACAAAATAAATTTTCTAAATATGAAATCAATAGACTTCAAAGACTAATGCAAGCTGTAGAGTTTTAAGAGTCCTTTTAAATAGATTTATTCTCTTTTTGTCAGCCTTTGTAAAATGCTTTCAGTATAAAGGTTAAAAGCTTGCCTATAACAACCAAATAATAAATAGCAAGACTGAGCATTACAAGTTAGAAGTAAATAATCATGTAGATACACCATTAAACAGATTTAGATTTTTGGGGTTTTTTTTAGCACAATTCCAGGCATATGATGTCTGGTTTGTTTAATTTAATATAAATAAAGACAGCCTTTATGATAATGGTATTACTCAAAATTATTAATCAATTGTCCTTGCTTTTGGAATGTTTATACTGGTTTGACAGTTTTACGAGACAGGGGATTAATTAAAAATATTTGAAAAGTAATTCAGGTGTATAATGCTCTCATTTTAATTTTAATACTAACCCTTGTAAGAAGTGAGAAGGCTCCCTAATTAACAGAGAAATGACATCGTTGGACAACAATGCAGGCTGGTTTAACTGTCACTCTACACTACGTCCATGAGGCAAACACCAAAATTACTTCTCTAGAGACGAGAGCTTCAATACATGTAAAAGGTGGGGCAGGATCGAATCTAAAAATAACAAATAGAGGAAGAACTTCCTCATTTCCTTTTTTAACTTTCTGATTGCTGTATTACAGGAAAATATATTGTCTAAATAAACTTATTCATTCATCAGTTGAGATTTATTATGGGGGTGTAGGCAGTAAAAAGAGATTGTTAAAAATGGTACAAATTGTCAGTTATAAGATAAATACACTCTGACAATATAATGTATAACATGGTGACATTTGATAACACTGTGCTGTACACTGAAATTTGCTAGGAGAGTAGAACTTAAATGTTCTAACCAAAATAGACAAACTCTCATTGTCTACTAAACTCTTCATTCGTTCATGCAATGGAGAGTTTCTAAACAGAACACAACAAAATACAACAATAACTGTGCTTTAAAGTACTCACTTTGCCAAAAGAGAGGTCTGTCTTTATACTTGGATATTATGAGGTGATCTTTAAGCTCTTGGAATGCCCTGAGTGACCAAGTGCCTGTTTACCCAGGACGTGATTTAGGGTGGGGGCTCTGGGACACCTGGTAACAACTCCACTTCCGCGGGTGCTATCTGATACTACCTACCCCATTCGCACAAGACCATGGCATTTGATTAGAAGTATTCAAATAGTTAGAAACACAGTGCTGTAGAAATGCACAAAATTGAACTTGCTTTTTATTATGTCTAAGGAAAGGTAAAAAGAGTCTCCTACATATGATGTAAACAGATGAAATTCAGAAGTGTAAGAACCATGCATGGTTGGGTTACTCCTTCTTAGTACATAGTCATGAAATAGGCATTCAAAAATAATTTTGGTTGTATAGATAAACTTCACCCATAGTGATGATTCTGACTGCCAAAATGTTATTCTCCACGCCACCCCCCACTTCAAACTACATTCCAAACTATTGGAAAAGTAAATGATGCCTATAATTATAGAACAGGCAAGAAAAGGCAACTTCTTTCTGGTCAGGTACAATTTGTTCACCTCTATTCTATCTTTTTAAATAGCCTCATTTAGCATAAAAACAGTCTTTCACAGTACATGCTATTCAGATTTAAACCAAAGAAAACAAGCCTTCTGTTTTTCTTATTTTAAATGATATACTAGATAATGCATAATAAAATTGTTTCTTAATAGCACAGGGTTCAACCCTCTGGTCATACAGCCCAAACTTCCCCAGAATTAGTACAATTTAGTGAGGAATTCACCACATTCATAGCATGGTTTTTGAACTCTTCCTTCTTTCTTCTTGCTGTTTTGAATTTGCATTTTTGAGATTAATGTCAATGAGGAAAATATTAATTTAAAAAGTCTTTATGCAAACACCAGAGAGAAATCTGCATCTCTGCTGTGATCATTTTAATCTTCCAAAGAAAGCATTTATTTATATTCTTTACTGCTCATATTAATGCTGATATTTTTCTTTGGAAATTTTGCACAGGAAATACGATGGCACAGGTCTGACGAAGCTCAGAAATATTGAAGCTGTGGGAGGGAACAGAATCAATAGGCAGCACGGACTGCAAAATCACACGGGCAGCTCTGCCTCCGAGTTCGTCATACATTAAGCAGCACAAACATATTGCATGGTTCATTTAGTCCCTAATTTTTCACTCGGATAAATTATCTAGATGTTCCAAGTCACAGGCATTAATCCTGGGGAGAAATAGCACAGTTTATTTCAGGAAAAAAGGACTCAGTTTCAGATTTTTTATCCCATTGACTTATTATTCAACCAGGCCTCAAAATATTCCAATTATTGATAGAATTGAAAGCCAAACCAGAGGCAGATTAGTAATGTTAAGAAGAAAACAAACGGAAGCCAACTAGACCTGAATAATGTCATGCCCTTTTTAAAACTAACCATAAAGCCGTCCTATTTCTGTCCATATTCTTCCTCTTGCTGCCCTGTCTGTCCCCAACTTCTCACTGCCCACTTTTCCCCTGATCCTATTAAATCCCAACAGGCATATATAGTGAACCAGTGAACGATGGACTCTTTTGCAAGGTTTTGTTGAAATTCCTTATTTTTACCTTACTGGCTGCAATTTCTTTTTAATTTTTCTTGCTTGTGCTCTTTGAGGTTACGGGAACATTTTGTAGATAACTCTCATAAACAATACAGGGCTAAAGTTATTTGTTCATGTATATTTTTATATAATAAAATACAAAAATATTTTTGTATTCTAATAGACATATTAAGTAAATTATCTGGAAATATTTGCAAATACAGAATATTTTGAAAGAAGTTAACTGGACCAACATATCTAATAAGTCAAATTTTAAAAAGCTCATGAAAAGAAATTATAACAAATATATCTTTCTGTTATGTAGTTATTTGTAAATATCCTTTTGAAATCACTGAAGTTGTACAGTTGTGGGCACTGGATGCTAGGGGTGTTATTAGGTGACATAAATCTCTCCCTAGATTGATTTTTATAGAAAGATACACCTATTAGTGCACATGTATTTATGAAGACATATCTTGTATAGTGTGGAGAGACCATGGGTTGTTTCCTGTTGATTTCCCTCTAGTCTGATCGACAACCCTGGACCATTCACTTTGCTGTGCAAACGCAGTGAAGAGGCAAGAGGAAGGTGGCCTCTGGAAGACATGAATGAGGCTACTCTTCCATGACGTTCACCACCCGGAGTCTGCTCTCCCTAGGTGGAAAACTCCAGGGGAAAGTGATTTATCAAAGATCCCTACACTTGAAGAAAAGTTAAACGCATCAGGCTGGGAGGCCATAGGAGTTTGTATAGTAAGGAAGTGTGTCCCCAGTGCCTGGGATTGATGACCTACAGATTTATAAGCTGGTCACCCACAGGAAGAGAGCTCCCTGCTCCTTCCCTGCCCATAAAGTTAACTCATAACACGCACATGCCCGTGTACTCTCCTGAGCAGAGGGCACGGAGAGAAAGAGCATGCTAACATAATTTGAAGAGGTCCTGAACACCAAGGCCATGCTGACACTAATAGAAATATTCAGGGAAAGGCATAAATGACCAAGTAATGAGAAGAGACTTTGAGATTTTACAAAATGAAAAACAGAAAACAGCGGGGCAATAGATTCTGTCTGTGATACATTTCATGATAGGCAATCTGTGAAGGTGTAGTATAAATTCAAACTAAAGCTACTGACACACAAGGGATGCATTATAAGTAGATCACTAATAATACCCCCTTATTATTTAAGACACATACTATCTTGATCCAAAGAGATGGGGGAAACCACATGATCACTTGAATGGGGGAAATTTAAAATAAAATAAAATTTAAAAGTTAAACACGGCAGAGGGTTGGATAAACAAGGGTTTGGCTAGGAAGAAGCAATGAGGGATCTAACAAACTGTAGGATGAGCAGATGTAGGAGCAGCCAGTCCTGCCGAGGGAGGCAGAAATGCACAGGAACTGGGCCCCACAGCAGCCACCTGGCGGGGGAGGCTGCCGGGGGGGGGGGGCGGGCACACCTGCACCTGAACAAAGGTTCTCCCCTCGAACTCTCTCCTCTGTGCCTCCTGGCCAAGAAAAAACATTTTGAGGGCCCAGATCCACTCTCACAGTGCGTGAAACAGGTGTATTTCAAGTTAAGAGGCAATAAACAGTGACTGGCGCAAGTTTTGATTTCTTCAATTAAAAAATATATGTGGAGGACAGTGCATAAAGGGAGAAGAAAAGAATTCTATGTATATCAGCTGAGTATGATGCACAAATAAAAGTTTCAAAAATTGTATTTATATTATTAGAAGAGTAGCCAACAGTGGGAACACAGAAGAAACATGATAAGAAAGACAGGGGAAATTATGTTTTTGAATGTTATTTATTGACTAGGGAAGGCAATCATTGCATATATGTTTATATATATTTTTCAGGTATTAGCATTATGTACATATAAGTACGTGTATGTATGTGTGTATAGAGATATGTGTGTACACACACACATACACATCAGGTAGAATTGCCATATTTACCAGTTATAGGAGAGATGATCAATTCAATACCCTTTCCAGCACTGAAGTTATATAACAGATTTTCATTTCTACCTATTTTAGGATGATACTCAAATGGTAGTTTTTTGGTTGGGTTTTTGGCGGCCAAGACCTGAGACCGGTAACGAACACTTATTGCAGAGTAGCTAAGGTATTATGAAGTCCTTAAGTAAGGTGAAAGAGGCAAGTAGATGGAATTACTGAGAAACTCATTGTTATACCAGATTTGTATACTTGCATTCAAACTTCTCCTATGCAAAATATATATTGCTTCCTTGGGTATAAAAATCCAGAAACAGCTGTGCTAAATATTTATAACTAATACAACTGTAAATCATGCTTCTAAATTTTTTGTACTAAAACTGAGATATACTCAATGATATGTCAAATCTCCACATTGGGGTAAGCAAATTATTGAGCTTAATGACATGCATTACATCACTTCACCGTTCCCCCTCAGTGTGTCATCTGTAAAACGGTAGACCTTGTGAGAATATCAGACATTCGATTCTCATGACACCAGTATTGTTGGCTCTGAACACAGAGGTAAGACCAGATTATAATAATCTTACTTGTTTCTCATTGAAAATAAAAATACCTGACAACCTTTCAGAGAGGGGAAACAACTAAATAGAATGTGTACCTGTGTCAGACACACTGTAAATGCCTCTGACACTATGTAGTCAGCCCACACTGCTGTATCCAGACTGATTAGCAACACTGACTACGTCCTGTTTAGTTAAATAATTATTTTCCATGCAGTTAAAGTGGTAGATGTGTGCTGGATTAAATGTCAGCTATGGCTTTATGATAAAGCTGAGTTTTTGAGCCAAGGATCTCGAAATTATCAAACACACACTTGATAGCTTGTGCCTCTCTCACAGTCACCGTAAATCTATATATTACCTTGTATTTCATATAAAGTTCTTACTTAAAACACATAGTTTTGTCTAGTCTTTTTATAAAAAGAACAAAAGCTGTAAAAATATGTTGCAGAAATAGTTATAAGAAGGCATCTTTTTCTAATCACTGTAAAATCTGCGGTAGAATTACAGTGCCTTTAATTTTTTTCAAGTGTAATAAAAATCAAATAATGGACTGAATCAAGGCCTGTGCCAGAGAAAAGAGGATTATATTTGACTCTACAGACAGCAGAGTATCAAGAGTGTACAGATATTAAAACAATGCTGCCATGTGCCCTGTCACCATACTCAGATGAATTCGTCGATCAGGCTGACTTGATACAGAAACCAAGATAAAAATAAGTGAAAACCTTATGACTATTCCCACGGCTTATGTGGATGAGAAATATTCCAAATTTCTAATAATTCAACCTTCAACAATTTAATTAATACTTAATAACAATCATACCAATAAGACTAAAAGATGAAAAGCAAGGTATGACAAGAAAAGTTCATTTCACAAGTTTCTATAACACAGAAGTAGTGCCATTTATTATTCTAATTTTACAAAGCTCCAACTGAGCTTAGATGCTCCAGGAAGGGGAGCCCTATGGGTTGGAGCTTGAAGTGGTGGCTTCTGCAGTCAGTCCCAGGGCTGAGGACAGTGCCCTTCACTACAGGTGCTCCAGGGTTAGCTCATGGAAATGTTCTGTACTGTTCTGTACACAGACCACGGGCGGAGGCTGGGTCACAGGGACAGGAGTCACCCTCATATTTACACAGAAATTTGATTCTAATCCCACTGTGGTTGACAGTCAAATATTTTGTTGTCTTAACCCTTGCACATAGCTACTTCTGTGGGTGTCTTCCATAAAATATTTGACTTGCTTATCTGACCCCTAGAGCAGTATTACTAAAAGAAATCTATGATTTACTCTTTCTCTTGAAGCAAGTTTTATTCCATGTAGGGCTTAAGGAAATTAGTTTGTGGTTATAATACTATAATACAGAAAAACAGGAAAGCCCTGATGTTATGATGCTCACGACTCAGAGAAGATCTCTGTCTCTTGGAATTAAAGAGTCAGTCAGTCCGATGGAGAGACAGAAAACCTGAAGTGATCAGAAAAATGCATCAACCTCCAGGGCATGGAAATGAACCCAAGATTCTTGATCTGATACCTTTTTATTACAAAATGTGCAATGTGAAATTTCCACATTTAGGTGGCATTGAGTCAACTACTATAAGAATGCTTCAGCACTTTCTGCAATATGTGAGAGGTGAAAATTTCAGGGAACAGCATGAATCTTTATAATAGCTGTGTGGGCTGAGATAGACATGAGGTCACTACGACAGTTCAGGTGGCTGAACTGGAATGTCTCCAGTAAATATTTATTTTCATGAGCTGGATACTGGCATGGAGAAGATAATGACCAATTACACTTTTTTAATCTAAAATCTAGACATGTCAGATTGCAGAAAGCAGTTAAAGACATAAAAAAGGAAATGGAAAACCAAGTAGTGTTTTCACTAGTTTGCAGGGGCAGATATCTCTACGGTTAGCCATGGTGCAGAAAATAATTTAAAAATTAGTGATAACTGCTTTTGCTTCTGGCTAAGAAAGAACAACAGGTCTTATAAACACAACCAAAAAGAGAGAGTGAGAGAGAGAGACAAAATACATGACAATGATTTTGAGATACTGGAGGGCAGGCGGCATCTACACAATGTGATCTCTGAGAAACAGGAGATAAATGAGATGGGGCCGAAGTTGGTGCCGACTTGCTACCTTGTGAGAAGCCCAGGAACCCTAGCCAGGGGAGGGGAACAAGCAGAGCCCAAGAGACTCTCTGAGTTGAGGGTAAATTGAGAGCATGGGGAGACCAATGCCGCCAGAACCAGCAGGACAGACTGCTGGGGAGCGGCGAAGCTCCCCCACTGCGGGAGCTCCTGCCATCAGCAGCGGGTCCCCCTCGGGTGCTCAGCTGAGTACTGGTCACTGCACATTATAATGGGTGGCCTAGCTGTCTTCTTCTGGTTACCAGCAACACTGTGTGTACAATGGTAACTGGTGCTCACTCTGCTTTAATTTGGTACCCCCTGGACTTTAAGAAGATTGAATGATTTTTTTCCTATGCTTATTAGCCATTTCAAAAAATATTTTCTTAGTAAATATCCAACCCAATTTCTTGTTAACTTTTCAGCTTTTTTTCCTGTTTCTTTCTTTGAAAGAGGTGATAAATATCTTTTTATATATAAACATATATTTACATATATAAATATGTGTGCATGAATAGCCACTTATGTATGTTGACTTTTCCCCCACTGGCTTCCTTTTTTTACTCATTTTTTTGGTGTGTGTGTGTGTGTGTGACTTATGAGAAGCAGATGTTCTTCATTTTAATGTATTCAATTATTAAATGTGTTTGTTAAAATAAATATTATATCCCGCATTTACAAACCAAGAAATCATGCAGGCATTTTCTGTATTTTTTTGTAGAACTCTTTTCACCAAAATTTCAATATACAATTCATCTGAAATGTACATTTGCATACGGCATGAGATTGGGGTCAGTTTTAATTGTCCACATGCATATCACATTGACATATTGATTTAAAGATCATTATTCTCTCATCTCTTTGGTGACACTTTTATCTTAATTCCCGTGTCCACATAGTTATAAGTCTATTTCTGGAGGTACAGGACTGCCCTGCATGCACTCCAGGGTCAATCAAATCCAGGTTCAGGAATTATTTGATTGAACTTGTAGCCCCTTCCAGGACTCTCCACTTCCAGCTTTTTTTTTTTTTTTAGGTGACAACTCTTCAGATCTTTAGATTTGCAAATGAAATTGAGTGTAGTTCACCCACCTTTGATATATAAAAACTGATTGTTACTGTATGGGAGTTATCATGCACTTATTTTTATATACACCATTTCCCCAAATCTGAAGAAGTTATCACTCTACTAGTAATACATTGGACCTCAAATTCTAGGTAAACTATTTGTAATGAAGACTATTCGGATCAGAATATCTCAAATATGTTTTGCTTCTACCAAAACTAAATATATATGCATATGGTTGGGGGCAATGGAAATATACATTCATATATGTAACATGAAAGAAAATAAAAAAATCTTACTAAAACATCCCAACACATGACAATCCATATATGGTCCTCACTAGATTTAAAAGCAATTTACACACAGATAAAAAGTAATAGTTCTAGCAAAAAATAGAAAGTATCTTCCTAATGGCTCTAATGCATTCCAAATTGAGCCTGCTTTTCAGTTCGGGAAGGACAAGGCATGAATGCTGAAAACTTCATTAATGTTTCGTCAATTCTTTATGCTTTAAGCAATTTCACTTTAGCTCTTATGTGTCTAAAAAGCAGAGGTCACTGATTTTATATAATATTAAGTTAGTAAAGTTCCAGGTACATTTTAATGCCTTCTTATTTCTACATATATGAAGGATGTGAGGCTTTATATATTGCAAATATTGTTTAATGTAATTTCTTGAACTTTTAAGAAACTGTCTTTTCATTGATTAAAAAAATACCTTTTCAGGATCATATTGTCTTCAAAGGTTGGATTAATTTAACTCTTGTTCAGAGTAAATGACTACCCATTTTTTGGACATTAAATAATTATACCTTATTGACATATTTATTTAAATGACACATATACTATAATTAAATACAAATTATGTCAATACTGATTATGAGAAAATTAGTTTGATTTCTGTTGTCAAGTGAATAACGTGAACCCAATGAGAAACTTGAGTGGTTGTTATATTCAGAGCCCCACGGAAGTACCGGGGAGGAAACCTTGTCCACGTGATGAGAACCCGCTGGAGCACCCAGTCCACAGCTTTCATTTGGTCGTCTGCCATTCACTTTCACTGAGGGGGATTCACAGTCCAGCTAGACCCCCTTTCAGTCCAGTTGTCATGATACTCCTAGAGCAGAGCCCCTCTTGTCTATCTGATGCATGAATATGACCACAGATCAACTGTCCTTGGGCAAAAAGTGGTACTGGAGGCTAGGCACATATGGATCGAAGTTAAGTCCTGACGAACTGTGATAAGATGGTGCTGGTATTCTATGCCTCGTATATGACTTTGGAGGAAGAGGTGGGAGAATGGGACTCGACTTGTGTGTATTTATTAGTTGCTTTAGAAGCAGAAATGAAAGGAAAGAGATTTGAGAGAGCTGGGATGTTGCAAGGTTGGAAGAGTAAACTGTTGCAGAACTACAATCATTGTAAGCATGACAGAGAAAGACGTTAAGCAACAGAGTCCCAACTAAACATGTCAACTATTTACATTGCATAAGATAAATATCAGAATAGGTGTGGCACTAAGCAAACTGTTTTGAGGTAGAGCAAAGATTAGATGAAGGCTTTGCCTCAACTCAAAAGACAATGCCCTAATGGAGTTCCCTTTGAGTACAAAGAGGAAGGTGGAAGACTATGAACACTATCTCATCAAGTAAACTGTGGGGTGATTACTGGAATATCAAACAGACAGGAAGCCAATAGAATAAAAAAGACTGGTTGTTGTGCATACTATCCTATTTAAAAATAAAAACAAAGAGCCCCCAAAAGTAAACACCCCTCAAACAAAAAAACTGAGCTTGAACAAAAATCCTGTGATTATTTAAGACTTGATATTACCTTGATACCGTAACACTGACCCTGAGTGGATAAAATGAAAGAGACAGGCAACAGCAAGGTTACAGAGGAAGTGATGCAGCCTTGAATCTCGTGCAGTATCAGCTGGAACGGAAATTGGTACAGCCTCTGAAAACAGTGCTTCACACACACACACACACACACACACACACACAACTTCTTAAAACAAATATTTCACTTAAACCTAAAGTTTTTAAAAAAAAATTTACAAGGGCATAAAAATGGTGGTGAGTCATAGTGAATTTTATGTGAGCCTGAGAAGCTCCAATTTATATTCTTTTTAAATTTTAAATTATTTATTTATTTTTAGAGAGGGGGAGGGAAAGAGCAGAGAGAGAGAGAAACATCAGTGTGTGGTTGCCTCTCATGCACCCCCTTTTGGGGACCGGGTCCACAACCCAGGCATGTGCCCTGACTGGGAATCAAACTGGTAACCCCTTGATTCACGATCAGCACTCAATCCACTAACCAACACCACCCAGAGCCCAATTTATATTGTAAACAGCTCAAATTAAATTGGTGGCATTGCTATTTTATTTTATTTTTTTTTTATTGTTAAAGATTTTATTTATTTATTTTTAGAGAGGGAAGGGAGGGAGAAAGAGAGAGAGACAGAGAGAAAGAGAGAGAGACATCAATGTGCGGTTGCTGGGGTCCCTGGCCTACAACCCAGGCATGTGCCCTGACTGGGAATCGAAGCTGCGATGCTTTGGTTCACAGCCCGCGCTCAATCCACTGAGCTACGCCAGCCAGGGCGCATTGCTATTTTTTAATGAAACGGAGACAACTCTGTTCTTGCCAATTGGTAATTCCTTATCTTTCAATGGCGTGTGACACCTGTGTGTATGTGGGTCTGTATAAGTGTGCTTGTGTCTCGTGGCCATGACTTTAGTACTATGTTCTTCATGTTTTCTGGAACTGTAATTTACAGATAAAATCAAAACCTGACATTTTCAATAGTTCATTTTATACTATGTTTATATAAAGCAATATTCACATCCACTGTATCATAGTATATAGTAATAGTATAGTATTATATAATTTGTATATACAGTATAGCATAGTATTATAAGTATTGTATAGTACATAGTACAGTATATTATTATTTTATATTGTGTATGGTACAGGTATAGCTGTGTCTTCTAACTGAAGCAACGTGCTACCTGTTATGCTCTGTAAGTCTTTTAGGTAATCCTCCACTATTTAGTATTCATTCATGACAAGTAACTGTCATTTACAAGATTTTGCTGCAGTTCAGCCTATTCCACTCATGTAAATGGGCAAAATTCAGCCATTGGACATAGGACCCAGACAGGTTCCTCTCCCTGGTAAAGCTAATGCCATACATCTAGACAAACTCGGCTCACAACGGAGAAAATAATATGCAAATGTGCCACAGACACACTGAATTGAAATGCCATTTTCATAATAATATTCTGCATCTTATTATGCAGCTTCAAAATTAGTATTCTCAAGCTATTTAGAAGAAAATCCAATACTCAATAAAAAGTTGGATGATTAATATCTACCTTATAATCAGTAGATTAGTGAGCCCTTTGCAAGCTTTCCACCATTCATATCAGGGCAAAAATAATAAAGCTCTTTATTTCAGACAGTGCAAATTTACCTTTGACGTCTAAGGCTAAGTGCACGTTTGCTGTGATGTCAGCCTTGCATCCCTTAGGTAGATTTCAATGATAAACTCTAATCAATGATTGCATTGTTATTTCAAATATGTCTATTGGCTTTGCTATTAATTGGCTATGTATTCATAGTGAGGGATCTGTCTCTTCATCTCCATAGTTCAAAGTGCCTGGCATTGTGCTTGGAACTCAGTAAGGACTCAAGACGAATAGTTGATACATAGGAGATAAGCAGTACCATGTTATTAGGTTACAAGCGTACTCCTTTGTGATCAAAGAACAGTATTTCTGGTGCAGCGAGAGCTGTGGTTATGTAACTGCTCACAGACAGGACCATTCTTGCAAGTTTTATTGTGGAGAGACCAGTAAGAACTCTCTTAGAAATCCTTCCAAATGCTCCGAACCACAGAGGCATTTGATTGTTTCTTAAGTTGGACATGCTTTTCTTTTGAGATACATCCTTTATTCCAGTTCATATTCTGCTTGGGTTTCCCCACACCCACTTTCTCTTTTGAACAAAGACTCAGAATATATCTTTTCCAAGGATCAACTTCTGCTGTTTGGAATATTAACACTAAGGCACTAACATTTACCTAGAGATAATTTCTAGGTAACTGTAAGCGTGAGATGATTTTTTTCCCTTTGTCACTTTTCCCTGCTCCTTTCCCTTCCCATTCATTTATATCATTCTGTCTATTCTGAGTACAATTGCATTTTATACATCAAATGTGTTCAATACATTTTACATCTAATTTCTCATTGATTCAAGGGTCATATTTTTACTGCACTATTCCAATCAAGTTTCACCATAATGTTTTTCACCTGGATGCATCTTAGGTGTGATGTATATCCTTGATCTTCCTATTACCTTCTGCTTGAGTTGGCCATCCTTTCACGATCATACTAGTTGGTTTGATTTCTGTGCCCTCATGTTCCCTGTATTTTTCTAAGGCTGTTGAGGCTAAGACTTATAAGTTAGGGTCCTTTCTATCACTTAACCACTCGTGCCCTGCCTCAGTCTCCTTGTTACTACTGCCCACCACTCCACCCCCGGGCTCAGCTCCTTGTCTTCCAATCATTGGCGGTTTTGTTAGTAATTTTGTTTTTCCTGTTTCTTCACCTAATCTTATAATGTCCTTCAACCAGTGTAAAACCATTTTAAGGCATTTTCTATTAGATATATTTGTTTTATGGATGTATTCCTACCCTGTACATTTCCCTTAGAGCTGTTTTTCTTAATAATAAGTATAGAAAAGAAAACATTTTCTCGCACAACATATGTTTGCTGTAACATCCTATGAAGGAAAGTATAATATTGACTATTTGGATTCATTTAGAAGAAAATATAGGAAGTATAAAATCTTAAAAGTTAGACAAGGGTGGCATTGATGAGTAGTAAGTCAATAGGAAAACTATCAAAGATGTTGAAATGAAATTTTTTATAAGTGATAATCATCTTTGATCATCCTTTTCAAAAGGCAATTATTTCTTGCATAGTATCAAATGTTTTTTTTTTAATTGCTCTTGTTTGTGAAAAGGGAGGGGGCAAAAATCTTTCTCTAGAACTCTTTGCAGCAATTTATAAGTAAATGGGACTGTTTTAGCCCTTTAAAAAAATCTCAGAGAGCATCAAGCTTTTATTATTTAAAGTTAACTCACCAAAATAGTAACATCATCTTTGTCAATTGAATGTTGAGAATAATAATTATTAAGCTAATCAGTTATCCAAAGCTGTTTTTTAACAGTGACTTCAAAGGAAATTTTATGGAAATTTTCTCTTATTTTCATCACTTCAAACCATATATATAAGAAATTATCTAATATTAATTCACTAACAATTCCAAATTAATTATATTATTAAGGCTATACTTTTATACCATTAGTGGAAAATCCTTAAGTTCTTCATCAAATGAATATTTACTAAGTTTCTATTACTGGCAAGTAACTAAAAACATTAACATCGATATAGGTCCATAATTTTAAAATTTAAATCCAAGCATTTTTTATTATGAAATAAAGCCCATAAGTTCTTACTTAATTTTATTTAAATGCGCTTTGGGTTTATGTGATTAGGAGAAGATTGAATTATATTAAGTGTGGTCATATGTTAAATCCTGGAGTAGGTATTTTCATATTGTCTCTTATAATCCTCCCAATAATTTTTTAAAGATTTTATTTATTTATTTTTAGAGAGAGGAGAAGGGAGGGAGGAAGAGTGGGAGAGAAATATCAATGTGTGGTTGCCTCTCAGGTGCCCCATGGGGACCTGGCCTGCAACCCAGGCATGTGCCCTGACTGGGAATTGAACTGGCAAACCTTTGGTTCGCAAGCCCACACTCAATCCACTGAGCTACACCAGCCAGGGCTAATCCTCCCAATAATTGTATAAAATAATACGGCAACACCAATTTTGAAGAGAAACAAGTTTTGGGGATTTAAGTAACTTATTCAAGTTCATATGACTCAGAAGTCATATGATCTGAACCAAAACTAGTAAGGTCATGCGCCAAAGCCATGTTTTCCTGCTCTATCACTAATAATTTACCATGGTTCCCCAAAAGTCTTTATGCCTTAAAAATATTTCCAGTTAGCTTTCTTTGTAGCATTTTGAGCAAATAAGTAATTAATCAAAGTTGTACTAGCATTTCCCAAAGTGCCTACCTTCTGATTTGATGTAATATCCAAAATACATTTTCCTTATAATTACCTCTCCTGATGTTAATGTCCTCATATTTATGGGGAGATATAATGCTCACCTAACTCACTGTTCACTAACTCACAGGTTCAAATAAATGAGTATATATTGGAGTTGGAGTGGTACTTTTATACTTTCCTCCTCCATAGCTTCTGAAAAAATTCAAGAAATAGACCTACATGTTAGTTAACTACTAAAACATTGATACCCTTTCTCACAAACAGATTGAGGATCAGAGATTGGACGTGAACTCAACAGAAAGACAGGCTTCCAAATCTGGATGTTAGCACCAACTGGTGAACTGGCTAGCAATTAAATCTATGCACACCGAGCACTGCAGCCTAAGGCATACCTCGTCGGATGCAGAAAAGCAAGGGCTGGGTGAGAAGGGGCCTGCGGCTTGGCCGGCCTCCAGAGGCACAGCCAAAGCGCTGACCTAGCTTCCAGTCACTTACGGAGTGGAACAGAGAAAAATAATGTCGCCCTTTTGGGGACCAAATCAGATGATGCCAGAAAATCCAGGCCAGGCATTGTGTTAGACCCAGCTAATTCTTTCCCAATATCAATCCACCTCTTCTTATACAATAAAATAAATCAAGCCAAGAAAATGACTGCTGGGACAAAGCTGCTCTTTTCAGCAATGTGGCAGCCTGATTAAATTGGACAAATAGCATGGGGAGAGAAAAGGTGACTGACTTTGCGTTTTCTCCCTGTATTCCTGCTCCCTTCCAGCCACTCCATACATGGGCTAGAGTGCAGAAGGGGGATATTGTTGATTCTATACTGGACAAAGCATAAGGACGGAGGGGAAGGAGTCAGGGCACCACATATTTTGATTATCAGCCCTGAATCATCTGCACAGTGTTCTGGGTAAAATAATTTCTGTCATGTTTAAAGCAATGTATTTTGGAGGTTTTTGATAATAGCAACCTAGCAGGAGCCATTGAGATAACACCTTCCCCAAAGAAAAAAAAGTTCTGTCATTTAGGATAAATTTTGCCTTTAAGTAACAAAATGTATCACCTTGGCATTAAAAGCAGTAGTGGACATCAGTGATTTTCCCTGCCCAAATGCTGAAGCAATAATAGAAAGAAGTGGACAGGCATGGGGTTCACACAATTTTATCAGAAGACATGGTCTTTCTGTTTTTGAACAGCAGAACGAGATAGATTGGGCCAGCTACAGGTAGCAATGTAAAACAGCATGTGTCCGCAGAGGGAAGGATGTTTCCTGTGGACTACTGTTTCCTATGACTACGATGATGGAGTGGTGGAGAAGGTGCCCGGGTCTTTGTTCCAAATACACCTGTCATGTAAATCACGCCTCCCTCCCTAGAGATGAGTGAGTTACGGAATCAAAGGAGACCAGTAACATACTAGCAGGGAACTCTCCATAAAGCTGGAAATATGAGATGTCAAGAATAATATTCCAATACTGTTCCAATATTCTAATAATACTCCAATATTCCAAAGCTCTTTTTTTTTTCACTGATGTCCATAAAACACTAAGCCTATCATCGAATAGAAGTATTGCATCCTGGAAAAGTGGAATCTGTTCCAGATCCTTAGGAGATCTTTCCGTTCATATAAACTAACTCCTCAAGGAGATGGACAAAATAGGCAGTATCTCTAAAAGGTGGAAAAACAAACCAATGTGGTTCATCATGTTGATTTCATGAACACTTTGTTCAAGTCTGAAAGATGCAGTTCCCATTTTACGTCTCCTCTCAAATGATATCTGCACTTGTTTTTAAATAAGGTGCATCAGTGGTTCAGCTATGAGGTCAAGAGTCAGCATGAAAACATTGGCTGGGAACAGTAATTGTGATGGTTTGGACTGTGTTGACTTGGCCCAGGTGGAATTATGTTTCCTAGAATCCCTTTCCCTCTATGATTCCAAGGCAGAACTGGCCGAAAGAGAAGTAGCCATGAGATTAGGAGAGTGAACGTGAACCAGCATCCGTATGCTCTGCAGGTCTTGGTGATCAGAGTCAGAGGGACACAAGACGCAGACATATCCTGAGGGTTAGAGCCTCCCTCCGTCTGCCCCACGGTTAGAGAAAAACGCTAAGTGCTGTCCAGTTCGCAGTTGTCCTCATTCCTGTCTCATTACCTAACCCTTCCTGCTGATGACCAATGACCCTGCTGCGACCTCGGATTTACTACATTAAGTAATTGTTTTACTCATTTATCTTCCTCCTTCATATATCAGAGAAATGACTACTGAAAAAAATAACGTAAATGTTTAGGGCATGCTGAGTGACTATATTCACATGAAAGTCTTAATTAAGTCATGGTAAATCAAATATTATTTTCAATCAAATCAAACATCATAGCATTATTACTCTATAAGGGTGTTTGCTATTTTTTTAAAATAAAATAATTTTATAAAGAACAGTCATGTATGCAAAGAGGGCTTTCTTTAGCTCTGACAGTAAAGTACTTGGAACCCATCTTTTCCATCCTCACAAAAGAAAATATGGACAAGCTGACAATCAGTGATTTTTTAAAGACCCATCAGAGAATGAGGTCACAGGGTCAACTGCAGAAAGTCAAGGACAAAAAGAAAATCTTGACAAAAGCTAGAGGAAAAGGACCTTAACTATCAAGAAACAAAAATAATAATAATAATTATACTGAATTCTTGAGTGGTAACCATGCAAACAAGAAAAGAGTATACTGAAATATTTGAAGTGTTGAGAAAAAAATGCCACCAATGTAAACTTTTGTATTAAGCAAAATTATTCTTCCAAAGTCAAGAAGAAATATTCTCAGACAAACAAAGTAAAACTAGATATTTTCTTTTTCTTGGGGTTGATCATAAGAACATAATAGATAACTGTTCAAAAAGGAGAGGAACAATGTAGTGGGTAATTTTGGCATATGGATAAATGAAATAAATGACAACAAAGGAAGAGGGATGTGAGGGAGAAATTGAGGCTATTCTCTCACGAGGTATCTGCAGAATCTGAGAAGTGCCATAGCAGTCATTAAAAATTTAAAATAAATGTCACATGTGAAGAAAGAGAAGAACATAGTGCTATAAAATGCTCAATTAAAACCTGAGAAGGCAGAAAAAGAGAGGAAGATAATGTACATGAATTCTTCTTGAGTCAACAAATACGAGCCATAAACTCACTTTAAAATATTTCCCTGTGGTAATTTTAGTTGTCGGACAAATGATAGCTTTAATTAAGTCAATAATTATATTACAGGAGGCACCATATATAAAAAGTCAGCAAGTAGAGAAAGGCTTACTTCTAAATCACTGTCTTAGATAGCAAGTGCCTTATTTCTGAAGCACTTATACTAATCTAAAAAGCTTTTAAATTCATAATTTTGGATGAAAGTATACAAACTGAATAGGACAGATTTTTTTTAAAAAAAGGAAAAGAAAAAAATGCTTTGAAATAGAAGTGTAAAGGAGATCCAGCAGTAGAAATGTAAGAAGTTGTTCATTGCAAAGGTAAGTGAGAAACCATTTTGCCGAGACTACGTCAAATTGTGGAGGCTTTTTTAAACTAGGCTTAACGATGCTAAGGAATTTCAGCGTCTTGGGGGAGTAAATTGTGAAATATTGATTTTACAGGAGAGGACATGTTAACAGCACTTTGTAGTCCATGTGAAAATCAATATTTTACAATAATGATGGTTCCACATCCTGGAAAGAGGAACAAATGTGGGCTGTGGGAAATTTTCGTTTTGAAGACACAGAGATAATAAGTGAACTGTCTTCTGGAGGAGGAGGAGTCAGGGAGAAGCGATTTGCTCAGGGAGGAATCTCAATGAATAGACCAGAAGCGGGGTCTTTTTTCCCTAAGATCATGAATTGGAGTTTATATATGTGGATATGGGGGTTGACTATCCCTCTGAGGGAGGCACAGGCTGATAAAAACAGGAACACGCATTCAGGATGAGTGGAAGGCATACTCACAAAATCTGATGTTCTGTTTAACAGAAGAAGAGAGGGAAAGAAAATCTGGGGGTATTTCAGGAAGTAATGTATGACCTACATTGGAGTAAGGAAGAATTCGTCAGGATTTAGCTTCTGGCTTTAGAGTAACTCCACACCGTGAGGAGCAGGGGTGACACTCTTGAGGTTTTGCCACTGCTCACAATTCTGTGATCACCATTATTTGTAAAATAATAAGGTATCACCTCAATAGCATTTATATTAATATCTTTAAATGTTCATAAAAAGTAATATATTTTATTGTACTTACCATTTTAGTATTTTGCTTTCTACGGTCCATCCTCTTTATTGAGTATGCAGTTGACATGCCTGTTGAGCAAAAGAAAATTATATAAGAATTAGGTATTTTAAGGACACGGCAGCATGGATGGAGCTGGAAAGCATTATGCTAAGCGAAATAAACCAGGCAGTGAAAGACAAATACCATATGATCTCACCTTTAACAGGAACCTAATCAACAAAACAAACAAACAAGCAAAATATAACCAAAGACACTGAAGTTGAGAACATGCCTGACAGTGACCAGAATGGGGAGGAGAGGGAATTTCAGGGGGAAAAGGTGAAGGGTTTGCAGGAACAATTATAAAGGACACACAGACAATAATGGGGGGAATGCCGTGGAAACAGGAGGGAGGTGAGGAGGGGCGGGGGTTGGGCAGGGGTTGTGGGGGAAAGCAGAAAACTCTACTTGAACAACAATTAAAAAAAAGAATAAAAACCTAAATCCTCAGGAAAAAAAGGAAAAAAAAGGATGTCATTCAGAGCCCACCAGTCAACATGAGTACTGAATACAAATATTGAGTAAAAACTAATGTTATGGAGTTCACTTCACACTAGTATTATATAGCCAAAAGAGAGGAATCTATATGTCACTCAATTTTATAATTTTCAAATAACTATGGAATGGATATATTTATATCATACAAAATAAATCTATGGAATAATAGTGTTAAAGATTTACCAGCATTTTGAGACACTCACTGTCTAATTACTGTGTGTTGTACAAGTTTTACAATGCAATATTTCCCTGTCTAAAAGATTTGTTTGGACAGCATTGTTTACTCCAGTGAATTAAGTCAGATAGCTTAATGGTTTTTTTATAGTTCTCAAACATTGATAATATTCCTAAGACATAATAGAGATAAATGCAATGTAAAATGCTTTAAGGATGTTATTCTTATATTTATTACTTCTGCAGCTATAAAAATTTTCTTTATTTAAAAGGCTTACAAGTAAAAGTTAGAGGATAGCATATTTTCCACAAATTCTATGTCGAATAATAAAGCAACTACTAAATATGGGAATTACATGAGAGTAATAACATTTATTAAACTAAATATATAATGACCCAGGAAGTAAGGTGGTTGTTCAAAATAGACACAGCAGGAGTGAAAGCAAAGCTCTGACTTTAACAACTTTCTACCCATTATGACATTCCATCCTGAGAATACAGGCTTAGAAGGACAATAACAATTCCATTATGAGATTAAAAAAAAAGAAGATACACAAAAATGTTGACATTGAAAATAAACAATTTAAATTAACTTAGTTTTATAGGCCTAAATCATTTCAGTAAAATAGAAGGTAAGACGATCTAAAACAAGGATTGTAGAAAGTGAAATAAATTGTAGCAACCACTGTAATTTTGATAGGGGGAGATGATGGAAGTGGATGGCTATGTCAGTACTGAACTTTTTCTAACCAGGCTTATGCAAGCTTGATTCAGACAGGAAATGGATAGAAATTGACTCATTTCTTCCTGCGAATTTGATTACATACGAACAAGAGGGATTCTAGGATTGCAATGGAAGGTCTGTTGAACCTCCAAAGAGGCTGTGTGACTCGGTGTCTCTAGAAAGTGTGATACGGTTGTAATTACAAATAAGAAATGATTTGAGAACAGATAGACATTGATGGCCAAAATCAGAAATCAGAAACCTAAAATATGGTATCATTCATACGTCAACAACTATGAGGAAGAAGGGCATCCTGCCATTTGCAACAACATGGATGGACACCGAGGAATTGTATGGAGTGAAACAAATCAGGCAGAGGGAGACAAAAACTGTGATATCACTTATAGGCAGAATCCAAGAAAGCCAAACTCGTAAACAGAATGTAAAATGGTGGTCACCAGGGACTGGGGAATGTGGTGGGAGTTTGTCATCTAAGAGTGCAAACTTACAATAAGTAGTAAATAATCCCTATTGATCCAATGCAGGGCATAGTAAATATAGATGACAATATTCTTTTACAATCATCAGACTTGCTAGGAGCCTAGAATGCCATGCCAATGACTAAAAAGAAATGATTATTATGTAACGTGTTAGAGGTGCTAGTCAGTGTTACAATGGCAATCGTAATATATACATATCAAATTAACATGTTAAATAGCTTAAATTTATACAGTGCTGTATGTCAAGTATATTTCAAAGAAAAATGAATTTACACCCCGTCTGTAATGCCACAGAGAATTGTTTAGAGCACTAAAAACAGCGATTCAGCCTTATGTTTGAGAGAGGCGACATAGGCAAATATTATCACTTCCAAAGGAGAAAGGATAGATCAACAACAGCAGCTGACTGATTACTTGGAATCAATAATGGACAGCAGAGAAAACGTCCCTCCTGTTCATAAACCCACACGTGCGGAGGACAAAGAGAAATAGCAGGTTCCACTGAACAGTGTTCAAACCCAATTTCATCAGGTGTAGGAAGATAAATGACATTTCAGGAAAAATAATCCATATTGGGATGCATGTTGGAGACAGAATAGTTTCTTCAGTATATAATGGAATCAAAGAGCGATGAGGTAAAACAGCAGCAGCCCAAGGACAAGCTGGCTCAGAAGAGGGCATTTCAAACTCATGTGTAACTAATAGAAAAGACATTGTTTCTGCTCCTAAAAGCAAGTGGGAAAACTCAGACAAGAAATTGTCCTCTTAACCATTTGCAAAGCCAGACACGATCCAGTCAGCTGCACACACCCTGAGTGGGCGTTGAGCAGGCTGAACCTGGAATGCGTGGGACACCTTGTGAACACCTTGAGTCTTTCTCTGGACTTTTTCATCGAGGTTGGTGACTGCTCATATTTTAATTAGCACCTTTCTCTCTTTTTTCACTTAAACTTAGAACTCAGAGCAAGCTCGCTGCTCTCTGCTGGCTTTTCATTTCTCCTCCTCAAGGACCCATGGTAACATGCCTGGGCCCTTCCCGGCCTGCAGAACCAGGAACCATCCCACCTGAGATGGGCTTCACCAAATCTTAAGGTCATGTTGCTATCTTTTGACAACACGATTTTACATGCCAAGGACTAAGATGAGAAGATGGAAAGGAGAACATGGTATGATAATTATTTTTCCTTTTTTCTACAGTGCAGAATACTATTGACTTCTTAAATTTTAAAGGAATGGCATTGATTATGAATTAGATTGCAAACTTCCACTACCCTTGCTTAACTTTGGATGCCTTCAGAGAATTTTTTTTCTATATTGACCTTCTATGTTTTTTTTCTATATCAAACTTCTATTTTTTCTGTATTGAATTTCTATATTTTTCATATATTTATTTATTTTTTGTATATTGTATGGGCTTGACTCTCTCCAGAAAACTTCCCTGGTGGATCCAAGTTCGGATGTGAGTGTAGAATGTGGTCCAATATTAGACTCAGAGCACCTGAGGACTCAGGGTTTTGTCATTGTTGTTGTTGTTCCTTTGCAAACAAGAGAAGTGATTGTATCTCAAAGGGAACGTATTCATCCCACTAATCTCCGCCTTTTAAAAAAGCGCACTCCCATTCAGCCTCTGGCTGTGTTCCCCGGTTTACTTTGAGAGCATGAACCTCCTCACCACTGTGAGGACCCTGAAGGCAGGAATGGAAAAAAGAGTGAGCACCTCAGGGCCACTGCAAAGCCACCCACCAGCACCACGGTTTGTGTGCCTTGTGACTCATAAAGAGGCAGCCGAGAACAGGGTCACACTGAGGTTATCACACCCTGTGGAGACGAAACGTTCGCTCACAATGAACATGTTTCTTGATGGCGGTAACACCGAATTTGAACTGATCGACTTCGGTCTGTTTGGTATGTAGCTGTTTTAGCAAATAGAATAGCCCTGTGAGTTCAAAACAGAATTACTCATTCTTAGATAATGTCTCTCTCTTTCCTCCATAATGTTTATTCCTTGGCTATTATGTTCAGTAATTGATAGCAAGCTAATCACTTCATGTTGAGAGGCACTTACATATATGAGAAAAAAGGAAAGTGATAATGTTCTCTATAGAAAAACCAAGTATTATTTATTTAAGCTTCTAAACATAACTTTTTGACCAAATTAATTTTATAGCATCCTCTGCCTTCCTTATTTCCACCTAAATTTGATGTGATATCTTTCATGAGTATGTGATCAAATATTTAAAGTACCTCTTATTATTACCATTCATAAAAATGATGGAATGCTTATTTGAACAATGTCCATCTATGAAAAGTTTGTTATCAAAAATAAAACTTCTGGGAAGCATCATGCACTTTATATCACATTATTTTTTTCTTCCATTCGGTCTTATATTTTATATCTTGTGATGCTAATCTTATATTTTGTTACTATATTTGATCTAATACTAAATTATGTGCTCCTGAAAGGTATAAACTCCCGTGTATTCATTTTTCACTTTTGTTTTTATTTTAAGTACCAAGCATGGACCCTGGCATTTAATAAGCATTCATTAAATACTTGTGACTTTAGTGTTGAAACGCATTTTGTTTTTGAATCAGTTCAACATTTTGGATGAGCTAGGAAATATTTAGAAAACAATATTGTACTTATAAAATGAATTGATATTGTCTACTGGCAGGAAGACTGATTTGGATAGACACGCATCTGTGTGCTCCAAGGCCAAGTGCACGCTGCCACACCCGCCAACATAAAGGGAAACTCGCAATTGTCTGTAACTAAATTGAATATATATAAATTCAATTTAACTCCAAGGACAAACATTTGCTCTTTGGGAGTGAAAGGTACACTCGTCTTATTGTTTCCAATGACACGTCCATCTTGCCGTGAATGTCCTCACTGTGCAATAAGGCAAAACCTCCACCAAAGATTCCATGATTCCCTGAGGCATGTTGGCTTTTGTCCCCTGTGTTACCTTGGTGATCT